>NW_011627126.1:639450-784064 GCF_000204515.1 Acromyrmex echinatior | reverse complement strand
AGAAGTCCCAGGTTCGAACCTTAGCTGAAGTAATATTATATTTTCGCAATAAATTTCTTTCTTTTTAATCAAATTTAGAGAGGATTATTAGCATTTTAGAATGATTGTGTTGAAAGTTCAAAAGTTATCAGCGCACAAATATATCTGGAATAAATTGATTTAATAAAAAGAATTTATAATGTATTATTCGAAACATCTAACTTTGACTGATCATGGCTTTCTTTCTCGTATTTAATATATTCATACATATGGTCGTGCTTAAAATTCCTATAATATTTATATTTATTTATACATTCTACAATGTTTTATCTTTTGTTAATTTTATAAACAAATACTGTTTTTAAAACAAAACCAATTTTTTAAACCTATTTTTGTGAAAGGCCACATTATCATCCCTGTTTCTCTTTAAACCTTAAGTTATTATGCAGTATCGTCACACTTTTATAAATAGTATCCTAAAGTAATAAATATTTCATCAACTCTGAGTCTAGAATTGACTGAATAACACTTTAACGAATATAATCGTGAAATCTAAAATTTAACTACCTATTAATTATTAATCACGTTATAAAATTTCAATGGGATGCCATATCCCAGGTAGCAAGCTAACGCTATCTATCATCATTTTAATGTCAAAATAACATCTTTAATGCCATTTTTACATCAAAATAACAAATAACATCAGCCTGCGACCTGGGAAAATATCATCTTCTTTAAATAACTTTTTATTAAGATGCAATAAAAAGTTACTAAAGAAATTACTTATAAAGAATATAGATAATCGATTTAAGCTGCATCACAAAAGAAAATTCAACGTAGATTATCATCTTCAAATTTATATACACACATATTTGCTTAAGCAAATATTATGATAGGTGTGATAAAATTTAAAAGCCGCTTGCAAGATCACGTATTGCAGGAATGATTCGATTTATACGGTGTTTATTTTAGCGCGCTTGGCGTACACGTAATATTTTTGGTCGCTTGGTCGAGACAGCTTATGTGATCACTTGAAACACGCTGCAGGATCACATAGTGAGGAGGAAAAGCAAGACTTGTCTGGTTTGTAACGTGAAAATGCGCAAATTGCAAGTAACGTAATCAATCAGATCGTTCCGTTCGTTCCGAATAGATCTATTTTGAAGCTACCGTAACGAACTGCGCTGTGCGAACGGCGGGTTAAATTTAAGTCAATTCACATGAGGGTAAGAGTTTATAGAGCGAGAGCCAATTACGCCGTGATACCGCAAAGAGGATTCAATAACGAGTAAAAGGAGAGAGAGGAAGGTCAGAGTTTCTGTTGCATTCGGATAAATCACATCATGCCGTATTCATCTGTCTCCGTTTTCTTCTCCTCTCTCTCCTTTTCCTTTATCTCTTCTCTCCCAATCTATCTGAATTTTCCCTCGCTTTTTTTCTCTGTTTCCCTTCTTCATCGCTTCCGATATCCTTCGTTCAGTCTGCCGGAAATTTCAGCGTTGGCGACTCTCAAATGAGATTCACCGAACAAAGAACACTAGTACGACATCCGATAAACCAAAGAGCCCTTGAGTGCGCCTTTAGTAGTAAACCCTATCGATCGACAGTTACGGCTTGGCTTTTGAGTTTCAAAGGTGGCCAACTGCTGAGCTACCGCAAGATAGAGTGAGATTGTTCCGACGGGACTAGAGTTGCATCGCCGCTGCTACATTAGCACCGTACCGGCGAAAGAGCTTTAGGACCAACGAGTTGAGTCTCTAAGGAGGAAAGAAAGAGAAAGAAGAGAGAGAGAGAGAGAGAGAGAGAGAAGAGGGAAAGAAAAAGAAAATGTAATCAACGATGTGATGAGAATACTTGGTAAAGTAAATAAATTCTCGCCCGATTATTTTCTCAGACGCAAAGTTACATACTTCATTTACCGCTAGATGCGACCGTCTACTACCGGATTTTATTTTAAAAGAGAACCGCACGACGTGTCGATTAGTAACGGTAGACATGCACTTATAAAGCTTCTTCCTTTATCTATTAATAGATAAGAGTATCGAAAAAGTATTATGCGATATATACAACGTAGAATGTTAATTAGAAAGTTCCCAATTATAATTGAAATTATTGTTAGATATTATTAAATCAATTAAGTATGAGAAACCCCAATTACGGTCAAAGTTAGATGTTAGAATAATACATCTATATGTATTTAGATCATTTTTATCTCAGACATGGAAAGAATGATTTTGCAAAAGTATTTAAAAATTTAGCTACAGATCTACAAATAAAATAATTTTATTGTATTATTAAAATAATTATATAGGCTGCTTAAGATAATTGTTAGAATATCAAAATTTTTGCAACTTGCTCAACAATAAAAATTTAGGCAAACGAAAGTGAAGCGTAAAAATTAAAGCACGATTAATCTTAGAAAGTAATTTTAATATTTAATCTTCATACGTGAAGTTCGAACGTTTCGACTTAATAATCATCATTAGCGATCTAAGGTGCTTCAATATCTGTGATACATTCCTCATTCCATCATAGACATCCACTAATGGACTGAACGACACAAAGTGAAGTGCAATCATTTAGTTATAAATATCTGAAAACTGTAAATTGCTCATTATGTTTCAATTTTCTACGTTTATTATTTTGTGATGGTCCAATGGATAATTATTTTCAGATCTATATCTGGCTAAATTTTTAGATATTTTAGCAAAATCGTTCTTTCCCTGAATAACTCCGCGCTGATTACTTCCAGTTTTGAATACAATCAAACTGAAAAAATAATATTTCTTCCACAAATTAAATTAGATTGTCGATTTGATGCTATCAACATCTTAAAATCTGTAAAAAACTTATTACAAAAAGTATTACTTCAGCCAGAATTTGAACTCGAATTTTCCAATAATCCCAATATTCTCCGTGAGAGCATCTCTCCCAATTCGACTTGTGAGGCATATGGTAATTCTTATCGTAATAATCAATATGTACAAAGATGTACGCATTGAAAGGCGTATAATAATATTAAGATTAGAATCGTTTATATGAATGACTCAACTACCTCTTTCTATTTTCTACCAATACAATTTAATTTCAATCTCAATTCAACTTAGAAATCAATTCTAAGAATTAGAAAAAGATAAAGAACAAGTTGAACTGGGATTTAAATTAATCTACTGCATTGGTAGAAACAGACAGAAGTACGAGAAATACAAGTTACAGTACATTATTAAATATTATTGTATATTTATTATGATTTGATAGATCCTTATATTACGTCTTCTCCAGAAGATGGAATGAAGAAAAATTGTCATTATTTGAGAAAAAGAATGGTTCTACTAAATCCATCACTGAATAAAACATATAAAACTGAATTTAATATTATCACAAGCTAAGCTTCGCACAACCATTACGGATTTCAGATTTAAAAATCTCTCTTTTACCCTTTCGCGAACTTAATTACAGTGCTGAAGTAATCTCAGAGAAATCGGCTCGGACGTTTCCAACGTATAACAAAAAGATTTTTTACGGTGACGCTGATATCTCATATTGTCAACGAGCGAGCGAACCAACTACTCTTCAAACTCTACGTGACGTAATACCGGTGCACCGTATTTGACGTCACGCTTTTATTCTGTCTCGTACACGACGTGATCGACGACGACCGTCGACGGTCTATATGCGGAACCTGTTAATGTTTCGCGGTCGTATGAAAATCGCCAGATGGTAATTTAATGGCGTGTGTAATAATCCCCTCTGTTACGGTAGATAAATTATAACAGTATTACACGAACCACTCGTGACCGATTTCTCATTAACAAATGCCGCGATCATCATCACTCGGCAACCGCGAAATCAGATATTAATGATTCCTCAATGCGTAACACTGGATTTTATGCTTCTCTTCGGAATGGTGAATGATTATAAAATTATTCGCTGAAATATCAAATTATAATTCATGTAAAAGAGAACGGAGTGGATAATAGAAATTCGAATAAAAAAAAAAGAATATTGTTATCTGAGGGATGTCTGTCGGTTATGTATTAATTTGTTGTATTAATTAATGTAATATTATGATAGGTGAAGCATGGAAAGAAGTTTGGATCATCGAAATATTTATGCAAAAATTCAATTATGATGGACAACGCTGCAAAAACATGTGATATTCCAGCAACGAGTTCGAACGCCCTACATGATTATATTATATTCTAATAGTTCAACAGAATTATTTTTAAATTTTTATTTAGCTAAATTTTTAGATATTTTACAAACCCCATTCCTTTCATGTATTATTCAACCCTAAGTCTATTTGTATTGAATCAGATTCCATTTTTTTATATAATTAAAGCATTGATTCGTTTAAAATTATTTTAATTTTTTAATTACTTTGGAATTTAAACATAATATAAAATGTGTGTATATATATACACACACACACACACACACACACACACACACACACACACATGTATACATACACATAAAACAAGGGTTAACAACAAGGGTTATTAGAAATTGTTGAAATTGTTCTCAAAATATGACTCTCTATATGACCTGAATTCGAATATCGAACATCGATCTCTAAAATTGATGAAAAAATCTCATTCACAGGAATTATACAATATTAACAATAATTAAAAGCTGTTACAGTTAATATAACTGCCCCATTTATTATATCAATATTATTTTATGCATTATATAAATATCATTTTTTATTTCCTCTAATTAACTAAGTACTTTAAACCAGCTTCCTATTCAATTACAGTTATAACAGAGATCAATATCGCGTATTTGAACAATATACCTATTCTAATATTAATTATTACTAATTAGCAATTAAGTCCGCAACAGCGTCGTAAGATTAAAAACATTCCAGACGTGATAGAAATAAATAATTACATTCTCACAGAGAGAGATGACAGAACTGTTAAATTCCTTTCATTTCCTTAGAACAGTCCGACGTGAAAATGCTCCGCAGAACGTTTTCTACGAAGCAACAACGACAGAATAGCTATTAAAGACAATTCATTCGGCCTTCCAACTCACGCCGTCGTCCCTGTTGCCTCGTTAACTTCCATTCTTCGTTCAATGCACAGCCTCCCTCTGTGTCTGATGGACATTTAGTACCATGTAATTACGCGAAACGCGCGACAACGCTACGTTACGTAAATACGTTTCCACCACCAGATGAGATGACGCGTGCAACGCGAGAGCAACTTATCGAAGTTACGCGAAGCAATAAATCTGGAATCGAACCTTTCATGGGGATTAATCTTCTACATCTACCTCTGAGTTTCTCAAGTAAGAGGTGGGAAATCTCGCCCACCTTCGCCGATAACGAGTCATTCCGCTCTTATCACTCGAAATAAGCTCGAATAAAGCTCGAAGAACTTCCTAGACGATTTCTTATTTGATGTTGAATCCTCTTCGTGGAAATTTGTTTTGCTCCAGGATATACGCGTCGGTGTCAAAGCCCAAGGATGCAACCACGAGACTTTCCTCCGGACTTAATTAAATACTTCGGATACCAACTATCGTCGCAAACATTTCTAGCGAGTCGGTCATATTGGGAACGGTGCGTTTGAATTCCGCCTTCGTCTTATCTTTTTCTTTCTTCTGTCCCAATTACCCTTTTTCAAAAAATTTATATTTTATGCAAAACGACCGATTGAATCCCGCCGATTATTATACTTCCAGTTTCTATTTATCCATAACAATCCAGGAACTCGAAGATATACTATTTATTAAGATGGATAGATAACAGACAGAAATGTATGTGGCTAAAAATTATGAATCGTACATATTTGTATATATTGTAGGTTGCTATAAAGTATCGCGTATACCACACGTAAAAGAATGTAGACTTCTCATAAAGCCGACAACATTCCTCCTATATCCAATATCCGCGCAAACGGAAATTGTATTTGCTAATTTTATAACGCGCAACGATTTTTATAACGTGCTTTTTCGAATTTAATATTCGTTACATTTTTAATAATGTTGCAACTCGATTATTAAGATTTCTTATTATTATTTTGTAATGTATTAATAATCACAGAGTTGAAAAGTTATACTTTTGAAAAGTAACTCGATATTATTGCTCGTTATTCATTGTAAAAAAGTAACTCATTATTATAACTCATTATCAATCAGAAAAAATAATTTATTAGCATTATTCAAAAACTTACTGGTTACTGAGTTGTTACAATTTCTGTTATATATTTTTTCGTCGAATTTAATCTTTCTTTATTCAACATAAGATTCATAATAGTTATGAATAATCATAACATAATCTAACGTAACACTCCTTTTTTTTTTGAAAACTTTTTTTGAACTTTTTCGCATATTCCATACATATGTGTTATACGTGTATAAAATAACGGTAAAAGTAATGGTTATATTCGATATCGCTACTCAAAAAAATGTAACTCCGATAGCTCCGGAGTTTTTATTGGTAACAGTATTAACTATTTATTAAAATTTAGTAATGAAACTAATTTTTTCTTAATAACAACTCTATTAGTGTCAATAATGAATATATGAATGTTTGTTATTAAAAAGAATAACTCTACACAATAAAATAATTGTATTAAAACCAGTCCACTCAAGTCCTTGAAATTTTGTGTTAAATGTTTGAATATACATATCGTATTGAATACATAATTTAAATAGATATATTAGAATGTTAATTTAACATAATGTGATTTTATGTTATTTGAATATTTTGAATTAGATTAACATTCAACAATTATTAGTATTCAAATAATGTAATTTATGAGTAAGTAAATTAATATAAAATATTTTATTTTAAAATGTAAATTCTAAGATAAATAAATAAAATACATTAATTTAGCATATCATAAATGAATTTTACTGAAAAAATATGCTTCCACAATATGCTTACAAATTATGTCAGTGTTACATTTTTTGTATTAATTTTTTTGTATAATATTTATGTTACTTTTAACATATTAATCTTATGTTAAATTAATTGTTGACAACAATTTGAGTAGACCGTTTGGGACATGTGAGATGTATTGAATTTAAATGTTCCAACGATATTACGGTAATGACATTGTAAGTAACGCGTTACTTCCCAACCTTGTTATAATACTTGATATGCAGAATGGATGAAAATATATATACCTATGTAATTCTCATTCCTGAGACACAGACCACAACGCGATTTGTCTTTAATAGTATTGATTAGATTGAATCTCACGTTGTGACATTTATATCGATTGTTAAGCAAAATCTGTCAGAGAACATTCGCGGTAATTGTTAGTAAATGGGCTAATTCAAACTATTAAAGCATTCATTTATAGAGCATTTTCATTTGAAAGCAAGTTCAGCGAATCGAGTTATAAATGTAATTGGTCGAAATCTTGTTGCAAAAAGATATATTGTAAATATACCTTTGTTACCTTTATTTTCTCATAGAATAGATATAACAGATTTCTCTTTCATCAATGCAATTTTTAATCATTTCATTTAACAAATAGTATATCATGAGCAAATTTTTAGTTATAATAAAATTACCTAATATATGATTTTTAACGTGATAATGAAATAGAGAATAATACCGAGTGCTTTGATAGTATAATATAAAAATATATAGCGAAATGTTTTTGTATACTTCAAATGAAATATTAATGCAAAAATATTAAAATTAGTCCAAATATAAGTTCATCAAATAATACAAAATAAACTCATAAAAACAATTTTTATTTAAAAAATATACTTATTTTTATTCTATATAATTCGCTATATTTTTAAAAACATATTTTATCAGTGCTAGCGTGCATTGATAAAAGTGCACTCAAAAAATTAAATATGTTGCATTAAGCCAAGTCGCATTAAGCCAAGCAAAAAAAATTCGAATTGAATAGAATTATTTATAAATACGTTATGTGACTTATTTTAGCGTTATTTGTTTTTTCACAAAAAGTACTTCTCAACTGCAACTTTATCTAAATTTACATTTGGAGTTGCTGATAAAAATTACACTTTGTCCACACCGATCAAATGTTTCTTGAGAAGACACTGTCACGCATTGAGAGAAGTTCGAAGGACTACTGTTCTCCCCCTATTGAACTGTTCTATTCTGAACTACGATATACGAAACGTTTCATTTGAGATGCAACGGTAGAAGGTCGAAATTACCAGGGGCAATTATTCGCTGCGAATGCACAGCTATATAAACCTGCCAGGGCTTGTAATTGTCAATTAGACCGACCGTCAAGATTTTATCGATTCCTCAATAATCCTCGTATTTGGTAGTTGCTAGTGAAACGTGGTTGAACGGATTCTCGGAGAATAGTCGTATTTTGGGAGAGAAAAGATAACTCTGCTAATAATAAGTCCTCCCCTGTGGATTTCCAATTTACTAAAATAAATAATACGTGAAAAGTTAATTAAAACAATCATGAGTTTACAAACTATTTAAGAAAAAGTACCTTCTTTCTCAGTCACGGAATAAATATTTGAGACTAATTGAAATCGTGGAATAAAATAAACTCAAATATAAAATTTTATTAATACTGAAAAAAACGATTTTGCTAAAATAAATTTAGCTATACGGGAAGATTTTGTTAAAGTATATCTAAAAATTTAAATACAAATCTGAAAATAATTTTGTTAAATTATCAAAATAATTGTGTAGGAAATTCGATATGCTGAGCAATGCTGGAAACAGTTAACAATTAATTTAATTGTTCTAAGAACCAATTTAAAAGTCCTACATAATTACTTTGAAGTCCAAAAAAGTCTATTCAAATTTGTGTGTAATTAAATTTTTAAATACTTCAGCAAAACCTTTTTTTCTACATACTTTTGTTAGCATCAATCTTTTTTTTTAAATATTCGCAATCTCTCGTATTCCGTGATTATCAAAACAGGTAACATCACGCAGGCTAATTGTCTAACCAAACGTATTTACATAATTGCTGCAATATTCAGAGGCGGTAAACTGTTCCATCAACATTATATATTTAAATAAACTCGCATATAATTCGCTTTCCTGGCACTTGCTAAATTCTATCCATTTAGTTTCCATGCCATGTGCAATCTAAAGTGTTCACGAGTGAAATAATATGAACAATTCCATTCAATAATTATTGCATAAATAACAAAACATGAACTTAGGGGAAGCTCATAGCAATCTACACAATTTTTTCGCAGTCATTAAATAAAATCTAATGTTTGATTTTAATGTTGATTTTATTCTCACGGGTTTATTCTTAAATGAACAGCTTGTCTCTGGATAATTCTAAGAGAAATTATTTTCAATTATAGATATTCAATTACGATCAATTCCCGCAATAACATCGCGTTAAAAAATTCATAAACCAGCTGGTATAAATAATTAGCTCTAGGGTAAGTTCCCGGGATAATCGATCTCTTACCAAAGTTTCACGATACACATCTAACAACATGAACTATGTATAAGTTATGATTATATATCTCAAGGGTTCCTGCCCTAAGATATTATACGAGGTATCGTATAAA
Organism: Acromyrmex echinatior; assembly: GCF_000204515.1. The sequence goes on along the minus strand of NW_011627126.1, from coordinate 774,584 downwards.
TATCCATCCTTCATCATTACCGTCATCCCAGGCTTATTCCCGTGCCAATTAAGGAAGTAATCCACAGGCGATAAAGTTTCAAATATCTTGCGGAGGAGTCGCGCTTATCTCCTCGCGTAAGTCCGCGATGTCGCGGGATATTCAAAAGCTACGGGATTCAAGATGGGATTGTCTCGACAATCGGTGTGACAAACACGACGTGGCCGGCGAGTAAATTAGCAAGATCTCACCTACCGTAGAATTGTCGGCCACGGGGCGCTGTTGACTCCAAGGGTTTGTTAACACGGCCGCATTCACGGTCCGACTGTAATCTACTCGCTGACACACCACCCCGTGACGTACTACCACTACTGCCTACCGCTCCTCGTCGACCCTCGCTGGTTGCACACGCACCGCTTCGTGGTGTCGATTCCCCGGTGTAACGACCCCGCGATCTCCCCGCTGCACCTATATACGGCAGTCACCCTTATTACACGTCGCTCCTATATACGAGTATACGATCGCTTCATCTCGATCATTCCGCACGATCGTTCAACCGCTTTAGGATGTAACTAGAGCTCGCTTCGGGATCGCGCGATCGATCGCGACGCGAGATGTCGAAGATCCCAGAGTAAGAGATATTAAATGAGCATCGATAGATCTTTGCAATCGCGACGATCTTACCAAGTTTAGGACGACGAGGAACAAATCCAGCCGCGACGGTGGTCAGAGCGACACTACGAGCCTCGCGAAAGACCCGGCGCCCCCTCTCACCATCGACCCGGGGTTTGCCCGACCAATCGACGCGTGCACCTTCCTATCGCTTAAGTACATTCCGCTGGATCCGGGCAAGTGGCGAGGGGTGGCTCAACTCGCACCGGGGGTGGTAGACCGTGGAGCGAACGTCGGAGACGGCGACGGTGGTGGAGGAGTCGTTTCACGTGTTGCTTCGACGTAAACACTGACAGATAATTTAATGATGCCAGCCAGCGGACCGTGCGACGTACCTCGGAGAAAAATTGATTGAGTAATCGACAAGGCGAAGCTATCTCGAAGAGTCGACTGACTCCCGGCATATAGCTTGAAAAAAGTCGAAGCAACGCTTCTGTATTATCTTATTGCAACGTTAACTTTTTTTAGTCTTGACGATACGACGCATGTGTCTTGAACTGAAAGTTTTTAATTATGCAGAAATATATGAAATTTCTATGTAAGATTTATTTTAACTCTATTTTTAAAACGCAAATTGTTTCAAATTGAAAAGTCGACTCGGCGGAGTTGAGCACCGTCATATAGAGATATCTTTTACATTATGTAATACGATGTTCTGTAATGCGCTGTTTTCCCGGTACACGTTACATTATTACGTAGTAAGCGGATAATATTGTAATGGTGTTATTGTGTATTGTAATACGATACTCTTCTGCCACATGTTACGATAATAAGCTCGATTTAAAATGCTCGAAAAATAAACCGCAGCAAGGTGAAGAAAAGTTTTATTATCACCTTGCGTCGAGAAAATTTATCATCATGTAAGAAGCGACATGCTTACTCAAGAATAATATTTAAAAATGTCAGTTCTTGTACAGACGTTCTATCATTTTACTTAAGCTATTATTTAGCTTGGACAATTGTTGTATTCGTTACTATAACTCGAGTATTTTGTTGATTCTATTAATTAAGTTTTACAAAATACTAATTAAATCAACGAGAGGCTCGAGTTTAATAATGAATAATCGCCTCAAGAAATACAACAATTTATAATAAGCTGCATATCTATTCAATTTTATTCACAGAAATTTACAAGTACGACTATTGTAAATTTTAAATTAAGATAATTTAATTATTATTGTTATCTGTATAAGAATTCGAAAATTATTTAAAATATTTATCCATTTAATAAAAAAGACAGAAGAAAGACGTTAAGTCGAGAACGTTTACAGTCACCTTTGATAAAAAATATATTTTAAGCTTTAAATGAAAATCGAACGTGGTTTACAGTTACTTTTGATAAAAATATATTTTAAGCTTTAAATGAAAATCGAAGACGTTTAGAAAAATAATGATAAAAAGTCTGAGTTTCCGCACACAACCACTTATCAGCTCTTATTATTCGAAAATTTAAAAGAATTATTTTAAATATAATATAAAAAATAAAATTTTTTCTTTCTTACTCTGTTCATTTTAAGTTCATGTCTACTCCTTTTTTTATTAGATATTTTATATCAGTTATTTTGACAGACATTTTGATGACATTTTTCATGTCGACTTATAGGAAAAACGACAGCTCGAAGGTGCAACCGCACGTGGAATAGAAAATGAAGAAAAGGAACGTTTCAGAAATTGGAGATCGTGGACGATGAAAGATGTGAGAATCTTTATACATTTTACTGACGCGAAATATATTATCGTCAATTTTCAAAGTGCGACTGCATACAGTAGATCTGAATAGGACACGGTATTAAATTTTCGACCGAAGATCGTTATAGATGAAAAATTATGAAATCGGAACGAGCTTGCGGTAATTTATTTTTATATCGCACAAAGCTTTGCACATTTATATCTACATGACATGAAATTTTATTCTACAGTTAATGAAAGAGAAAGAAAGATGGGAAACAAATCTAAAAATTCGTATTCAATGTAACAGGAATAATGTTTATTATTTTTTTATTTCTCAAATGTGCGACAGATGATAAAAAGCGATGGATTCTTGCATAACGCTGAATTTATATCTGCAGGCAAAGTTATAGATTGAAAGAAAAGTCGTAGTAGAGACGAAGTGCAAAGAGCTCGTTGCTTATTTACACAATTCTCTAAAGCGACCCGACAAGTGCTTTCGCCGTAGCGACGGAATTCCGTGTATATGCAATATTTGTCGCTGACAATGTAGCGCGTGGAGGCAATCGAAACTTTATGCGATTGTTAAACGACGATGGCATCGCTGCGTCGAGTAGAAGCAATTCAACTGCAAACGGAGCGCTTAAAAGGGGAAACGATATCGCTAGGTAGATTTGCAAGGCTTAAGCGTATTATAAGTCTGAGATCCTCGACTCGCGCGAGATATAGTCATTTATTGCATCTCATCGCGATTATCTCTAACGCGCATTACAAGACAACGATTTTCAGCAGCTTTACTCGAAGAGGCTTCTAATAACTTGTATATGATATTACACAATATTATACGAAACACTTGGAAAGAAACACGCAGAATTAGATACTTTTTTCCCATATTGAAAATCAAATTAAGAGATTACTCAACACGAGGTTGCTTACCTAATCTGTAAGAAAGTAAACCTCATAAATATGTAACGATACCTTCGAGGGATTTTATCGAGAAGAGCTATATACCTTCACAAATCTAATTATCATAATATTGAACATTTAATATTGAACATTCCAAAATCACTCATGTTACTATTTATGATCGGACTACCATTTTTCTTTAATTTATCTAAAAAATATGAAATATGCTGTTAAGGGCGGCATGTAGGCGGAATATTATATTTTTCTTTAATTTAACAAATAACAAGGCTGAAACGCGTACGAAATCGTGTCGTAAACAAATTTTTCGTCCGAAAATTATGTTCGCCCTGCGAGACGGCTCATAAAGTAATATTAGAGCTACTTATTACCCGACATTTCTCTTCCACGTCGCGACGCTACCGAGACGCAGGTTTCTTGCGCGTCGCACGAACGACGTGGCGAGTGCTGGTTGGAAAAGTTATGGGCCCCCCTCGTGCAATTTATATCTCGGAGATAATTCTCTCAATATATATACACACATATATATATATATCAAAGTTCGTCCGCGAATACTTGTTTATAGAATCGTTGACAGGACGCGCGTCATCCCGGAGTTTACTTTCCGCATGAAATATTTCTTCCCTCGTGAAGTTCGACAGATTTCGTTATTTATTTCTTATTTTTACCTCACACGAAGGGCGGATCGATAACGATAGGATAACGCGACGAAATGGATTATATATTCTCTATAGTGCAAAACCCGGTGACGTTAAACTCCTGCGCTCTTCTATGTCGACTGCATGCGAAGGGGTGTCACCGGTATTTGTAAATCGTTGTTGACATCCTCTGTGCAAATATCGAAATTTGATATTTCGGAGATGACGGATACAATTCGCGTACTCGCCGCATAAATCGGTATCGCATTATACACGCCACTTGACAGACTTATATGTCTGTGTGATTTGACTCTCTGAAAAGAATATCTTTACAATTTATAAATGTAATTTGTATTTAAACGGTAGTCTATGTAATAGCTTCAGAGAGTTTTAGCGAACAAAAGCCTTCTTTCAATGTCTATTGCAGATATTTCTGAAAAGAAATAATTCCAAAGGACGTAATATCGTGAAATCGCTTGATTATTTATCAAATAGACCATAGCAATTTACAAATCTATGTAACGGAAGCTAAATGTTGATAAAATAATAGATTTGAAAATTTTATACTTTTATATCTATAGAATAAAATATAAAATAAATTATTATCAGTGTTGGGAAAGTTACATAATAAGATACATAATAAGTTACCTTTTATTATAAAAATTGAGTATAATAAGTTTGGATATTTTATTTTTTATGTTATATTTTATCACATTTGCTCCAATTTTGTATTACCTTTTGTCCCTTTCCCAACTCTAGTTATTTTACAAAAAATAAAGTGCATTGAAATTGAGGCGTTCTAAAAATATCTCGATCAGTATCGTTTCTGTCCACTCTATATAATAGACGTACCAAGTCATTTCATATTTGCTTTGCCTTTAGTTTCTTTTTCCTTCGAACATCGACTGAATGCTTGCTGATATATCAAAAGAGGTTCATTCGCCGGTAAAAGTCATAACAGCCGCTGTCTGGGAAACCTGAAATCGATTCCCCTGCGGGTATTCACCCCTGCAATGTGCAGGTGCAATATAGACTGTGATGAATATACCGCTTGAAATTATTTTGAATGTTATATCTCAAAGAAAAAATTCTTTCTACTTCTTTTAACGCGTAATAACGGAGAAAAATGAGTATGCTGAAATATTGACAGTTGTGTATAGTTAATATTGACTCACGCCGTTAAACTGCCATAAATATTCAAGATATATTTTTCATAAATTCTTATAGTGCACGTACTCATAAAGAGTTCTATAAAAAAGAATTTAATTTACGGATTAATGTTCTGTATTAATTCGTTGCCTGTAAAGATAAAAGTTTAATACATTGTTTATTCGTTTCAAAGTTTTCCTATTCTGTAAATTACGTACAGTTATAAATACGCATTGCAACATTACATAATGAAGTAAATCTTTGAAAGAACCGTTTGATAAAGAAGATTATAAGAAACTTAGTCGTTCGGAAACTTACATATTACAATAAATCATTCGAAAATCTTTTCTTCTTTTCATCTAACAGCCATTACGTAACAAATGATTAAGATGCATTAAGAGTAATTTTGTAACGGAATAAACGAAGTTGTTTTGATCAATCTACATTGCTGGTAAACAAGATATGATCGTTATTAAAATTGGAGCTAATAATAAGTTAAAAATAATGTACATACAATAAGCAGTATAATAACGTAAAAAAAAATAATTTTCCTAAAGTATCTAAAAATTTTGGATATAGATCTAAAAATAATTTTATTACATTTTATTAGATTATAAAAATAATTACGTAGGAAACTCAAGCATGAACAATGCAAAATATTTTGACATTCTAGTAAATAGTTTGAGCGTCCCACGTTATTATTTTATGTGTGTGTGTGTGTGTGTGTGTGTGTGTGTTTTAATCCAATAAAATTATTTTTAAATCTATAACTAAATTTCTAGATACTTCAGCTTTCTGTCTAAACATACCACAATTTTATTTAATGCGTTGAACGATGATATATATATTTGCTAGGTACTACGACGTGAACAAGACGTTAGATCAATCAGAACTTTGCTTTGTTAGTTTTGATTGTTAAATCGTCGCGGTACGACATCGCTAAGTGTTTTGTGTATGTGTGTGTGTGTGTGTGTGTGTGTGTGTGTATGTGTGAGTGACCAATTCAGTATGACCACAACTGTCCGGATATAGTAAAGTGGCGAAACGCTGTCCCAGGTGGACATGTACATCCATTATAAAGTTTGGTAAATCCGCTTTCAAACAAACTTGAGCTATTTTCCTATTTAATCATCCAAAATCGGAAAATAGAAACGTTAACGTTAGAATCGCCAGCGGTGACTCGTACTCTGAAATATATTTCGCGAATCAAATATATTTCAAAAAACATCTCTCTACAATATTGAAAATCGTTGGCGGTTGCAAATAGCAAAAAAGACATAAAGAGAGACTCTTTATGATTCTTACTAACACATGAGAAAAGTGCTTCTAGTCATTCTAGGGTATGCTTATAAAGAAAAAAAGGGAGTGAGGGATAAAATTTTCACGAAAAGGTTCTTAGAATAATGATAAGAGAGAGAAATTCCCATTATTACTAATTTATATTATCTTTGTAGCTAATAGCTTTGAAATATATACGTATAATCTAGAAAAAAATTTACTCGAGATAATATTGAGTAGTTGAATAAAACTGGGCGATATAATATATTTTATCACATATTTTATCATATTGCTTCTTTTCAAGTTAGATGTCACTAGCTTGCACTCCTATAAAAAGCGTCAAGATATTATATGCCATCAATATATATGTATATTAAATTAAAAAAAGTGCAACATAAAATTTTAAAAGCCAAATTTACATTTTACTAATAATCACGTTTTTTAAATAATTAAATAAGCAGCGAATTTATTATTGCTTCTGCTTTTTTTTTATTATAGATAAAAGAATCAATTCCGAATAATTATATAGAGAAATATTTATGAGAACTATATTTAAAGAATCAAATGCTATTGAATGATATCATACGTATCGAATCCCGGAAATTCCGTCGCAAGTTTCAGGAACCTCGGAACACCTCTATCGATCACGCAGATATTTGTGCTTTTATTTAACGTTCACAACAAAACGCGTCATCTCCCTCGCGATAACAACAATTGGCGACGATTATCAAAGGGTTAAGGTTGTCAACGCGATAGAATGGTATTTCCCTGCGGTGTTCGCCTCTAAGATTAATTACATACTACATAACGGATGATGAAGGGAAGGACATGCATTCAGATGTCTTTCATCTCAGATGATGTTTCAGGTTCAGCCCAACGGCGATCATAAGCGTCCCGCACGCAATGGCTTTGACGTCGAGTGGGTCGTGGTGTGGAGACAAATGCTTTCGCCGGTTACGAATATTGATTTTCGACTTTCGAGGTTTCTGGAGCAAGCTCGACGCAGCTGTGACGCAGGCGTCGACGCCGACGCCGACGCCGACGCCGACGCCGACGCCGACGCAGCATGGCGGAGCCAGCCGCCGTTTGCTGGCTGGATCATCAGGCATCATCTGGTTGATTTTTCGCAACTGTCGCGTAAGACTCGCGTGTGAATCGCGCGAAAGCAATCTCGAAGATGTGAGTCGTCCACTTATCGTCGGATCGTCGTTACGATTAGTTTAGTCTCGCGACGAGGCCAGACCCCTTCGAGATGAACGTGAATGTGCACGTCCTTATCACGTGCTTCCTGCTTGTCACATTAATGGCTCTTACGGACGGTAAGTGTGGAAGATTTCGAATAAAAATGTAATTGTGCGGTATACTATCACGATCAGTGGATGTAGTCAAGTAGTCCTGGCGGAGTATAACGCCGAGGCACTTTTTTTGGAAGCTTGGCGGCGCCACGGTACTTTCTACATATAATCATTTAAAACTAATTTTATATGTTTATGTAACAGGGCGGTAAGAAGGAAAAGAAACATTTAAATATTTAGCAAAATCTGAATTTCGATATGGCAATAGCGTAATTAAAGCATCCAAGTTTGTTCCCTCCTTTTAAAGATATCGAAAAGATACGAAAAAGATATGAGATTCTGAAAAGATATTTGGGAAGAACTATTGTTCAATTCTTTTGATGTAAACGTGAAACAGAACAATGAAATTTTTTAACACTAGAATTGCCTTAAAAGCATCTTTGTTTTAAATACTTTTATTTCAATAAATTTATCTTTGATGATTCACGAGCGCAAAAAAATAAGATGAATTAAAAGCGAAAGAAAGTTATAAATTATCTGTAGAATATAATCTATAATTTTTCTCTTTTTTCTTTTTTAAGTTTTCTCAATATATGTTTCTAAAAGTTATATTTTTGGAACGCAGGAATATGATTCAATGATAAATTTGCCACATTTTAGAATGAGCTATTTATATTAAAAAGTTGGCCAAAGGTCAGTTTCTCAAAGTTTCATATAAATTGTTTCATATAAATGATGACTATCTGAAACAGTTGAATATCTGCAAAATAATGAGTGATTTGTTTTTCTGCATACTGTTGCAATATTATGTTCATTCTAATTATTAAAATATTTGTATATAAATGATTTTAATTAAAATTAATTAATTATAATAATTTTTATGTATCTTTTTCTGTTTTGCTTTATGATAAACTTATATGAAATCTTTATGACAAACATATATGTATATAATTAGCACATTAGATTAAAAGTAGTAAAAAAGTAGAAAAAAAGTAGTAAAAAATAATTTTTGTTAATTTTTTTATACAAGTGTCCTACTTTCTATGCGTTTGAACTTTTGATATAATCGGTTTGTATCGATTATGTATGCATGTGTATGTACGTAATGGCTTTTATAATAAAACAGGACAGCTAATGTCAAAAGAGCATCGGACCCACGCGGCTTCTGAAAGAGCCAACGACTTATGGTGTTATCAGTGCTTCACTATGGATCACGGTGAGAAATGTATCACTGGCAATGGTGGCAATTTCAGTGAATACGAGCACAAATGCATGGACGACAGAAGAATCTGCATGGTAAGACGAGATAGGTTTGTACCTTTCGTTCTTACACTCGATTAGCGTCAAATGCAACAATCCTTCTATATTAAGATTTGCATCATAATTTCTCATACAAACACATACACACACCAAACGTTTTATACAGAATACAATATTATGTAGAAACGTGATTGATGTGATTGACCTACTTTCAGAGGAAAATTGGAATAGTTATCAGTTGTTCCGAGTTAGTTGAAGCGAGATTTTAACAAACGGGTCCGTGATGAATTCTCGTGCGCATTTAATACGAACTTGTTATGATAATTTAAATTGTTGTTTATCTGAGAAAATTAATATATAATTGAACATACATACAAGCATCACGTTCATGAGCAAGCGTTTATTTGTGCGGTTAAATTATTACATGCATGAGATACGTCGTACCGCTGTTTATTTATCGGTACAGCAATTGTCGAAATGCCAGTGATATAGAAAAGATTTCATTCATAATTTCTGATATAACGAAGGAATAATATGAGAAAATACTGTACAATTCCTCTAAAAATTTTTAATTTTTAATAGAAATATGTGTTCAAAATAACTTAAAAAATCATAAATGATCTTTATACTTATTAATGTTTTCGATATTATTCACGTACGCGTTAAAAACAATCATTAAGTTTTTAAAAAAGTAATTGTTTAATCACTTTCACAATATTCTATTTTTTAGAAAAGACTCATATCACACATGTCTACAAAATATACAAAGTATATATATATATATATATATATAGAATCCGAGCTATTGGTTTTCCTTTGTGACATAGATCCTCGTATAAAATCCCACTGTTAAATTTTCCTACGCAGAAACATCGTTATGAAAGCTTTCAATAGCGTATATAAAGTCACTCATCCAGAATAAATGATTACATAATGATAAAGCGAACAAGTTTCTTTTCCATTGTAATTATGACTATATCATCTGATTTACAATGTAATTATGACAATCTCATCTAATGTTTCCGCGTAAATCTCATATGAGAGCTCCACAGAGGGACGCTCGGTAAACTGCACACTTAATAAAATTGAAACACAATATGAGCTCATGCGTTGCAGGTAAGGCGATTTTCCTACACCACCAGCACTGAGAACTCGACTTCCAGTCCGAAGACGTGGTCCCTCCAGAGAAATTGCACGAACAAATGCGAGCCCGGATGCATCGTGATCGGCGAACGCACCAAGCTCTATGCCTGTACCGCCTGTTGCGAGACTAATCTATGCAACAACGGCACCGGCACTGCCAACGACCTAACGATCAAAGAAATTGATCTCCTGCTAGCTCTCTTGCTCCAAGCTGTCTTGACTGTTATCATGTATCCGTCCTGACAGTGTCAATAAATAATCACAGTAATCCCCCCACAACAATACACTCTTATGGTCCACGGGTGCGGGCGTCCGATGGCGCTTTGTTTTGTCTGCGTTTTTGGAAAGATACAGTATATCAAGATCAGTATATCTCGTGAAAATCTTTGGGTTTTCTATAAGCTATTTATTATCTAAGTTTTAAGTTTTAAACAATTGACCAATCATAGTCGAATGTGAGAAGAATGATTAACTATGATTAATCAATTTTTTACGGTTTAAGATTTAAAGCTTAGATAATGATTTATTGTAAAAAGCCAATAACATTTCGCTGAGCGGATGCGTAAAATTGTTTTATATATACATATAATGTAGAATATAAATTGTATTTGTTATAATATGGAAAAATCTTCCTTTATGACTTTCTCAAAAGTTTATAAATTTATATATTAAAATATATATAAAAATGATTAGAGCAAGACAAGTTCGTAGCGCTATGAGTTTCAAAATTCATGCAGCTGTAATTTTGTTGAAAATGAACGAAATTTAAATTTTAAAAAATGTTTTAAAGCTTCAAAGCTCTATTTTCAAAAGATCTCTTTGTCTTTCGAATTTTTGTGAGTTTATGTTAGTAATTTTTGAATAGAATATTACAAGCTGAATAAAATGAGAAACTATCAAGCAATACAATAGCTTTTTGAAAGCATTTTTATTCATCGTTATCAACAGCATTAACGTATTTTCGAATCTTTTGAGTTGACGAAGCGCAAAATCACTTAGCTCTCAAAATTAATATTAATACAATATTAATAATATAATTCTTTTAACGCGGTTGTAGCTGATTGTCCAAATTGGAACAATGTTGGAGTGAAAATTATGAACCAAAAGCAAGATTGATTTACGAGAAACTGATTGTTCTACGCTGCTTTTACAATTGTTTTATCTATTTCAAGTATAGTAAATATTTAATGGCATTTTCCTTTTGTTGGCCAAATTGAAATTTTGTATCTGATTCCGAGAATAATTTAAATTCAAACGCGCTACTGTGAAGGATTGGAACAAAATGGAGGACGATCGCTTATTTAAATTTACCGACCGTGAATTGTTTGAGACTCTGGCGTCATCTAGCATCGATATTCTACATGTTGAAGCTGAAGTTACAATAGTATCGACCGCATGTAACTTAGCAAAGTTAAAATTAAAAATCTAAATATAATTTTTTGTAGTTACATAAATGGAAAAAACAATGAAAAAAAGAAATGAGAAAAGAAACATACGTGATTAATTATTAAAAAAAAATTTTATGGAGCAAAAATAACATCTTACATAACATAGCCGACAGATCGTCAGCTATCGATTATTAATTACTATGTCAATTGTCAATTGTATATTACTACTTCATATAACACAAAATAAAATTAATTATTACCATTTAATTATTGCATTTATACCTTCCAATATATATGTATATATATTTACGCTTTCCATGTTCATAATACATTTATTTATGTGGTATAAATCTACATTACAGATATTTTCAACTCAGTTCCAGCAAAAATAAATGCACTTTTCACGCGCAAATATGATAAATCGCATAAACCTAATCTCATGCCTGATTAGCGGTAACTTCGCTCGAACAGTTAATTTCGTAAGGCTCTGTCTCGCGACTTGCAATTCTTTCGAGAGGATCGCGATTCAAGTCGACGGTCTCTTCGCCGCTACCATCAACAATAGTTGCGTTACACCACTCCAGTTGTATCACCCTACCTTTTTCTCGTCCTTGTCCCCCTTCCACGGCGTTCACCTTCACGTATTCGCGGAGATCTCCGCTATTTCGCAGCTGTACCGGTATCCTCGCCGCGTCCGCGAAGGATCAAGATGGGGATTAAACGTACGACGCCAAGAGGAAACTCTTTGCATGTTCAGCACGCACACGTCGACATGATTGACGCGCGTTCGAGACAGATGCATGCTGTGTCACATAAATATACGAAAAATCCTTTGTGTCTCGCGATTAATTGGTCGTAAAATCGATGGTCAACTGTGCCGCGCTGTACTACGTCGCGGATATTCTACACTTTGCAAACAATTCGCACGAGAAACCTGTGACAAAGTATGTAGCAATTATGCCTAACTGACATTGTGATTTAAATAATATTTATTTCAGATCTGGATCATATAATCCACACAATCTATATACCAGAATAACTATTTTTAAATTATTCATTAAAAAATCCTTGTGATTTATTTATGATTTTATTTCATTTTTTTATATTTTCATCACAAATCTGATAGTCTAATAAATTTTTATTAAAAATTTAGTAAAGTATGTATTATATACAACACTATTTTAATATCATTTTTATGCAATGTTATTATATATTTTAAATTTTTATTAAAAATCTATTAAACAATTATAAATGCAAAATTAAATTGATAAAAATTAATTAAATAATAGAAAAAAATCCAATTTTCGTCGCAGATCTCGGTGCTTTAATTTATATACGTATATTTATAAATTTATAAATTTTCCATTATTCTGTTAACGATTATGTAATTTGTGTTATTTATTTCCAACTTCAGTTTATGAATGCATTTCAAATCCGATCCGACAACTGAATTAGCGCAGTTTAAACAACTGAAAATGTATTTGTAAATTTACCTACATATATATGTAAATATTAAGCACCAAGATCCATTTTCAATGAAAATAGGATTCTCTTATTCAATTTAAATCTAATAAAGCTACATAAAACTGATACTAAATTAAGCGTAATATTTTAAATATATGAATTAATACATATAATGGCTTCTCATAAATTCAATAGAAGTATCTTATTACAAAGAAATATCTTATTATTTTTAAAGAGGTTCTTCAGCTCTTTTTAAAAAGGAGGGGAATCACGTAACTTTCCTTATCTTAAACACGAGAGCATAAAGGAGCAAAATGCCATTGTTATCTTCTAAAAAATAAATAATGAATGAAATTTAATTTTTTTTAATAACAGAAATGAATATTTATGGAAAATATTGAAGAAAAATTGTTTATAGTAATTATTTAATTTAAATATTGATATTCTGGTGGAAACGACGTTGCTATATTTTTACTAGTGTGTCATCATTTAAAGAAAATTAATGAACATGTCATACTCTTACACAAAAATGATACGGTGAAACTTCATTTTTTTTATTTTAAAATGTTCTTTAAATTTCATTCTTTTATATCCATATAACTCATCAAAATTTATATATTTTGTTTACAATTAAATCTTTTTTCTTATAAAGATTTAAGCTATTTTAGAAAATTATTAAAGAAAACTGTACGGTCAAAAAATCCGAAAAATTCAGGAATGCTTACTCGCAAAAAAATATTTTGCTGCTTCAGCTAGAATTGTCATTGTTTTTCGTATGTGGTAGAAAATTCATACGCATAGAATTCATAGCACAATATTTTAACAATATATGCAAGAAAATTTAGGTTTCATAAATACGAATCACAATCATTATAGAGAAGAGCATTCTAGCGAGACTGTCTGAATAAATTCGATAATAGTTTGGATATAAATTCTATCTCTGTTATCTATATTGATTAGATATAAAACATATTCAATATCGCAGTGTTTGCTAGTTACTTACTTATTTTAATTCATTTTTCGTATTTATAGATAATTTTCCACTGAGCAAGCTCATTTCTTTCAGCGTGCACATTAATTATTAATTTAATTACAAATTTATTTTCAATATTTGATTAAATTCTTATATTATATGAAAAGACTGAATTGAATTTTCACGTCCCTGAATTTTCAAGAAATGAAAAGTTCAGCAACATAATCAGGCAACACTTCCCTTCCTCTCTGTATCAATTATATTTTTATAACAATGCATTACGCAACGCGTCGATTGAAAGATTTTCAGACTCTCGTTTCCGCAAGATTCATCGGTTTTACTGGAAATAGTGGTCATGTTGTGAAAATTGACCGCATGTATTGTCCGTGGCTTGCAGCCACGATAATTGTCTGTGTTGGAACCTGTCTACTACCATCGCGCGATAAACGTTCATATGTCTGGCGTGGCTGCGTCATCCAGAGAAATGAAAGAAAAATCACGGCGGCGATACTGCGCCAGCAAGACATCGTCAGTCCCCGATTGTTTCCGACTTGTCAAATGCTGGGAAGACACGTCCGTGATCGTCGCACTCCGGAGTCTCCGGATACGGTCGGTCAGTGCGAGGACGTGAGGCATCGGGTGTGCCAGCATGCACGTGCCATCGTCCATTACGATTCTTCTGCTACATTTGGTCTCGATCACGGCCCGTCCGAGTCATCCGGAGGTCGTGCATCGATCAAACGCGTCGAAGAAATGCTGCTTCGCCGGTTACGCGTTCAACGAAAACCTGGAGTGTATCCACGAGGAATCGGACAAGTTCAACTACACTACGCACGATGCTTGGCGAACAATCGCCCAACATCCGCAGCAGATTACCACATTGATCACGTCCGTGCAGGGCTTGAACTGCCGCGATAACGAGGAGGATGACTCCAATTCGCAATATCATCCATACCTCCCTCGCATTTATTCCATCTTTCGCGCGCCGAGGGACTATTGTATCGAAAACATGATCAACGGTACGACGGTGCTGATCAAATGCGCGGAGACCGGAGTCTCAGAAGTGACTCGGGACAAAGAGAATTCGACAGAGACGACAGTGGTAATGAAAACTACGACAACGACGACAACGATGATGACGACGATCATTACCGTGACGACCATCACCACCATCACCACTGTCAGCATGACGAATGTATCGTCAAAGGAGAATGAAACGCAGATTGTTCATCACTGCAGCGATCTGAGGAATGTATTCTTCTGGGGCACTCAGACTTACATGGACACCAACGTGGCCCACGTTGTCCTCACCATCATCGTCGTCGTGGTATACCTGTCCGTTCCGCAACTCGCCAGGAGCATCTACAATCGCGCGGTGCTCCGCCACAACGTCTGCCTGCTGCTGCAGGGGTCCTTGCTGACGTTTCTCGGCTACTGTAACTTGTGTGGCATCTCGATGAGCGACAACTTGGAAACATTCTTGTGGGTACTAATGCAGTACTTTACGAACGCCACGGTATTCTGGTTGAATGTGATCTGCTTCGACATGGCACTGTCCATTACGCGGTTTCGCTGGATGATAAGCTCGGGTAAGCAGACGAATCAAGAGGAGAACAGGCGACTCCGGCTGTACGGAGTTTTCGCGTGGGGCGGCGCCTTCCTACCCGCCGTCGTCGCTATCATCTTAGAATTTTGCCCTGGCATCCCGGAGGACCTCCCGTTTAAGCCGAATTACCGCCGTTATCATGACGGGCCGAATTACGTGGTGAACTTATATTTCTTCGGCCTACCCATGCTGACGCTCCTCCTGAACAATGTGCTATTTGTGTTCACCACGTACAAGATTATACGAATACAACAAAGCACAGAGATAGCGACGAGGAATCAGTCCAATGTTCTTAGGAAAAAGTACTTTCTCTTCTTGCAGCTGTATTTGCTGATGGGCGCACCATGGTTTTTCGGCTTGCTCTTCGCTTGCATGAACAAGCTCGTGGTGATGAAGATATGCCGGCTAATATGGCCGATTCTGTGGCTTTTGATGTTCGCTACCCACAAGAAACAACGACGGAAACTCGTCAACTTGTTGACGTTGCGATGCGTCAAGAAGAAGCCTGAGATTATCGCAATCTCGTAGAAGCAAACCAATGACTTTGCGCGATTTAGAATTAACTTGGACCATCGATAAAATACATGCGTGATGGATCAAGTTCTTATCAACCGCAACCGCAGCGTGGAAAATCATGGGATATTCCTTCTATTGTCATACAACGGTTACGTAATCGCGCGGCGACGATAGTTCCTCCTGCTAGTTCGCGCAAATTGTGCGCTCGCGGGCATTTGCATTATTTTCTTGCGCAACCCACAGAAAACCCCCATCTCGAGGAAAAGAAGAAATAAAAAAAAATCAACAATGTTGCTGCCGCCGCAATATCCGATGCCGCGAACTGAGCGATGAGTCGCAGAAAAACTCGGGTACGTGGCGTCGTCGCGCGGTAGGATAATAAAGGAGTCGTGGCGCGACGTCGTTTCCTGCCGGGGCATTTTAATTACCGTATTCGCGACGCGCCATCACTCGCCCCCGCACGCTCGTATTATCTTTTTTGTTTTACAACGTGTAGAATATTAACCTGTTAGTGTACAACGCGGAAGATACATCAGCGGCGGGCGCTTTTTGCAGGCGATCTTCCGCACCATGGAAAGACGCAATAAGAACGTGATTCTCTCCTCTTGCGGGAAAACCTCGTCTCCTGTGCTAACAGGTTGAAATATAACTGCAAAATGCTCGGGAGATATTCTTTATTTTCTACCGAATGTCATTTTTGTACCTAGTATTAGGTAGACGGAAAGGTTCTCGTGTAAATATCACAGATGTTACACGGAAAGAATGATTCTGTTAAAGTATCTAAAAATTTTTAGGTAAATACAGATGTATCTAAAAATAATTTTGTTGAAATAATTATGTAGGATGTACTCGAACTGATCGCTACGCACAGAAAAATATTATTTTATTGCTAAGAAAAGTAATTACTCAATTTACTTTCTTATTTTTAACAGTTATCTTTAATACAAAAAATATATTCTTGATACTAATTTTAAAATGGAATACTCATACAAATTTTAAACAAATTCATTACCATGTTACTCAAAACAAGAAATTATTTTCTTTTGAAGAATATAAAAAAATTTATCGAAGAAATGACTTTATAATACATATAAACAAATACAATTTGTTTTGATTTAATAATCTAGATTAAAATATTATTAAACTTATTAAGATTCAGAATATAATTTGAATAAATTTAATACGTAATGAACTTATGATAGATTTATGGAAATATGAAATTTTGAAATATTTGAAAGAAGTAATTATTACTTGCATCGTATAGTATGTATTTTTCTATCTGCAAAATTTTTTACGTTCAAAAACCTACTCATCATGCTTGAGATTCCTGCACTGAGAAAAAATATACTAAATTTTAATAAATATTTATTTGAACAGTACCAACTAAACTTTATTTACAATAATAAATATTTACTCAATAAAAATTAAATAAAATTAATGGCTTGGTATCAAAAAATATATATTTGCATATTTAATAAATATTTAGTCGGTACTTTTCAAGCACAAGATTTATTAAAATTTAATACATTTTTTCAGTGTATGTAATTATTTTGATCGTCCGACAAAATTATTTTCAGATCTGTAGCTGGCTAAATTTTTAGATTTTCAACAAAATCGTTCTTTCCGTATATAAACTTTCAAATATCTAGTCAATTATGGGAAAAGAAAACAAGTCAATTAACAATAAATAGGATTTGCTGGAAGAAATTATCTCAAATCACGATATCTTTTCAATAGCGCAATAACATCGCGCGGAATCAATAAACAACGGCCTACGAGCCTACTTATTAATGACATATTGATTTAATGTTCCATTTCGCAACACGGTAAAAAAATAAAAAGAGACTCATCATAGTTCTCTTGAATCAACCATATAATATCAGAATCAGATTTAAAAATGAATCAGATTTAAATCAAATTTCTAAAAATGCAATAAAGAATAAATGTCGTATCGCGTATGTAATACAGGAGAAATAGAAAGATTGAAATGACACCTAATTTTTCACTCGATTTATTAATTAATAATTAAATATAGTAATTAAAATGTATATAAATACGACTTGTTATAATATTAATTTGCAATATTTTATAAATAGGGCAAACCTTTTGCGAATATTTTTTTAGAGAAAACTGAGAAGCTCTGTTATTTTAGAATGCAGGAACACGATCTGGAAATAAATTTATATGTAAAATTGTAGAGAGATATTCGACTCAGGGAATCTATCAAAACGAAAATATATCCATGACCAGCATTTACGTAACAAAATGTAAACAATTTAAAAATGCGATTAAAACGTAAGTTTGAACTGATAATACTTTTTCTATATACGTCCTCTGCATAAAAAAAATATATACTATAATCTCTCATTCTACAAGTATATATGTGATATAAAGTTATCGATATATTATGTTATTAGTATTTTAATCGCAATTATGTGTATAAAGATATTATTGCATTAAAATTCGTATTAAAATATCTTTTTTGTTAAATCGATTTTTATACTTGTCTCTATTATTAGAATTAACGTTCCATGTATTTTTAACGTATGTATACACACCTATTCATCTTGAGTTTTCCACATAAAGCTGTTAACTGGAAAGGCTTATAGTTAGCTAATCTTCGCAAGTATACATGGACATGACGTGAGTCATCGCCTGGATATCGCTGTCATAGATTGCATCAATATTTATGCCGTGCTGTAGCGTCGCGTGTGTGCAGATTCGTGTATGTTATTTCGCGTTAAAACAAAAGCTAATTTATATGCGTCAAATTTTTTTGTCGGTCAAGTCACTTCTGCATTTTACGGACCTCGTTGCGTCGTGTCGCGCGATTTGCGCATGAACAAATGCAAAAAAATACGAAGTAATAATTTGAAATTTGACATACTGGAGATATTACGCGTGACAAGCATGCTTCGTTAGCGGACTTCCTTGTCAAGAGATATTTCGGTGATCATTATGTCTAACCAGCCTTTTAAAGCCCGAAACGCTTTTCATCCAGCGGATTCACCGCACGGCATGCGAAGTTACGATGTGGGCGCTCTAACGAGAGATCAGAAACAAGCTTTGAACAAAATGAAAATGATGATTCGAAAGGAAAACGAAATTTACTTTAAATCACACCCAGAAATCAGAGGTCTGGTCGGTATTTTATTGAGGTACACTCGCACCTAATATTTTATAATTACATTAGAAAAATATATACACGAAAAAAACAATTTTGCTGAAATATTTAAAAATTTAGTTGTAAACATGAACCTGAAATTAATTTTGTTTGAATCATCAAAATAATTATATAGGATGTTTAAACTGATTGCTAAAATGCTAACACTTTTTGTATCAAAGTTATCAACTTTTAAACGTTTTAAATATTTTAATGATCCAACGAAATGTATGTATCTATGTTCAAATTTACATAGTGCTGCTGATGTAAGTATCTAAAATTTTATTCAGATACAAATCTGAACACAATTTTGTTGGATCATCATAATAATTGTGTAGAATGTTCACGCGTGATGATATGCTGCAAAACGTTTTAACATTTTAACAATTTAATTTAAGCGTCCTATATAATTATTTTAACGGTCCAGCAAAATTATTTTCTGGTCTGTATCTTTTAGATATTTTAGTGAACTATTTTTTTCATGTGTGTATGTATGTATCACAGTGTAGAATTTTTATATTCAATTTGTGTCTCTTCCCTAATAACAATTTTATAAAAAACGCGAAACGCCAATTATAATATTTGATACGTGACGAGAATATTGTTGGAGATTAATGATACGTCATTAAAATCGTTCTCACAGGCACGTCCTATCGAAGCAGCCGCTCATCGATATTCACGAGGTTGTAGGTACATTTTTCAACAGACCACGTCGAGAAATTGTTGCTGACCTTTTGGATTACTTGTCGTCCGCCGATAAACGATCAGACATAACGGACGATCTTCGACGGGAAATATTTCGAACAGCCAGCTTTGAAACTTGCAGTAGCAACGATTCGAACTCACAGTCCTATTCTAGCTCATGCAACTGCATGCAACCGCACGAATGTGATTCAAACAACCAACGTTGTGAAACTCGCAGTAGCGATGATTCGTACTCGCAATCCGATTCTAACTCGTGCAATTGCAACCGCACGGATGTGACTCGCAATTTTCAATAGTAGTCCAAATAGAATCGATTTACTTGATTACATTTATAAATCCGTTCAATTTTTTTTTTAAACCGATATAAATTTTAATAATACGATTAGATATTATATCCATTCGCGCGAACTTTTCATATAGATTTTGAAATCAAATAGTTTGATTTTTGTAACGAGAATATAGGATAAGACTAACATAATGCTACAAATGTTTCGAAACGTTCTTTGATCGGTTAGTTCGTAAAATTCTTTCTTTTGTTTGATCTATCAAATACTTCAAAGCACTTGTAGTGAGACTTTGACCACACCCATAATCTTGGATGATGTGTTATTGAATGCTATATACACACAGAAATAAAATTTTTTTTTATTAAAATATTTAAATATTTAGCTAGATACAGATCTAAAAATAATTTTATCAGATCAAAATAATTATGAGGACATTTAAGCTGATTGCTCGAATATCAAAATTATTTGCAGCATTATACTCATTATATTGTACTTGAACGATCTACGTAATTGTATTGATAGTCCAACAAAATTATTTTTTAATTTATATCTACACAAAAGAGAAAAAAATTGTTAAAACAACTTAAAACTTCACTAATTCAAATGTACAATCATAATATATAGTTAGTATTCAATGTTAAAGTAACGAAATTATGCTGGTTAAAATTAGCGATTATAGGTAATTAGATTTGTTGGGACAGCACAACAAATTATTCAATACAATAAAGATAAAATTTGATGAAAATCAATCCAATCATATATAAATCAAAATTTTTAATAAAATATATTAAGATAACGCATTTTGCTGTAATGAAAAAAACTTGTTATATTAGCATTATTTCCATTGAAACAATTAGCTGAATTAGCATACTGATAATTGCTTACAAACATGATTTATTTGTTGAATCATCAAATCTTCTTAGTTATAAATGTTGAATTCGTGCAGTAAGTTATAGCTTTGCTGAACTATCAAATCTATTTTTTCCGTGATAGCTAAATTTTTATGTAAAACAAAACTGTACTTTCCGTGTATAGAACACTATATATATATATACATAGAACACTATATAAATATTATTCGTCTATCATTAATTTATCATATATAAAATCCAAATCTCATTCTGTCGAATGTTTACTTCGCGTATATCAATATGTGATTATATGATGGATGCATTATAAACATATATTAACGTAACCGGTTCTACGTACATGTTATTGCCTTATTAATCCAAGCTTTAGCCTATTTATTAAATGGTCGAACAAAGTAACGAGCACGTATCGATTAGATAAAAATTGAGTGCGAAAACGTGGTTACGCCCGAGTTACCAGACAATATTCAGTGACAATATTTATCTGGTCATGCTAACGACAGCGGTTATCTTGTAGAGTAATATGATGGGCGGTTGGGACCGGTTGCAGCGATACCGATCGGCGTTAACCTCGATTAATTAAATTTTGTTACTTCATCTACGGGGTGTACCGCAACTATTATTTTAACGACAATCTCGCTTGCTAATCCCAGATCAATTTTTCCAACACTAAAAACTGTAGCGCGAATCGTTCCCAAGTTGCGATAAAATTGAGTCATACTTGCGATAAAAAGATGATATATTGAGACGTTTGATTGTTGAATATTAATAGACTGCAATGAGTAATTATCCTGAAATTTTCCTGAAGAAAAAGACTCTACTACAGGTTTTAATTCCAAGAATGTATAATTAGAATACTCAAGTAAAAAATTGGAGATATCAAATATTTATGGAAAGGGCGATTTCGCGCTGAAGTATCTAAAAATTAGTTAAATACAGATCTGAAAATAATTTTTTGGACTATTAAAATAATTTTTTAGGGAATTTTCAAATTAGTAGCTAAAATGTCAAATTCTTTTTTCTTATCACGATTGGGTTTTCTACATAATTATTTTGGCCTAACAAAATTATTTTCATATCTGTATCCAGCTAAATTTTTAGATTTATAGTTTTAATAAAACCGTTTTTTTCTATGTTTGGTCAGCTGTATTTTTCAGGACCTACTTAAAATAGATTGAGATAGATTATGCATAAGATAGAGAGAATGAGATATCCACACAGAAAGAACAATTTCCTAAAGTATCTCAAAATTTAGCTAAATATAGATCTGGGAGATATATAATAATTTCAAACCATTAAAATAACTATGTATGTAGGACATTCAAACTTGTTGTTAGAATGTTAAAAGGTTTTGTAATATCATGCTTAAATTTCCTATATTTTGATAGTCCGCCAAATTACTTTCAAAACTGTATCCAGTTGAATTTCAACAAAATCATTTCTTTATAAAAGTGATTATTAACTTGCAAAAAACGATATATTTTACATATAAGAAATTATTATGTGCACAAAATGTACGATTTTGCTGAAATTTTAAAATTTAGCTAGATTTGAAAATAATTTTGTTGAATTATCAAAATAATTACGTAAAAACTCGAGTATGATGTGCAACGTTGCAAAAAGTTTTGACAATCAGTTCGAATTCTATATAATTATTTTGATAGTCCAACCAAATTATTTTTAAATCTGTATTTACAGTAAATGTAAAAAGTATTCGTACAGAGAAAATATTTTTTAATAATAAAATTTTTTTAATAAGAAAATATTTTTTAATAAACTTTATTTTTAAAAAGTAAATATTAACCAGCAAAAAATGAGTCATCAAATTGATGTCGACTTGATATCGATATAATAATTTCAACATCAATTTGATGTCGATTCGATGTTTAATTGACGATCATTTCTTGCTGGGTAATTAACAATTTATTCATAAAGAATAAAATAGATTGTTTATATTTCTTAAAATTATATATATCCAAAAGATGTGTATTAATTATAGAAAATATATCATCTGAAAAATAAACGAAAATTTAAAAAATTGTATTATTCAGATGCTCAAAAAAATATTCGTGCTGTTGAGAAATTTAACTTCTGAAATCAGACATATATGCAAAGCGTTTGTTTATATCACAACAAAATGTATTCATTGTATAAAATTGTTAATTAATATTTATTTTCTACAAATAAGACTTTTTTTATAAACAAATTTCCTTGTGCGAATATTTTTTGCACTCACTTAGCTAAAGTTTTAGATACTTCAGCAAAATCGTTTCTTCCATACATGCATCTCGTTCCATCTTATGTACTTTATTTTATCTTAAAAAAAAGAACTATCACAACAAAATGTATTCATTGTATAAAATTGTTAATTAATATTTATTTTCTACAAATAAGACTTTTTTTATAAACAAATTTCCTTGTGCGAATATTTTTTGCACTCACTTAGCTAAAGTTTTAGATACTTCAGCAAAATCGTTTCTTCCATACATGCATCTCGTTCCATCTTATGTACTTTATTTTATCTTAAAAAAAAGAACTAACTGTTCTGTGAATATAACGGATCAATGAAAAGTTGTATAAACGCTATTCTCTCTTTATACTTACATAGTACACTTGAGTATCTCTATAATCAAGATTAAACGTATCGTTTCTGAGACACCATGTATATCTTAATTGGATCGCCGACAAGATGGGAACAGGGATCACCATTAAGAATCGGTTAAGGTTGTCAGTGCGATTTATCGTGGAAGGAAAACTCGAGCTCGTTTCCGTCGTCACGTTCAGCTCGATCCGTCGCCATGTCACGCGATTAGTCGCAGAACAAGATTAATCAGACCGCGTAAAACAAAAAATAAGGAAAGAACGCGCTCATAAAATGAACAAAATGGCGCGCATCGCGCATTGTACCTTCGTTGCCGGGTAGTTTCCGGTTGCTTATGCGCGAGAGTTGGGGCGTCTATGCGATTGTTCACTTAAATTCCGGGACGCGGGTATCGCACAGCCGTCCTTTCATTCGCATCTCCGTTATCTCTTGATACCACTGCCTGCCGCCTTCCGATTGCGCTGTAAATACACGGCCGCCGAAGCTGCTTCTCCCGGTTTTTTTTGCAGGTGTCATGCATCCTTGGGCGATACGCGGTTGAATTCACGTTGTGGAGGCTCTCCAAGCGGGAGAGTCTCGAGAAAAGAAAAAAAAAATGCGGCAAGTACCTTAAATAAGTGCCTTTCGATGCTAGAACCGCAGCTGTTGAGGCAGATCTGACATCCTTCGGCGGGTGTTGCATACTTATATCATGGATCATTGGGCTGAAACGGTGACTCAGACAGAACACAGAAGCCGTGTTCCAATATACGTTGCCAGTGTTGAATATTTATAGTTTACGTTGTATTTTAGATTAATTGTATTTTAGATTAATATATTATATAGATTTTTTGTGCTGACAGTCCAAGAAATATCGAGGATAATTGTCGATAACATTACATATAGCATAGATGTATACTTACGTATATGTTAGAGCAGTTATGCAATCTAATACATTTACTGGGATGCTGAGAGTGTATGTCGAAATATAACCACAGCCGCCAGAGTCATAATAATACCACACAGTAAAAAACATTTAATATTTTTATTAAAATTGATCCACTCAAGTCCTCGTTAAAATTTTGTGTTGAAGTTTTAACATATACGAGTGTCAATTTAACAAAATATGATTGTGTTATTTGAATATTTTATGTTAAATTAATATTCAATATTTTTTATTGCCAGAATGATATAATCTATGAATAAGTGAATAAATAATAGAAAGTCATGTATTTTAAAATAAATTCCAAGATGTGAATAAAATATACGTTAATTTAACTGTAAATGTCAATTTTACTAAAAAATATGTTAATAATACAGTTGGAAAATATAATGTGTTAAATTTAACACAAAATGTTCCAATTGTGGATAAAACGCCGTCATGATGTTATAAGAGTCATAATGATATATCATGGGACGTCATCATGACTTCATCTATCATTTATAATATGAGAGATGTCCCCCCCCCCCCTATACTTAAATCTATAGTGTCAAATTAACTTAATGTGAGTCGCTATTGGTCCTACTCAATCATGTCGTTATTTTTTACTAAAACAATGGTTATATTTGACACTATACAGTGTTAATTTAACATTATATAGTGTTAAATTTAATTATCATTTTAATAAAAAGTAACGATATATTTAGTGAGAGCAATGGCGACTCACATTAAGTTAATTTGACACAGTGTATGGTTTCAGTTATGGTTGCCTTTTACTTCGCGCTCACAGCATTTATGAGTATTATTTGTCCTTGTTTAATATTTGATAAACAACAAAGATGAAATTCAAGAGTGCTGTGAGCATTAAATGATGTAAATCTTGTGATTCCTATGATGTCATAATGACGTCGCGCGATATATTATGCCTTTCTCAAGTAGAGCACAAAAGTTATAATGATATAGGACATCATCGTGACTTTATTTTTATCATTTATAATAATTTCATGACATGACCCAGGCAAAAAGTGTCTAAAAACGGGTCATAAGACGTTTTTTCTATCTAAAAGACGTCTTATGTCACAATTTTAGACTTTGTGCTGTTTAGGAAAGATATCTTTAACCTTTAATTAGTCGCCGCGACTCCAGATTATTTTGTTTAACGACGTGAATATTTTCATGTAACTAATTAAAAGTGTTAAGGTATTATTATGACTTCTGCGTTCTATCTGGGAAAGTCGTGCTATGAGCGCGCGTAAAGGAAACGGACGAACTTCGAAAATATTCCTGAGAGAGTACGAGGTTGAAAAAGTTCGAGGAAAATACTTGGGGATCGACAATGTTTATCTGGTCGGCCCGGCGGCGTGGTCTTCCAGGAACAACATCGGCTTGAGAACGAAACAGAACGACATTTTTATGAAGTCGACCGTTTCAGCAACAAAATAAAGCTCGCTTGCCTCAGAAATGGGAGGTAAAACTCATGATTTCCTCTTCTATACCGCAACTTAATTTTTATCGAATATTCCGCGGATAAGAGGCGATGAATCCCGCAATCCGGTTTTATACGATAATTCCATTATGACCCAGATCTTTGATAAATTTGTAAAATGTAATACGCGCCCACCGTGGAATAAAAGGTTTTTGGGTAATCTACCAAATGCGTTTATACGCGACGGACGATATTAATTGTAAATTGTTGATTTCCCCAATATTGATATATGAAATTTTCCAACCATTATCACTCGCACAGTATTTCAGGGAATTCATAAATTTAATGTACACACGCATTACATATATAATAGTACATTTAATATCTCTTCAATTCCAGCTTCATAACAAATTCAACTTCATAACACATTCTGTTTCTCTCGGGTCCGCTCTTTTGTCTCACTCTTATTTTTGATGCCGCGGGCGAGACAATTCACGGAAGATAAATATTTCGTATACGCTCTCGGTTCTGAGTAATTTCTTGGAATTTTTTCAATCTCGTTGTCTTTTCAGATCTATCCTTTCGTTTTACAGGCGATTCCTTTTACAACAATATTCCAGAACACTCTGGAATATTTACTTAGGGCAACGCGCGGCGACTGACGATTCGAAAATGCGAGACGGAACGCGAAAGTCTTAAGGCTATGGAAAAAAAGAAATGTAAGAAATAAAATGTAAGAGTAAGCAAATCAACATTTTGATTTTACTCTCTACTGCTTATATTTATCTCACATTTATTCTCTACTGTAATTGACCAATTCACTTATTGCTTACGTCTTATCTTTAAGCTTTAAGTCTTAAGCCGTAAAAAATTGATCATAGTCGAATGTAGAAAAAATGATCGACTATAATTGGTCAATTTCGTATGGCTTAAGACTAAAGCTTAGGTAATAGCTTATTGTAGAAAGCCCATTATTGTTTACGTTCTATGAGTCACTTGCCTAAAGATATATGGATTTTCTACACTAAGCCATTACTTAAATTGAAGTCTTAAGCCGTAAGAAATTGACAACCACAATCAAATATGAGAAGAATAATCGTTTACGATTTGATATCATTTTCTTACAACTTAAGACTTAAAACTTAGATCATGGCTTATTCTAAAAAAACCCATTGTATCCCATGGCGCATAGAAAGACGAAAGTAAAACATCGAGTGGATCGATCAATCACAGTAGAGAACATAAGATTATTGCCTTACGTTCTCTATTGTTGGCCAATTTATTTACTGCTTACGTCTTATTATCTTACGTTTTTTTACTTGTTTTGGCTTATACACAGAAACACACAAGCAATGAGACGTAAGCAAATAAATATTTTGGATGTACTACTGCATACATTATTGTCTTATGTTCTCTACTGTGAACGGCTGATTCATTTACTGCTTACGTTTTACTGCTTTACATTTTATTGCTGTGTCATGAGTTTAAAATCGTCTTGCATTCTACTATTAAAATTTTTTGTGTGTTTTACGGTTTTGCATGCAATTCGCCTCAGGTAGAAGGTAAGACAGCAGTTACACGCCGCCAAGGAGCTTTCTATTAGCGAACATCGTCATCGTCGTTCGCGCGCATGCAAGTATCAACATGGGGTGCATTGCACTTAAGTTCGCAAATTGCAATGCTAGCGTGCATTATTTCATCTTTGCATGGGCGTAGGTTTTGTTTAGAGAGATGGAGAGCGAAATTAGAGACTTAATTTTGAATTCGGGGGGGGGGGGGAAGAGGAGGAAGGTCAAATATAAATTATTGAACTTTTGTTTTGTTTTATATTATTATTTTTAATTAATTACCAGCAGATAAAAAAAAATGGAAAATCACATATATTTAATTTACTAATTTACTAATTTATTTTATTTTTCTCTTTTAATTGTACACTGATTCTTCGAATTGGAAAAATTTGAATTTATAACAATAGCCGTCTTTGAGTCTCAAAAAATGTTTCTATAACTTCCACCAAATCTTTTTTCTTTCCCAAAATTTATTTCTTGTGAATACTCATTAAGCATTAAATCCGTTTAAGTAGTTTTAATTATTTTCAATTTGTGATATTACAGCTCTAATTTCATTAGGATTGCGTTTCAAAGCTGAAAATAAACTTGGCAATTTGCATCAAGATTGAATATGTATATACAAATTACTTAAGCACTAAAGATCCAACTTGACCGTTTAGCGCCTTTATTTCCAATTTGTTGTGCATTCACATCACGATAAGATATACGATCTTGAAAGATACTGTATTTAATATTAATTCTTGTTGTTCTTTGAGATTTAGAGGAGGGCACTCCATGAAAGAGGGCCTCCTCCTGACTACATTCACATATCCTTGGTTAATATTTGACAAGCAACAAGGATGAAACAATGCTCGCAAGCTTTAAATGAAACCCATAGAGTACATGTGGTTCGTAATCGTGTTGTCGATGGACATCGCCCGGCCGCCCGCCGCCGCGCCGCCGCGCCGCGCCGCGTCGGTGAGCCGCTTAGACGCCCGATGTTGAAAGAGCCGGTCTGGAACCAGAGCTGGCTCTACGAGTCTCGCGAACCCCGCGGCAATAAGTACAAGAACACACGATAGACAAAGGTTGTTCTTTGTAGCTGAACTTCTTGCATGTATAGTTCATTTTTTTACCTCCTCAAGGTGAAAAAAAAATGAGGAAAATGAATCATCACAAGAAATTTAGAAAAATGAAAAAAAAAATGAAAAAAGAAATTTAAAAAACAGGTCTAATGTATTGAATGATTGTTGACTGAAAAATTTGTAGCAATACGTAACCGCATATGAGACAATTTTAAGGCTATGTTCATCACTACTATTTGAAACGATAATGTCAAAAACAAAAAACACAATAAAAATTCTTATAAGATACAATATCATATTTCAATACATATTTCAATAATACAGCATTTATAATCGCATTAGAACTGATTCGTAAAATATATAAAAATCTCTCCTTTTTGTAATAGATAAAGACTTTATAATTAAATTAATAATAATAATAATGGATGAGCGGTATAAAAATCAACGTCTTATACATAAATGACTTTATAAATTTATATTTTACAATAATAACAAACGTTTCGACCTTATTATTAAGTCATGTTCAATATTTCCAATTTTAAAATTAAATGAGATTATCTGATCTCTCATAATTCAATAATATTATCACTTGCATATTATCGTCCGCTAGTAAATTCGAATCTTTTCAAATAATGAGAACTTATAGAGGATCATTTGGAAAGAATTGAATTGATTAGAGTAAGTGATGTAATATTAATGATATTAAATTTCATTTAAAATCAGATAATTTAACCTTTCTAATTTTAAAATTTCAAATACTAAAGATAATGATGTTGAAACGTTATTACTGTAGGATACAAACTTATAAAATGATTTATGCATAAAACATCTTGGCTTTTATATTCTCTTTCTCCGATAAGACAACGTTTATTAAATTATATAAGAAAACTTACATAAAATTGGTATTGTAATTATAGAGGCATATTATACAAAAATAGATGCAAGAACTCTAATCTTTTTTAAAACATGTATTAATAACTGTTTGCACAGTTAATTTCGACATAATATTTTGGTAAAACAATAAGGAATGGCGATCATTTTAGGCATATTTATCAAATTAAATTTGGAAAGAAATTGTCCAATAATTGAGAAAATATTTTAGCTGTAGTTTAGAAATATAAAAATGCAGTTATTCTTAAAATGTAACGTAGAAATATTGCAACATAAAGTATTATACATTTAGCATCGTTAAATTAAAAAATTTAAAGTCAAACGGCTTTTAGGATACATATATAATTCGATCGGAAATATTCATTTGAGCATTTAAAAATAACATGTCCTGATTTGCTTTTACAAATGAATTAAAAAGTATTGATACCTTAAATTAAATTTATTCAATTTTAGACAAATATTATTTAGAAATTTTATTTTGACAAAACTATTGAGTTATAGCAAATCTTCTTATTATTGCAAAGTGCAATTATTGCAAAATTGTCATCAGTTCATGATCCCATTATATGTAATGTTCTCACAATTTATCTATCGGGGTTTTTGTTTGTCTTTTATTAATTAATAAATGACTCATATATCTGGAAATGAATGATGTATAATTAAAAATGATAAGTTCACACTATCGAATTAATAATATATAAAATTAAAAATAAACATAATTTAATTTCTTCTGAAAACAAAAAGATAGCTTTTTAGTATGCTTTATAACTTATAAGTTTATATTATCTCGATTGCAAATATTGTTTTAGTGAAAAATACTTCTATTTAAATATAATTTGCAAAAATTTTTATTCTATGTTTTTTTTCTCTGACGTCACAATCTAAGATAGCAATGGTGAACAGGAGCCTTAATTGTTTTTCATAAACATTTTGTCTATTGTGTGCTCATGCTATTAGGTGTTGGAATTAATTCGTAGCGTTTTACAAGTGATGGGAAGTACTTTCATTAATGTATTTTTTAATGCTCATGTGAAATAAATAACATTCTTTCATTAAAAACGCTACGAATTAATTCCAACACCTAATAAATAAGAGACCATCGCGAGATCAGGAGATTCCGACGCGGAACAGCATAATTGCAACGGAATCAGATAATTCTGCTATACTCCACCTGTGAAACGTAATGCCCGTATCACACTAGCGATTGGAAATTATGTCTGTGACATCTGCGTTTGAATCTCTTGACCAATTAGAAAGGAATTGTTAGCCAGCATGACGAGTCAAAAGACGCAAACGCACAAATGCAGACGCAATTATCATTCGTTAGTGTAATATAAAGCCTGTTCTTTTTGGTTGAACTTTTGCATCAATTCATCTTTCTTCCTTTTTTCTTCAGAAAGAAAGAAGGAAAAGAAAGATGAACTGGTGCGAAAGTTCAGTAAAAAAAAGCAGATCATAAATATAAGATTTCTCTAAGAAATGCATGATTCTTTGCTCCATTCGACGATTATTTCATATTGTTTTATCATCCTCGTAAAATCAATCACAGTCGAATATTATCCTCTTATTTGGCTATAATAGATCAATTCTTACAACTACAACTGTTTCTAATTGCTATTTATATCTACGCTTACACAATTGTGGAATGAGCTTTGCAATGAAAGTTCGAAAAACAATTGTAGCATCAACGCGCTTGAATTTCGATAATTTACGTAATGTGTTTGATGTTTACTGATACCTGATATCAGAAGCACAATAATGGTAGGTTCCACGATGTGTGCGGGATTAAAAGTATCTTGTGATCTGCCAACTGTCCGAAATTTAATTAAGTCAACGTAAACGTTTAAATAACAGTAATTTCATTCAATGATCATCTTTATTTTGATTTCTATCGTGTCTATTCTAATATTTTTAAATCCTGAATTCAAATCGTTGTCGTATTCCGATCACGAGCGACCAATCCATTGACGAAATTGGATAGTTCCCGCGAGAATATCCGATTAGGGAAACTAATTAAACTACTTGCTAGAAGCGAGATCTACTCCTACAGACTTTTATTACAATATAATGTTATACTACATTATAATAATGTTGAATAAAGATTAAAAAATATTGGAAATGCTGGATTTTCTTCTTTGAAAATAAACATGATACTGTTTCCTGCGACAATTTCATTTTACCAAATTGATATAATATAATTCTTTTCTAGCATGTCTGGAATGAACTGTTGACATCAAAAAGAGAAATTTAAAATTAACCGTACAAATAAAACGTATATTAAATATAAATCTTATAAATATTATATATTAAATATATTATGTATATTATAAATATTCATAACATATATGATATATTTAATATATATTTATACCTAAAGTCCATGTCACACTACGCATTAGAGATTGAGGATTGCGAATCAAAGATTAGAAGTTCAACCAATCAGATGATCTTAATCTTAATCCATTTCGTTCAAATTGGCTGAATTCTATTCTTCAATTTATACTCCTCAATCTCCAGGGTGACACGGGCTTAAGCCTGTATGGATCATATCCGTTCGGCAGGGATTCGCGCGTGCCTAAGCACGATCCTGAGTCCTGTTCTCATCGAAGAGTCGCCGCGATCACAGGGGAGCGAAACCGAAGATGGCCGAGCGCGGCGCCGAAGAGGAAACAGGGAAATCTGTTCGCGGCGGATCCAGGGTGTCTCGAGTGGAGAAGACAGCAGCGGAATCGAATTCTCGAACTATGCCTCCCAATCTCGTAGATATGGTGTCGTCGTTGGGATGCACACACGAACGCGTATCGTGATTGTCGGTGTGAGGTAAATCCGTCATTCAACTTATCGTCTCGATAATAAGTCTGACGATTATCGCACACACACATACACACACACACACACACACACACACACACACACACATACACACAAACAGTGATTTATTTGCGAACTCGAATCTAACTTCCTTTTCCCTTCTAATCTCAATTCGTGGAACACGTTTATCTCTGCGCTTACTTCTTAGCGCCATCATTGAAATTTTCATCAAATGGAGGGAGCGAAATGTCAATAAAGTTTCATGTAGAGCTTTATCTTCTTAATAATAGATTAAGTAATAACATTAAATGAGATGTTTTCTTGGGAATTCTAGCATCTAAGAATATCGAAGAAATATTTTGATTATCGTGACTGAATAAAATCTCATGCTATTTCTTCTCCATAGACTGAATACATGAAGTCTGACATCCTGTATTATCGCGGATTCTTATTTAATTGCCAGAGCTATTTTCGAAATGTGACCAGAAACGACAGAAATCGATTTGTTTCATCAGTCTATGTTTAAGTAAGTACTGAAGAATCGGAGAGAATATTTTTTCACAAGACATTTTATATTTCTTTGTTCGAAAGTGTTGAAATAAAATATAAAAATCTCATAAAATATCTTCTTTCCCCGACTATCTGCGCCTAATAATTTATATGCAGACATTACATACAGAAAAAACTCGATTTACCTTCGAAAAAGATACTTTAACTTAAAAGAATAAGGGAGTTTACTTTTTATTTTCTGGGGTTCAACGGCAGAGCTCCATTCATTCCGAGATAGTCGACGAATTTTACTCTTTAAAGTCTAGTGATGTGTATATCTACATATATTGTGTGTGTGTGTGTGTGTGTGTGTGTGTCTGTGCGCGTATGCGTGTGTACTGTCTTTAAAACAATTGTATTTTTAATAAATATTAAGCTATTCAATTCAACTAGAATTTGTTTTGAAGAAAATTATCTATTACACGTTATTGTTGAAAATAATTTTCAAATCTTTCAATGATAAGAAAAATATCTGATTATTGATAAAGAAATGTATTGAATGATATTCATAATCAAGAAAATATTGCATTTTTTCTAATAACTTTTATTAGTAGGTATATGTTTGTTGTTAATAATTTAATTTTATTGATAAAATATTAATTATAATATTATTTAGTAGATATTGTATTGTAAAATTATTACAATTTTTTATTTTTACATAGCATGTCATATCAAATACATACTTGTTTTTAAATACTTTTCTTTTCAAAACTACATAATAAACAATTTTATTACAATTTTTTAATAATATTTTATTTCGTAGATCCATCATATTCTATCCGATATTTTAATCCACCAATCCACCAATTATTATGACCACTTTTTTATATTCGAATCTCCAAATCTTTAAAAATAACTAAATAAATTACAATATATGTCCCATTTTTAAAAAAAAGTCGAACTTTAAACAATTACATGATCAAAAAAATTCTATCGCTATCTGTAAAAGCCCAAGCAAAATAAAAAGTTTGAAATCTGAATGACGTTAAAATTTGAACGTATTTGAAACACTTTTACTTTAAACAGTTTTTGCAATACAAGTGTATTTTATATTTTATATTTCAACAGAGAACATAAAAATATTACGTAATTTATATTTAAAATTAAAAAATTTAAAGTTTTTTGTATTTTGTAATTCAAGTATTAAGATTGATTGTCATTAGTACTAAAAATATAAAATACAATACTTTCAATATCTTTCGCTATTAATACTGAAATATAAAATATAAAATTCTTTTATATGCTCCCATGAAACAATAAATTTGCATATGCTCCGCTGAAATACAAAATATAAAATACAATTATCTGGCAAATATTATTTTTAAAATAAAAATATTTAAAGTACATATCCCCAGCTCTGATCAAAATGACATCAAAATTATTATTATTATTAACCTTTACAATATAAGAAAGTTATAATGGCGTTCAAACAGTGTCACATCTTGTACCAAGAAGTCTAATAAAAAATAATAAATTATAACAAATCTTACTCAAGGAAAAGCTATAAAATTAAAAAAATATACTCGCACCCATTAAAAGTCATTGGATCAGTCATGATTTATTTTAACGTCACTTCGACATTATCGTGACCGCTGTTTTTGGGAGTTTTCCCAGAGGAAAGAAGGCTCGTAAAATTTTATACATGGGTCACCCTGTACGTGGCATGGGTTTAGTTCTCCTCAGTCGCGCAGGTGGCGCTGAACGGCGCGCTAAATATGCGGGCGCTTGCGTACCCCGGCGGTCAGTCGCGGATCGGCTTTCGCGTCAGTGGTATCGTTCGTTCGTTCGTATTCCCCGCCGTCGGCGGAACGTCACGTCTCTCTGTTTTCGTTCGCGAGAGCGACCGGCAATTGGTCCGGCGGGTGGCCGAGGGAACAACGTCAGTGGACGCGGTACACCGCTATCTAAAAAACGGAGTGACACTCTTGACGAGCAATGAGCATCCGCGGCCGTCCGGATTGATGTCCCGCGGGATTCAACGCGCGTTCGCGAGAGAGGAGAGTAAACCAGAGAGTAACGGTCGTTCCCCCGGCTCGTTTCGAGTGACATTCGCAACGATAAACATCGATCGCTCGCCCTCCCTCGTCGTTCTGCTCCCCACCATCATCACTACCACACTTCGATCGTAGATCGCGCGCTCTCGGCTCTCCCTCGCACGAGATGGATCATCAAGCGGAGCAGCGGCGCGCGCGCGACTGTTGAGTCTGTGACGCCGCCGGCCGCGCCGGTCGACCGCGCGACGCGACGCGACGCGACGCGACTCGGAGTCGGAATAGTCGGATTATATTCTCCCCCTTCGGCGTGCGTTCGGCGTTCGTCGCTCCCGTAGAATGGACGGACACTCGCCGTCGTAACGACGGCGTTGTCAGCGGCGCGGTGGGCGCATCGATCAACCTGTGAGGGAGCGAGTACGACCCTCGCTGTAACCGAAGCGCGGACGCGCCGGAGACGAGACTCACGAGACACGAGTTCAGCGAGCTCGCGGCCGAAAGAATTGTCGCTTTCACTCCCACCGGTTATCGTCGAGTACTCGAGTCTCCGTTTCCGCGTTATCGATAACGGATATACGACATAACTATCGAGGAAAAAAGAGGAGGTATGGATATTCGCCGCCGCTCTCGTCCCCGTGAAATGGCAGACGCGGCCGCGGACCGGCCGCGACGGGCGAGCCGGTTGAAGTAAGCTGTAAGCGACGACGGAATCTCTCTCTCTCTCTCTCTCGGAAGCAACGGGCACGTATATCGTCAGCCGTCAGCCGTCAGTCGTGTGTGCGTGTGCGCGCGCGGCCGCGCGTGAACGCGGCGCCAAAGTATATTCGCGGAGTGTGTGGTGCGACGAGATAAAAGAAAAGGAAAAGAAACGTACGTCTGTCTGCCCGTCCGTCCGTCAGCGTGGCCTGCGTGGCGTCGAAGAAAAAAAAGAGATGAACCGTCGTTAACGAGATCGTCGTCGGTTACGGCGTCGTGACGGGCCCGATGACGCGCGAGTGTTGATCGGCGTCCTGAGAGTGTTGATCTGGGTGCCTTGATCCTTCAACCTTCCCAGTTCCCTCCCCATCTTCAGTTCGGTTGTGTGTGCGTTTCAACGTGCGATTGCGTGCAATCTCTCGGACAGCACGACGGAGAAGAAAAAGGGTACGACGCACGACGGGGGCAGCCCTCGGATATATTAATGAAGATGTGCCGCGGATTGATCGATCGGTTGCTCTTGCTAGCGGCGTTCGGCATCACAGTCCAAGGTACGTGCCATGATTTCTCTTTTCTCTTTCAACTCCCCCTCGGGCATGTGTATCCCTTTTCTACCCTTGCCTCCCCCTGGTTGGGTTCCCCCTAGGTTTCGATTCACAACGCATGTCTGTCCTTGATAAACAATCCATGCAGCACAGATCCCTCCGGCAATATTGCTGTAACATTGCAACGTTCCAGCAATATTCAAGTAACATTAGAAATGTAACAATATTTTAATGTTAGAGCAGTATTCGAATAACATTGGAAATGTTGCAGCAACATTCGAACGTTCTGACAATATTAAAGTAACGTTGGAAATGTTGGAACAATATTTTTACGTTCCAGCAATATGTATTGCAGTAATATTGGAAATATTCTTAGCAACATTCTGATAATATGTTAAAATGTAGCAGCAACATTTCCAATGTTACTTCAGTGGGTGCTTACTATTTGATGACACAAGTCGACACAAGTGCCGTTCTATCTTTATCATCTCTCTAAATGTCAAGAAAGATAAGAACGACTTGTGTCATCAAGTGGAAAGCACCCATTGAAGTAACACTGAAAATGTTGCAGCAACATTTTAACATTATAGCAGTATCGCACTAACATTGCAACTGCAAGCTTCCCTATTGTGTATGGGTAACAAGAGTGAAATGATTCCGAGAGCGTTGGAGCGTGGGCTGCAGCCTTAGTGTTGTTACGGTCCATCGTGCCCCTTCCCTCTCCCCCCCCCTCCCCCCGCCCTTTCGCGTCCATACGTAAATAATATTGTACATACAGGGTGTCCTCGTTGCACGCCGATTCGGCGACGCGACGCGACGGGACGTTCCGCCGTTTCAATGAAATCCCACGATTTTCCCACGGATTCCGTTTCTCTCCTCTTCTCTCTTTCTCTCACCCTCAATCGCGTTTATAACAGATGCGAGGATTGCGAGGACGGGCTCTCCCGAAAACGTCGAGCGATTCGATCAGCGTCGCGCTCTCCGCGACGGTGGCGGCGAATCCTATTCGCATAAATTGATTTACGCACCCTCCCTCCCGTTGTTTCGTCGATCGCGTTTCACTGAATCCGCACATAATCGAGTTCGCGCGTAACGAGAACGCACTACGCGTTCAAGTATTACGATTAAAGTCGAGAGAAAATGGGCCCGGACGATTCCCGTAGTTCCCTATTACCAGGTCAGGTCAAGTTGTACTTGAAAATTCGAGGGAATCGATGCGACGCAACTCGAAATTCCCTCGAAAAATGCGTCGATATCTCTCTCTCTCTCTCTCTCTCTCTCTCTCTCTCTCTCTCTCTCTCTCTCTCTCGATTATAGAGTATTTATTTAGAATGGTAGATTAACTCATACGTGTATAGTCAAACATTTGCGTTTTAGATAAAACAGGGGAGATAAGATTCGTGTAGCATTATAAGCAGGAAGTACGATTGGGGGATAGTAATTTACGTCTCGGTTGCAATAAACATATCGCTTGAAAAGTGACAGAAGTCAACACTTTTCGAATTATTTTTATTTTCGTATTATGGGTGCGGATTGTGTTCTAAAAAAAATACATCGGTCTTCAATCAGGAAAAGTTATACAAGTTGAATTCAAATAGAAAATAGAAATGAATTGAAACCGGGAACAATATCGAAATTCAGAATAGAGATAATTTTTAGAAGTTAATATAATATCATAATGAAATTAATATTTATTACATTACTTTTAAACTTGAGAGGATCCTAAAATCGTCTGTTTCCATTTAGGATCTATACACATATAATTTACGTCATTGACACATCTCTATAAACTACATCAATCGCACGTACAATATATAAGTACAAATTTTATAATTAACTAATCTTTCATATTAATTATCTAAACTTAATTCTAAAAATATTGTTTGCACACATATAATTTCTAGTCCAAATCAACATTGTTTTATACGAACGAAGTAAACTTGAATATAAAACAAATTTTGTTACAAGTTGATTACAGAATTGTAATTTTCCAACTTTTTTAAATAAAATCCCCTATTTGGATTACATTACGTTTATGATTGTGGAATGTAAAAAAGGATTTTCAAATTTGTATATAAAAGGCAGTTAGAAAAATACTTATTCGAAAAATAATGAGTAAAAAAACAGGCGACTTTAGAATCTTTTAAAACTTGAAACAAGTAATTTGTAATTAGCTGTAGTTAACTTATGCTGTAAATAATTAATTACACAAATTTTTTCTTTCCTCTCCCAAGAATAATTTTATACTTTTTATTTGTGCTACTTTTCGAAAGTGCAATATAATTTTTTCAAACATTTTGCATTTCTACATTTTTGTTTATGATAGAGATAAAAGAAACAAGTGAGAGAGAGAGAGAGAGAGAGAGAGAGAGAGACAGAAAGAGAATAATCTAGGCAAAAAAATGAACTTTTCTCTCTCAGTTGCTGACGATAAAAGTTACGCGTAATAGTTACAATGTAGGACTCGAGTTATTATAATTTACGAGGAATAACGCTTGTATATTTTTACCGCAACGTCACGATGCGTGTACATTTATTATTAATTGCATTCAATCACACATAACAAATAATATATAATTAATTAAACTGCAAACGACTTTTAATCGTTTAAACGGGGAACGATTATTAAAGACTTCCGAAGAGCGTTTCGATTCGCGCACAACCTCTATTAATACTTACGTACCGCCTCCAGTATCATTTCGTCTGAAATCAATTCTGTTAACCCTCAATTACTTTGATGGAGGCACATTTGACCCCGCTGTAGATAGCTCGTGAGATATCACTTTTATCTTGAACTCTGACTCGTCATATTGCTTAAATGATTTTCGCTTTTTCTCCCCTCCCTTTTTTTTCGTACCCCTAATTAGCGCGGGAGTTATTTCCTTTGATGATGACACACACGAATTTCAACGAGTTTATTAAATTCTACCTTAACTCTGGCTTTTTTTCGTAAAAAGCTTTTTATTAATCAAAGCGTAGTCCGATTATTCTCGGCGGCTGTATGGTTGCTAATTACGAAATTACGAAACCGGCTTCGAGTTGCGCTTTTTGAATCATAAAAAACGCGACGTTATTTCTCTGCGAAATCATATCGCCGCGTTTACGCTGCTTAAATCGAAAATAGACGAGATAATTAAGCTTCTGGTGGGGCAAATTGCTTTTTGAAAATCCGCATAATATGTAGGGAACGAACAACTACACGGCTTTCGTCGTGTTTTGAGATCCCGTTTATGCGTTTATGTATTTCTCTCGCGTACAAATGCTCAACGCGTTTCAACATATTCCGGACGTATAAGCAGCGCGGCGTTACACATTGCATTTTACATTTTATCG
Source organism: Acromyrmex echinatior (assembly GCF_000204515.1). The sequence goes on along the minus strand of NW_011627126.1, from coordinate 735,209 downwards.
CGGACTACCAATACCGGGTGTAGGAAAAACAAGATTCGTCGAATATTATAAGGGAAAGTTCCGAAGGAACGGCTTATTTATTTTAATAGCTTCCGTGCGGCGGCTATCTAAAAATAGACGACGATACACAAAGCGGGGTAGGCTTTCCGTGCTCTATTTTTGTTTGCGACGCGATGTTTATCGTTATTCAAGCAAAACTCCGAGCCTCCATTCTTATGCATCTACTGCATTGTGCTCGCGCTCGCGTAGGCAAGCATTTGGTTTTCAAAACATTTTGTGTCCACCCCACATTTGTTTTCTGATCTTTTTTTTTTTTTTTAAGTACGTACAGTTCCGTCGTGACTTGCGAACACAAATTATGCATTAACGAAATTAAATAAATACAGGAGATGGATACTATTTAAATATATATTTCTTGGAGTGAAATATTACTCCAGAAGAATTAAAATACACTATTGAAAAAGAGGAAAAAATTTAAATAAGACTTTTGAATAAGAGTGGCAGATTTTCACTGTTTTTTTTTTTAAGTGAGATTCATTCATTCTAAAGGAAAGAAATCTCACTCCTTTTTTGTGAATCTCTGCACTCCAAAAATTCTGCTACTCCTATTCAAGAGTGCAAATTTTTCACTTTTATTTTGTAGTGGCAGTTAATTTTAATTCTTTTGAAGTGGTATTTCATTCCAATAAATTTAGAGAATAAAATAATGTAAACATTTGGGAAATATATTACTTGTCTCATTAATCCAATCAAGCTCAGCGAGAGTGGAGTTCTATGATTTTTTTTTTTACATAAACGATGACTTGAGATGTTTTTACACCCCAATACAAATCATTATTATTAACAACAATTAATATTGTATATTATTGTTTTTCGATTTATTGATATTTGAAAAGATTATGGTTATGTATTTAATCACAATTTTCTATGAAAAATATAAGAGAAAGCAAATAAATATTAAACGAAATAAATACTTTAAGTAGCTTATTGTAACAGTATTTTTAAAAAATAAATATTTAATTAATGTAACATTTTTTGTTAAGGAATTTTCGATGAAATTCCAGATTTGAGGATTTGTAAAGAATAGTTATTTAAAAAAGGAAGAAAATGTATTAAATGATATTCATAAGTAATATTTTATAATTTACATTTTCTCGCCGCTACGATATAAAACACCAAGTGAATATTCTAGGATTAAATAGTGCAATTATTGTATTATTCTTCTAACAGAATATCTTACAATTACAGAGATATTGCAGGAGAAAATCTGTTTCTCATTCTACTCTTCAAAACTGCTCGCAATAATCCGATAATATTTAAATCGGGCGATTTCACTGGCCAGGTATTGAAAGAAATTGAGATTGGAAAGATATTAGATAAGTTTGAAGAATAGAGAACAATTTTTATTGAAAATAAAGTGAGAAGTCAATTTTCTCTTTCAATATCACTTACATAAGCAATTGAAAGGCGTTTTGCTAGAAGAAGAATAATACGATAATAATTCCTTTGATGATTATTCAAGCATTATATGACTATAATTCAACAATAAAAATTTATATTACAAACAATTAGTGTGCCAAGTCTTTATTAATAAAACAAATAGTATTTTATATGTATTTTCTTTGTATTCACATTATTTTATCTATATCCCTCATTTCTATTATATTTACATCAAAAGATATAATTAAAAGATTAAATATTCAAAACAGAAATTTTGTGTATTCGTACGTATTCATTGTTGTTCAATCATAGAAGCTATTCGCGCTATTCTTCAATTATTGTCTGCCTCTGAAAATCAATTGATCAGAAAGATAAAGAACGTTTTCCGTTGTTAGTTGTGGTACTTTGCGAATTGGGCGAAGTAATATTCATTGTTTAGTCAACTATTTCCATTTCCTTGAGAAGATATGCAGCAAACTCGCTGTTGAACGTTATATCGATTTCCATATAATTATGCGCGTGTGCTGGAAATAAGGGCGGGCGGCACGCGACGATTATGTTAAGGCACGTTAGACAATGTGTAAATGATAAATTAAGCTAAGTTTATAACTCCTTATATAATTTCGTGAGTCGTTCACTGTCTCTCTTCATAAATAGTTCCGTCTATCTATTTATATCGAGAAGAAGAGTCTGATAATAGCTATCAAATATTGAATAAAATAATATCAATTAAATGTTCAGTTAACTGATAAGACTAATTGTACTTTAATATTTAGTAAATCTATCAAACATAATAATATGACCAAATCGTTTGTAATACTTACTAAATATTTAAGAAAGTAAAAAAAAATTTTTTTTTCATGTTAACCGAAATTTAATTGGCATTATTTTATACAATATTTGATATTATTGAACTCTCTTTTCATATCTATTGGTTTTTCTCTCATGCAGAAAAATTATTCCAATTAAATTAACTGAAATTCTGATGGAAAATAAACGACGCAGAATTCTAGTTAAATCTAGAATTCTAGTTGAGATAATCAACATTCAGAATTTTCTTAGTTAAATCTAATAGAATTCTAGTAGATTTAATCAGAAATCTGGTTCTCTCGTTCATTTTCCATCAGAATTTCAGTTAATTCAATAAAACATTTTTCTCCATGAGAAAAAAGGAATGGATACACTGAAAAGAGAATCTGGTAATAGCTACCAAATACTGTGAAATAAATGTCAATCAAATTTCGGTTAATATAACTAAAAATAATTTTTACTAAAAAAGTTTTTTTCTAAAAAAGTAGATTTAACCAGAATTCTGGATCGTTCATTTTCCACTAGAATTCCAGTTAATTCAACTAAATATTTGTTTTCTTGCTCTCTCTTAATTATATCATTACACTACTGCTTCCTTGAAATCTATTCACTTTTTTCCTGAATTTTATTTTTGTCTTAGCGCTTGAGGGGATTTATCTCACAGCTTGATATATAAATACTATAATTTTTCTCTCTCTCTCTCTCTCTCTCTCTCACACATACACGTGCTTCGACTAGCACAGCTGTGACTAGTACGTTTCTGTCTTTTTTCCTTATTTTTCTAATTCTTACACGGCCGCTCACCTTTTACTACGAGTCCCGATATAATTACTGTGTTATTGGTTATATACGTGGCGTCGAGGCGCGACGATCCGTCGTCCTCGGTCGGAAACACGTTTTAAATGGCCATTACGGCGATTGATCCCTTGCGCACGGCTGCGATTAATCTCCTTCAATCGCCGGCACGACGACAATGCGCGTTGAAAAAAGAAAAACCGTGGCTTACAACGGAGAAGAAAAGCCGTCTCCGCTTTCGCAGGTGTCCGTACACGCTGACGCGCGCGCGCGCGTAAGAAGCTATCCGTGCTCCTTCGACTATTCATGCTCCCTTAGAGATCCCTTTCACACAGGCGGTTCTCTCTTTCAGCCTCGCGCCATATTTACCGGCTCCCAAACCGGAGAACGCGCGTACAAGCGAGGATGTACCAAGTGACAGTTTTATAAGACGCGAGTTAAATGCGCATCTCTTGCTCAAGCACTTCGGCGCCGTTTTACGGCGAGACGAGGATTACCGGTTAGGTTTTCTCATATTCCGTTTATTACCGAGATAGAAATTAACTATCGTTATTATCGAGACTAGAAAGCAACTAAAAAGTTACTCGAAAGCGCAAAATATTTACGCACGTCCTGGAAATTTATGCGAATGTGGTTTGGTTTGAGAAAATGTTCTCTCGCTAAAACAAGGGAGAATAACTCGTATAAAATATCTGTTAAATGCAATTAAACGTGATTTAGTTAAATTACTTTCGCGAAAAGGATTTCTATAACGCATCGGGAATGTTCTATATATTCCAAACTTTAAATTACGTTTCCTCAACGTACCTTATAAAACGTACTCGATTCTACCGTTCTCGCGTTCACGATCACGTTTTCGAGGAATTAGTTCGTAGACTTTAAGATAAATGTCCCAGTGACCGGACATGTTACTATGTTCGAACACTTACAAAAAAGTTATTATTGTTAATCTCTTAAATGCTTTTTCATTACGATATCAATATTATAATTTAATTGCATTTAACTTTTAAATAAGGTAAGTGGAGTACTCAATTTATATAGAAATTTAATATTAATATTAATACTGGCCGATTAATTAACTTATCTTCAGTATTAAAAGTACAATTAACAATACTTTTAATATTTAAAATAGAGCCCCAAACAAATTTTATTTTTACAATTATATTTTTTAATAGTAGGGTATAAAATTAAATTTACATTATTTATATTCTTATGAGATAGAGAAATGTAAAAATAATTAACTTTATAAGGCTTCTAGGCAATTCTTTTTATCTTGCTTTTCCAAAACAAGATTTTTAGGATAATTATGCGTAGAATCCTCTGTCATCTACTTCAGTCACTTACTTAAAATAACATCAGATTTAAAAAAGCATTCGAGATTAATAATATATAAACAATTATAAAATTTTGTGTTCGGACATAAATACATATTCGGTGACTGGAACCATTTTTGGATTTACCTTATCGCGGTTGGAAAATTTCGTCAACGATGGGCAAACGCGAATATCGCGAATATCGGCCGTATTGCCCGTATGTTATGGAGGACGCCGGCGCCCGAATTTTCGCATCGCATAACTTTACGAGACATTTTCCGAGCCGCGAACCGGCGCCGCACCGCCCCGTCGATACTCAGTTCTCCCCTGCCTTTTATATGTCGGGAGAGACATAAAATACATTTACCGCGTATTTTTTTGATGAAAGTGTTTGCAAACTAGAAACCGCCGTCGTCACGCGGCCGACTAGGCGTGGTTAAACTGACGTCGCGATTCGCGACGCACGATGCTCGACGACATTCCGCGTATCGTCGTAATAAATCGTCGTCTTAATCACGCCACCGCATTTAACGTTACGTTGAGTGGCCGGGTACCGTGTGATAAAACGCTTCTAAAAACGTCTAGATTTACCGTTAAGGCCATTAGAAGAAGATTACGGTTTTACACCCTTTCTCGCAATGTTTATAGTTATTGTTATACTTATTGTCTCGACGTAACGTAGAGTGTTCTTGAAACAGGAGCCAAGAATCGCCCTCGACCGAATTTTTGTTTCTCTCGTAGTCTGGTTTATGCATTTAATACGTTTAGTAAGAAATATTAGTTTGTTATGCTTAATATACTTTAATACAATTTAATCCTGGAATGCTACTCATATTTTTCTTACATTAACATTATTCTGAGTGAAAATTCATCCACATAATTAAAAAGTTTTTTAACTTTTGACAAAGTGTCCTAAGATCGCAAATTTGAATACACAAATGAGTAACTAAAGCTTTAATGGTCTAGATCTTTGATTTTTAAATAATATTTTTTATGTGAATTTATTAGTATCCCATTTTGCAAACTGAAATTATTTTCTTCAAACGCAATTATAAACCGAACTGGGTTTGTTATATTTAATAAATATAATAATATCACAAAATGACAAATAATTTAATAATATTGATCAATTTTTTTACATTTTTATCTACTTTATAGTTAAAGGATTAAAATACAATAATTGACTCTCTTACATTATTTTAATATATATATTGTATAGCAAATGAACTTTAATATTAATCTTATTAAATGTTATTTTAAGCAAATAAAATTTTAATGATAAAAATTCTACTAACCTTAAAAAGTGCATGGATGAAAATTTACTCGTAGCATTCCAGGGTTAAAAATAGAATCTATGAATCACCCGTGGCAAATTTATTCTCTCTGGATTATATTTAAATTGCTTAATAAGTCATTAGTTTTTATGCTAAGTATCTTTAATGTAATTTAATCTTAAAATGCTGCTCTCATATTTTTCTTACATTGACATTAGTCTGAGTGAAAATTCAGTCACAATAGCACATTCTAGTATTAAAAATAGGATCCATGAATCACCTGTGTCAAATTTATTTTCTCTATATTATATTTAAGATGCTTAATTAATTAAGTCATTTTTATACTAAACGTATATATATGTGTATGTGTGTATATATAATTTCTAAATCTGAATCAGTGGATAATCACTGATATCAGTATCAAATATGTCATTGATAATCAGTAAATGAAATGTGAAATCCCTAACCTATCTAATCTTTATTATGTGATCTAACTAACCTTGTTTTAGTGCATAAATTCAGTGAATATAGTATTGGAAGATTAAAATTAACATACAAATATCAGTATTTTAATTATATAATGCTCAAACTCATTCTTTTTTTTAGTTGAACTAAAATCACTGATTATCCAGTGCCAAGTATGCCACTGAGTAATTAGTGACTATCCATCGATTCAGATTTATATATATATATATATATATATATATATATATATTTGTATATGTATATTTAGTGCAATTTAAATCTCTGATGCACTACGATCGATCGTTAGCTCGGAGTTTATTTCTTGTCAAGCGGAAATTCTGTCCAAACCGGGATGAGCCGCGCGAGTTATACTCGTCGCCGGGTCGTCAAAGGTTACCACGGATGTGCGGTTAACAACAGTGAGACGCAACGAGGGAGACGAGCCTTTGCTCCGTGAACCAGTTCCGACTTTATCGATGCACCCGCACTCTCGGGATATCGCGTACGCGGCTGGCGAAACAAAAACGGCACGCGGATGAATAATTTATGACAAAGACGACCACTACTAGGTTGCCGACTCCTTGCTCTCTCTCTCCCTCTCTCTCTCTCTCCCCTACGTGTCAGACGACAACGAACGTGGGTGCGTACACACGAATAATTAATCACCATCTATAGTAGGAATCTAAAGATAGTGTTTCGCGACTGACTGACGTGTACATATGGTCTTTGTTCCGCGATTCGCTCGGCTCACTCGTAAAAACGGCACGTGGATAATGCCGAGAGTTTTAACCGCGAAACAACGACAGGCCGTGTTCTAAAAAAAGGATATCTCCTCTCGTTCCGCCGATGAAAGCGTCGTTTCACGTAAACACACGTCCGACCTTCTACCGTGTCCGTCCTTTTTGCACGACGTTGATATCCGTGATATGCAATTAACCCGCGTGACAAAGTTCAATAAAGCTTGCCATTTACTTGAACAGTTTCAGGTGTTCGCTCGTAATTATCAGCCGATAATTATTGAATTTGAAGTTCAGACAAGCGAATTTAATTTCCAAGTATTTTGCAAATTTCGATGCCATATAATATTATAACAAGCTCGATACGGTAATAATAGAAATCTGAAACATATTCGGTAGAATACGTCTTGTAAATCATACCTGACCAGTTGATATAATGACAGATATTATAGATCGATCTATTCCATATACGGTCTATAGAAGTTATGTATATAGTCTGAATTATGAAGCAAGTGCCATATCTACAGTTGCATTCACGCTGTACTGATTAACTTAGTTGAGTCCGTTTCTGTTTCAAGTGAATAGGAAATAGACTCGATGGAAATTATATAACCTTCCTTTTGTTAAAGACTAGAATATAATATCGGTTGTTACAATTATCGTATATATTTATACATGATATATATATATATATATATACTGAGAAAAATTTCTAATTGAAGATAAACAAATCAGGAAATTCTGATGTCAAATCAAATTAGATAGGAAATATCAAATCAAATAGGAAATAGACTCAATGGAAATTATATAACCTTCCTTTTGTTAAAGACTAGAATATAATATCGGTTATTACAATTATCGTATATATTTATACATGATATATATATATATATATATACTGAGAAAAATTTCTAATTGAAGATAAACAAATCAGGAAATTCTGATGTCAAATCAAATCTAGTCTATATTTATTATTTCAACTAGAATTATAATAGATTTAAGCTACGATCCGCTTGATGCTGTACAAAAATGCTTCGAAGCATTTTTTTATTGATCAATTAATAAAATTCTTTTTTCTGATTGGTCAATCAAAAGCTTGGCGTAGCGCCAAGAGAGTGGCAAATCACACTCTCAATCACAAAATTCTGATTTGTCCATTTTCAATTGGAATTTCCAATTAATAATGCAACCAGAGGGAGTATGTGTTATAATTCGGAAATATAACACGGAGAATCATTTTACATAAATAATTACGAATATTTTATATTTATACCTGATCTAGAATATTTTTTAGATGTGTTTGTAATATATTTTGGTATCATTGGTGAATATGAAATGTATCCCTTTTTAATGAAAAATTGAATAAAAAATTTTGTGAAATTCGAGTTTTATGAATATTTAACAGGACAGGACTTAATCTTTGATATCTTTTTAAACGAAATTTGCTTTAACAGCAAATTTAATTGTGCAGTTATGACATACTTTATTTTTAATAGAAATTCTATACGCGAATTTCAATCCACAGCTTATATGAGATAATGAAAAATTCAAAGAGACAGAAAATATGAGCAATGAAATTCAACCTTTACGGTTAAATAAGAGAAAGAATCAGTAAAGGGAAAATAAGTATATAATTTATTACTTTTATTTATTATTCATGAACACTTAGTAGAAATACTTAAATTAAAAGAAAAATACAAGATTTAAATGAGTTTCTTCTAAAAGGACAGTTGGAGCGTTCGATATCGAATCATTTAATCGAACTAGATTTTACTAGTACACTATCGTGGAATTTGAGGCAAATCTGATGAAACAGTATGTACCATGAATACCGAGACACGGATGGACACGTCAGAGGGATAACGGAATGGGACGGCTGTACTTATCTTTCGCATATTGCGGCATCCACGAGAGGAATGTTAGTTACTTCGTCACACACTCGACCCGTTCCCTCGCACCTTAGCACGTGTGCGAGTGCATCGAGCACTCCAATGAGATATGCCGTGTGTCGTTAGGATGCATTCTCGCGCTCGATTCCCCCTCCCCCCCCCCTTTCCTTTTCGCTCCCTTTCGCCTTTTTTTCCTTCTCTCCTTTTTTTTACACGCCATCTGCCATTCGCGCTCGCTCGCGTTGCCGGCGAGGAATCCGAATGAAGACTAAAAAGGGCTGATCAGAACTTGCTCGAAGGCAAAAGGCCTGTTCCTTTCTCCCGCGGAATGACAAGTGACTTCGCGTTATCTTTCACGGACCGCGACACGTACGTGGCGAAGATACGCGTGTCGACCTGGGTCCCTGGCGAATTCGGGTCTTGGAAATTAATCGTGGAGATTATTCGTGGAGAGAGTATCGAAATCAACGGCGTTATGTATCACTTATTGTCACAGCATGTACCGTATTTATATTCGCGAGATGTTTCTTTTTTTTTTAGATTTTTATGTCCATTTTTCCATTTTTTTTTTTTTTTTGATGATTAATGCATCTTCCGTGACATACTTTCATCAGAGTGTAATAAAATGTATTCTATTTTTGCAGCTATTCTTTGACAAATTGATAATTCGCGATTACTTTTAAATATTTCGAATCTGTCTCTTGATTAAATGACACGTAACGGCATCGTCCTTCGAATCGTCCGCGACACAATTTTAAAAATGTGATTTTTACGTTATTATCAGAAATAAGTGAAAATTATTTAATCAATCATAAAAAGTATATTGATTTAACTTAAAAAAAAAAAATTATCAGTTACAGCTCAAAAAGGATGATTTTTTTTTAAGAATTATGATTTTTAAAATGTTAAAAATGACATTTGATTTATGTTATTAAAGGATACATATTTTATCGACATCGTTTGATTATAATCCATTTTCTGTCAAGTTAAAAAATAGTTTTATATTTTTTCTGTGAATGACAGACGTGTTCCTGGGAAAACTAGTGCAATACTGTAATTCAGTGCAAATCGATTCAGCGTTAATAAATAATTCAATCCTTTTAAGGTTATCAAGTTATCATGATGAGATTCTGTTACCGTGATACCAAAGAAAATGTAATTAAAAAGATTATATTATTTATCAATACTAAAAATATGTCAATTGATTTGCACTTAATTGCACGCGTACCTACCAGTATTGCTAGTTTTCCCAGTAAACCCTATTAATTTCAAGTTGTGTGCACTTTTGAAGTAAAAGAGCGACATATCGCGCATATATTTTAATAAAGACACCGTCTAGTCACGTTGAGTTTGAGGTCAAGGACCCTAACATCGCCGCGTTGTGACGTTAAAAAGTTGGTTGAAAAAACGATTTAACGTTTCACGATGTAGTAGTCGTTAAATAAACTGTTAGTGCAGTCTAGCGAGCGCACGGTTAAACTTTCCTACCGCAAACACCTCCGTCGTTCTCTCGTTCGGGATTTAATGGGAGAACGAAGGTGACGGACTTTGAAGGGCGGCGCGAATTTTCAGTTATTTCATACGGTACAAAAGCGGAGATTCAGCTCGCTTTAACCATGGAATGTAAAACAGCGTCGGGGACCTCGCACCCGCGAGTACGACAAATCCGAGAATGTAAAGCAGCACGGCAGATCTTGTCTCCGCCTTGGGCGGTAAAGCACCTCGTCGTCGTCGCGTCGCGTCGGCGAGGACAAGAAAACGTCCACCTCGTTTATTTGACGCATCCCCGCCGCCAGTAATTTGATTCACTCCGGTAATAGGACCAGTATTTGCACTGACAAAAGTCGGAAATGTACACGGTAGTTTTTATTAAACGCGGCCATCAAATTCTGTTTCAAGCAAAAAAATGTGTTCCCTCTCTAGTGCGCGCGCGCGCACGTCGTTATGCACAAGATATGGATATATTTCACAATTTTAATTAACTTTATATTAAGGCGGACCTACGCTATTCGCGCGCTCTTTAACAGTGATTCAATTTCATGCCTAATTTCCACGATATTTGGCGGCAAATTTTCCGGGCAACGTTCCGGGCAACATCGTATTATTTCCGAAATAATTGCGAGGAGACGCTCTCCCGCAGCCCGTACAACGGTCGGCGATTTTCCACAAGTATGCGCTTTTGACTTCCCGCCAATTAAAATAGACCTTCGGAAAACGGCTTATTTCCAGGCTTGAAACTCGCCGCGTTACGGTCGTTTACGGCGCGCTGCGCGCTGAAAGAAAGCTCTGTGTCTAAAGTAGCGCGCGATTAGGGCGAGAGAGGACGAAAAGGGGGGAAAGAGCGAGCGGAGATGTAGAGAGAGCCGCTCGTGACACGTATGACACATCAAAGAGACTAATTTAACGAAACGGGGCTACGAGACCAGAGGATATCGCGACGCGACAGGAATCGGCTGTTTTCGCGGAGCAACAGCTTACGTTTTGTTGCCGGCCACGCGTAACGACGTCGACGACGATGAGCGACCGAAAGATCGCAGAAGATCACGCGCGATATATCGGACAAAGGAGTCCGTTGTTCGCGCGCGTTGCAGGCCCTCCTTCCTCGCCAGCCGAGAGTACCCCGAGAGATCCGCCGAGATGTTTTCTGAACTTCGCCCAGCGAAGGAGCCAGAGAAACCCGGCGTGAGAGTGCATTCTCTCTCTCTCTCTCTCTCTCTCTTTCCTTCCTCTCGATTTCTCATTCTCGTTCTCTCGTTGCACGCTACTCTTCTACGAGAGCTGGTATTTCCGTCAGAGTAGTACGGCCGTCGCGTTCCGAAAGGGCGTATTAGGTCCTATTATTTCGCGCGAGTACCATTACGGATATAATGCGCCGGTCTGGTCTGGGCCTCTCTATCAAGATCGAGCAGCGTACACAGATGGCCCGTATGAATGCGCCAAGAGAAAGAGAGAGTAGTCGCGGAAGAGAGGCACAAAGGAAACTGGCGTGGTGGCCTGAAAATTTCAACGTTATTAGATAGAAATCATAGCAACGTTCGTTGTGCGAATACGTAAGTGTACGTCTTAAGGTTCTCCGCATCCTTCATCGATCGTGTCCTTAACAAAAGTCTTCATCGATCTGTGTTGAACAAGAGCTCCCCTTTGGCTGATCCCGCAGCCAAAAACTTCCTCGGCAAAAACTCGTACAAGCATTGCTTCTCTCATGCTTCCCACGTTGTAGAGATCTCAAGCCGAATCTCTATTCAAGCAAAATCCATTTTGAACTTGCGCCATTATCCGCGCTACACACTCGACAGTGATTCTACTGTACCTTACAGCACGAACGTTAACTCGAACCTGCACGTGCAATAACTGCGAGCGTCGATTTTCAACGTCGGGTAACTCCGTAATTAAGCGTCCCATTAACTTTCCGTATGACATTGTGGCGGAAAGCGAAATAATCCCTTCACGTGCCGCGACATTCTCGCGCGAGGAGTAGAATATCTCGCATAACGATCCCGATATTCCGAGATCATCTTATTATTGCGCTATTATACTCTGTCGCTCGCGATTAGGGCGCCTTTAATATTCGATGTTGCGCGCCGTTCTGTCGCGACAGACAATTTCGATGCTGGCACACGCGGCTGGCTGGTTGGTTGGTTGGTTGGTTGGTTGGTTGGCAGGCTGACTAACTCTCTGTCTCTCATCAAGAGAGGGAGAGGGAGAGAGAGAGAGAACAGCGTCTTTCCCAGCGCGGATACAGCGCGGCAGGACTCGTGAAAGATGTACGGCCCGAAGGTGTCTTCGACCCCCGTTAAGTTCCCTTTCTCGACCGTAAAGGCCGAAGATGTGGGGTGCGAGAAGAGAATCGCAAGGGGGAAAACGCACGATCGATAAGAGCGCCTCGTAAGACAATTTCTTCTGGGGTGGCGAGATAGCAAGACAGAGATAGATAAAGAGAGAGAAAGCAGGAGAGCGAGAGAAGCGGCTTCTTTCCACCCATCGCCATTTTAGGTACAGGTGTATGCGTGCGCGCGCACGAGAGGACGAAGAGGGTGCAAGAGAGGAGCCAGCTGGGGTGGCAGAGTGTGGGCGGAAGGGAAGAGATGAGCTTTACCCCCCCCCTCCCCCTCCCCCTCGCACGCGGCGGGAAAGGAGCCTTTTTCCAAGAAACGATCGTGTACGTTAGTTTCTCCCTGAAACGGTCTTATTTTTTTATAAGTTTCGGCGACCCTGTCGAAGGAGCCCCGAAGGGTGCGCGCCGCCAAATTCCGTCCCTTCGTCCAACGAACTAACGGCAACTGTGCCCACACAACTTAAGGCACCCTTGGAACGTGACTGCTCCTTATACCAGGCGATTTTGCCTCGTCGATCGTTAGCATCCTTCGTGATGTGGCACGAGAATAAGACACAAGAAGCAAGGAAAATAAATCGGTACATGTATATAAAATGGCATAGACAATAGACATAAATACAAGATAATATGTAGAAGGTAAAGAACTTGTAAATATTTTACATAATATAAATTTAATCTTTAACAGTTTAAAAATGAGGAAGGCAAATATATTAGGTGTTGGAATTAATTCGTAGCGTTTTTAATGAAAGAATGTTATTTATTTCACATGAGCATTAAAAAATACATTAATGAAAGTACTTCCCATCACTTGTAAAACGCTACGAATTAATTCCAACACCTAATACATTCCGAATAAACGATCAAAAATGCAATAAACGAACGGTTGTTGTAACGCGTGAAAAGATCAACGCGTGAATTTCTCTCTTTTAAATTTACATCCTTATGAGAGAGGAGTATTTATAGAGGAATGAAGAAATGATGAAGATTTCTGGATACTTTTTAGTATTTCCTTTTTGAAAAGTTCAAGTTAATTTAATTAATAATCTTTAGTACATACGATTGAGTCATTCGGTTCTTTTCTTCGAAAAACTAGAAGCATTAAGTAATTAATCAGTGATAATATTTATATACAATATTTAAAAACCTTACAAACACTTTCTAAAAAGACGATATATATGTGCGAATCACTTAATAATTTTTGTAGATCTGTCAGTGAAAATTAACCCGGGATACAAATAATCCATTATGTACACTAAAGATTAAGATAATTATGCATGAGTTATCTACTTAAAGGTTAAAAATATTACATGTATAGAGAGAGAGAGAGTGAGAGAGAGAGAGAGAGAGAGAGAAGAAAAACAAATAAATCTACGATATCTTTTCACGCGTTGCAACAAATCATTTAGTTATTGCACTTCCAAGCTTTTGCCAAGTTAGAATGCTCGTTCACCTTCCAAAATTCCTCATTTTTCACGGATTATTATTCCATTGCGCGTTAGTTGCGCACTTCGTCCTGTCTCGGCCGTTATTGAGCTCGCGATCGATGAACTTGAGCACGGATTTAAAGCTCTCGAAGCGCGTACTGGGCATCGATAATACGCAATCGGAGGGTATTGGTATCCGTAATACGCAATTGAGTACGGGCACGAGTATTTCGAAGCCCATAGTAGGCATCGGTAATCGATATCGGGTAGATATCAACCGCCACTTTGAATTCTTTTGACTGGAGTTTCGCAGTTTTTTATGCGCCCGTCGTACGTAGCATCGATTTGTGCGACGCGCGTATTCGACGATGTAAAACAATATTTCAATTAATCATTTGCGCGATATCGCCAGCCAAAGTACAATAAATCGTTGCGCGATAGATTCTCTTTCTTCCTCAGTAAATAGCCATATCTCTTACGAGTGAATAATTACAATGAGTATGATAGCAAAATCTCATTGTTCGTGTATTTGTTTTTCTTGAGTTTGAAATGAATTTAATTTTTAATGAAAGAGAAAGATTTAAATACGCTCTTAATTGTCAAATTAATCAACGTTTAGCGCAATTATTCCCATTTTTCTTATCTAGAATTTAATAACGTAGAAACATGACATCTAATTAACTTTTCGAGCACCAGGTTCTACTATTATTTTTCGTGTAAAAAATGCCAGACCGTTTTTGCCTGTGGTCAGTTTAAGTATAAATATTTCAACTCCTTCCAAGGCTATGAAATAACATCATTCTACTAACCCAAAAGAACAACGTCAGCAGCTCTGGCATTTTCCGCAAAAATTCAAGGAGAGAATTCCGATATCTTTCACAAGGATTATTACCCTATGTAACGTCGATTATCGAACATTACTTATAACTCCACTATTATTATGATTGATGTAATATTATTAACCAATGGATATATATATATATATATACTGATACAGAGAAACGAATTAATTGCATTACGAAGAATTAATCTGTAACTAGATAGATCCGTTGACAGGTCGATAAAGCGAGAGCAATTTTTCTAAAGCGGATCTCTCGCTTAAATCTAATTGCGCGCGACGCGCGATGCATTCCGCCTCCGTCTTTTCTTCTCTCCACACTCGTTCTCAGAGAAATCAGCTCGTTCGTTAGCGGGACGACGTAGCCGCGCGACCGTAATAATTTCAGACGCACAAAAGAAGATAACGATCGAGAAGTGGAACTAACCCGGAGGCCACCGAGAGAGCCGCCGCCACCAAATTAAAATCACACTAAACTACCGGCAGCGTTGTAATTAAGTATTTCTGTGGCAAAAGATCCTTTGGAAGTCTGCCGAGAGAGAGAGAGAGAGAGAAAATTCTATCTTTCTCCCTCCCTATGTCTGCCTCTTTCATTCTGCGATCCCCTCCGATGCACCCACGCGCACGCACACGTGCGTGCAATCGCACGCGCACGCATTTAGCTGCATGGAGAGAGCCGGTCTCTCCGTGTTTCTTTCTTTCGGGTCGCGCGCGCGTGAAATGCGTGCGTCGAGTCATCGCACAACTATTCCTCCGTCCGTACTCCGTGGTAGCCTGACTATCGTCGTCATCAAGCATAAAGGATGGAAAGAGAAAGAAAAAGGGAGAAACTACTATATATCGTCAATCTGCGAGAGCACTCAGAGTGTCCTCCTTCCCTCTGTATATATAGATCGATCTAACGGCCAGCTCGCTTCGTCTTTCTTTAACCTCTTCCCACTTCAGACTCTCCTTCTCGCAACAGAACAAGGGAGGAAATGGCGAATTAGAGCGAATGGGAATGATAAGCGCCAGTGAGAGCATGGGAGAGGAGGAGAGGTGGAGTGGGACCGAAGAGATGGAGAGAGATAGCGGGCCGGAGCCACCAAACCGACGGTAAATCAATACTGACATCGCGGTCGTGACGCCATACGCCAAGTCATCGGACGTACAACGAGTAGAATAGCTATTAAGACTATGGTAACACCGACAGCCGTTGGGAGAACATTCGCTATATCGCGAATACCATTATTTGGAGATTAATGCCATGCTCTAATCGATTACGTCGTAATATGTCTTCCCGCGCCACTCATGGATCATGAATGATCCAGGATTAGAGTTATTATATTAGAGTTATTCTGAATCTCAAGAGTACATAACTATGTAGACTCTTTATAAAAAGATGATCCCGGAATGGAAGAGTATAATGTAGGTATTTAGTAAAATAAAATTTCCAGAGTATAATTGTTATTGACAATTCTTATTAATATAATTTTATAAATGTAAAATGTTAAGTAATACGAAAAAAGTTTTACACGCCACAAAACTGACAATCGGGGAACTTTTCTGGAAAATTAAAATTCTTGAGTTTAAAGAAGTTTAATACATAATCACATTTACGCGGTTTTGGAATACTTTCAACTTAACAATTAAAAATGCAGGCAATGTCAGCAACATTAATATACTCAAAAAAGAAGAGCTTGATTTTAAGATATTAAAATGTTTCATTCTTCTCTCCGTTTTTTAAATACTTAAGGAGTAGTTTTTAGTTTTCAATTAAACGAACTTTTTCATTAAACGAAACATTATGTTTGAATTTAAAATGCTAAAACATTTAAAATTAAAATATCTTTTATTATTAAAATATTTGTTTTGCAAAGATATTTTACAAAGATAAACGTAAACATTTTAAACACTGTACTACTTTTTAGTGTAGTAATTTACATTACTATATTAAATTGAGCTTTAAAACAAATTATTTTCAATCAGGACAAAAATAAAAAAAAATTGTTTAATATTATTGAATGGAAGGAAAATTATAAAATTTTGTCTGGAAATCAGGGAAAAGAATTTTAGGAAGAGGAATTTGTGGTAATCATAAAAGAGTATATATAGTAAGGATATCAACTGTACTTTTTTAAGAATATATATATATATATTCTTAAAAAAGTACAGTTGATAACCTTACTCGAAACTATCAGTTTTATCTTTAATGTTAGATCCTTTAATGGATCTTACAGCGAATTTTACCTATACTATTACTTAACGAATGGTAAAGATATTTTCAGGTTTCCAGTTAATAATAGAAATTTATATAGGTAAAAGCAAGTAATGTACGGAATTTACATGTTTGACATTACTATTCTGTCTATTCGTGAGATAAAAATGACAAAATTTCGTTCTCGCACGATATTCAGAGAATTCAAGTCGCTTGAATCATCCGGATATTCCAATATCAGGCCCAGCGATATCCAAATATCGGAGTACGTCCGGAATTCGGAATTGCATTTGCGAAACCCGGGTAGCGATACCGTTAGATACGCGAAGTGGTATACTAGTATTGCGTTACGATTCCTCCGGAATCCATGAGACGGTGAGAGAGATGTCGACTTTATTTCTATTTTATATACCACGCCGCGCTTATTTCGGCTCTTCACTTCACGCGCGCGCGGCCTATCCGCTTTAAAAAGTTATCGATTGCCGTCCCTCGCGGCGTAAAACGCACGGAAGTGCCCGGCGCCTGTTATGTACCGACAATGAGAATATTACGTCTCCGGCTGTCGGGAGTCGCATACGCAATTCCTTCCTGTCGGATGGATATTCCTGACTCCGCCACGCCGCGCTGTGGCCGCTCGGTACCGTACGTACGTTTCGCCACGGGAGATGAGTTCGGTTTTTATCCCGACGGTAAACCTGAAGAGCTCTATTGTGCCGGACGAATCAACCCTCCATTGAATCGCGCTGCCTTCCGGCAACAAATCAACTAAATACAATAAATCGTGCTTTATTAACGAAATCCGACATTTCGGATGTCTTCCTTTCGTTATGAGGAAACAAGCGTGATATTGTTACGGAAAATAATATTGAGAATTTGAGTTATAAGTAATTTGCGATGCATATCAAAAACTATTTTTTTTTTTTTTAATATTTTTAATTGCTCCGTTACGATAATTTAAGGTACAGAAATGTTGTCAATATCCTACTGAATTTAATCCAATATTCTTTTCTAGTTTCAAATCACTCGTATATATATTTAAATAAAAGAGATTTTACATATTAAAAAATCGCCCCAATAAACTCTCCGAATAATTATTTATTATAAAACATCAACTATAAATACAATAAATCATGCTTTATTAATGAAATCTGATATTCCGGATGTTTTTCTTTCGTTATGGAAACAATTAAGCGTCACATTGCTACGGAAAATAACATTAAGGAGTGAGTTTTAAGTAATTTCCGATGTACAAAAAAAAACTATTCTCTTTGAATAATCTAAATGGCTCAGTTTCTAATTTAAACTATAAAAATGTTATTCATGTCCAACTTTATTCGATTTAACCTAATATATTGTTTCCTATTTTAAGTCGATATTTATAAATAATAGATTTTATATATTAAAATCGTCCAAATAAATCTTCCAAATAATTATCTATTATTTACATTCGTTACCGGTATCAAAATAGCTATCTTGCAATATAACTTTGTCAAGTGCATTGAGGAACATGCTTGAACAAAATAAATAAGAGAACTATTGATTTCAACAGAAAATTGATAAAACCTGTTATACTTAAAACCTTTTCTGAGTAAACTAAATAAAAGAGATAAACTTTTTTAAGAAATAATCATAATTCTGTAACGCAATTAAAAATTTACGAAAGAAAAATGTACAATAGAATAAATTTCTGCATAAAATTGTAAAATTTCTGGTATAAAAATGCTATCTCAACATTGTCTCGGCGAGAAAGCACAAAAATCTCGAAAGTATTCATAAAAAGAAAAGGCACACCCTGTATATATATCGTTCGTGTACAGTTCTCGGTTGATACACGCGAGAAGCTGAAATGAAACGAAAAACGCCTAGGGGCGATTTAGCGCAAGAGGAGCCACGAGCGAAGACTCGGCGTTCGTCGGCGAAATATGAAAAGTCCGTAGGCGGTTTTAATTTCGCCGCGAACACCGCCATTGTTTCCCGTCTCTCTGCACGACGCGCGGCGAACAAAAGAAAATCGCGCGCGGCGCGGAACGGGCGTGTGCTCGTCGCTCGCGCAGGGCTCGCTCGTCGCTCGAGAACCGAGAACGAGCGATAGAGCCTGTGAGATACGCGAGAAAAAGGGCCAAGCAGAGAGAGAGAGAGAGAGAGAGTCGACTCGACTCGTCTCGACTCAACTCGAGTCGAGTCGAGTCGAGTCGAGTCGAGTCGAGCCCCACAGAGCTTCATGCCGGGCGAGAGAGAAGAACATCCGAGCGCGAGATACCGGGAGAAACGCCATCTCATAAATCACGTTATTTAATAGATCAACGGCGATGACATCTGTTGCGACGTAGGTGTAATGTAATTACGCGCCGCGGGCGGAGAAGAAGAAGAGCGCGCAGAAAGGGGTGGAAAACAAAGTTTTCAGCGGGTGAGCGAGCGTCGGAATTAAAATTCGCGATTGACGAAAGAGAGTCGATTTTGTAATCTCGCGTGGCGGGACAAAAAAAGCGGCGCGAAATTCCGAGTATTCCGATATACGTATAACGCGATCGGCGAGTTTTTGCGGCAGCCGGTGCAAAAAGAGGCTAATAAATTACATTTCCCTGGGTGTAATTTCCGTGACATTATTATCCGAGTCGCGCGAGAATTCTCAATATATTTGCATTTGATATTTTATCATTTTATCACGTTGATAATTTTGAATATTCCGAAAAAATATATATATGTATAAACGCTATATTCTAGCAAAATACCGAAAAATTAATCAAAATCGAAGAGGCTTTGTTCGATCTCCTCCTCCCCTCCACACATTCTGCCTCCGGGCGGTAACGTATTTCGTTTTAACTCGGAATTGATGAGAATTGTTGGTTTTGCGAATTCGAAACGTTTAATAAAATCAAAGCTAAATGTTTTTTTTTTTCCTTTTTTTTTCCGCGACGCGAACGCAATACGAGTTCTATGTCTACGTATCACAGTCGATGTCTCGTACGCGAATGTAAATGATGGATGGGTACAATACGGCGACGCGAAATGAGGGTATAAACGATGGATCCGTTTATAATTGCAAATTTCATTTCGTGTTTCCATTGTGTAAAACTGCATTATTCCGCGCTTATGCAATTGGGCGCGCACGAACGCCAAGCAGTTCTTTGTTAGGTTTAATGGCGCCCATCGATTTTCGTCGGCTCTCTCGAGCAATTTCTCGTATATATTAATGCCAATAGATAGGACTCTTCCTCTTGCGCGCGGGCTTGTTCGGGACAAATCAAACTCCGTGGCAAACGGGTCTCGGGTTCGGCGCGCTTTCTCTCTCTCTCTCTGTCCCTCCCTCTCTCCCTCTTTCATAACACGCATACAGATGCACACGCGCGCACGCGCGAGCATTCTGTCGACATACCCCTTGAGAACGGGAATGCGGTGTAGGACTTCGATTTCCAGTTAGTTAGGGCAGTTGCGATTTAAATGGCGCCATCGGAAATAGAGGAGGAAATGAACAACGCGCGATGTTACATCCACGTGGTGAGTTTTCCAAGTCGCCAACATTGTTATTGCGCGCGTGTGCAGGGGACCTCTGAACTAGAAATTTGTGTTTAATTCTTCGTTTCAATCGCTTTAACTTTCACAGAGTAATAGAATTAAATTTAATATCTGTTTCACATTGAATAACAGGACAAAATTTTATTATATGTAGGTAGTAAGCGAGAGATGTTGCTTTTTCTTCAATTATATACTTGTGACTTTTAAATATCAAGAAAGAAATTGTTTCGTTCAATGTTTATTACATGAATGATGCATGTTAAATCTTTATCATTTTATACATTTAAAAATAAGCTTTTATTATTATTTTGTGCATTTGGAAAAAAAAGTATGTAGATATAGTAGCAAGAAATCGTGTTGGTTTTTTTTTAATTATCTAATTCGCGATTTTCAAAAATATCAAGAATATGAAAGAGATAGTTTCATTCAATGTCTGTTAAATATTTTTAGATGATGCATGTATTAAATCTTTATTTTATACATTTGAAAAAGTAAGCAGTAAACTTTGTGTGGCTTTTTCTTTAATTATATAACTATCTAAAAATATCAAGAATATGAAAGTGACAGTTTCATTTAATTTCTATTAAATTTTTGGATGATGCATATTAAATCTTTATTTTATACATTTAAAATTAAGTTGTTATTATTATTTTATACATTTGAAAAAGTATAAATACTAGAGATTGTCTAACTTTTTCTTTAATTATCTAACTTGTGATTTCTATAAAAACATGAAGAAAAAGATAGTTTCAGTCAATACTATTACATTTTTGGATGATGTACATAAAATTAAATTTGTATTAATATATTCCTTCAGATTTCTTTTCTTATATCTTAATTAATTATTATTTTTTCTTTCTCTCGAAGGCTCTGAAATGCTTACAGTGCATATGTATATCTTGTACAATGACCTGTACCGAATGAATAATCGGTTAACGCCGTTAAACTCGGTTATCGATGCATAAATTATTGATGCAGTCACGCGGATCGAGACAAATTTTGCCGTTACGGCTCACGATCTCAATCCATCTAATGTTTATATGCATAAACGAACAACGATTCTAGTATTTTATTAAAAGCAATATCTCAATAATATCGAGTTGAAATTTTAACGACGTGCTCTTTCGCAAATTGCAAGACGGTATTTCTCGGCGCAAATAAATTCTACTTATTTTAACGATTCGAGAAGTATCACAGATGCAATTTATTGATAAACGCGGCGTATATATATATATACACGCATACGTGACCAATATAAATCTCCGCCGTTGGCGTAACCTAGCGCTATGCTGATTTATAGATATCGAACGATTCTGCACGAGCAGCGACAGAAATCCGATTATGGTGGAACCGGCGGTGTTACACGAGAGTGTTGGGGTATCGCGCAATTTCGAGGATCGAAGGAATCGAAGGAAATCCGGAAAAATTCGAAAAATCAATGTAACGTAAGTCATTCGTTAACCACAGCTTTGTTCCTCCGGGTGTGAGAAGCGCGTCGTTACGAACGCCGTTCCGTTCCCGGGTTACTTTCTTGCAGGCGGCAGCTACGTGAACGTAGTTTGTTTCGTTTGCATATAAAGCGCGTATCCGTTTCTTTTCGGAAAATGCTCAGCGCATGTTACCACTATATACAGCAAGCACCTCTGAATAATTCAAACAAAGGATTAACCATCGTGCACCCAGCGCTGCCTCGCCGGATGTCTAACCGATGTTAAGAACAGCATCGACATCCCGAGCACATTCGAATCCTCGTTTAAATTTTACGAACTTAGGGAAGTTACAATAAACTAGAGATCCGTGTCGAAATATTTTGGTATGCGGGACGCGACGTCCGTAAGTCTTCAAACCACATAAACAAAATTATAATTAAATGACACGTACGGTAGGGTGTAATAAACGTAATGTGTATAAATATCTGAAGAATAATTATTATCGACGTGAAATATATTTTTCAGAATTTTCACATCTTATTACGGCGAGAAATTATTAGACATTCGGTGTTTAATTTTCGTCACGGTATAGTTAACGAATGAAAGATATTTTTAAAAAATCAGGATCGTTTCCCGTTTGAACATGAATAATTTATTCGCGTCTGTTTAAACAAAGACCGAAAGGTTGGAACTCTGTTTGCGTTAACCTTGCGCGACGAACGCACGGGAAAGCTAAGTGAATACACAATGGCAACGAGGCGAATGACTAGCGAATATGACGCCTGGTTGGCCTTCTACGGTATTACTCCACACACGGTGTGCTCTAGTGATAGCAAAAGTGGAAACTAGTATGATAATGAGTTGCAAACATTACGAATCTCCTCATATGTCGCTTAAGGGGCTCATATAGCAAACGGAGGCTGAACAAATTACCGGGACTTACGTAGAGAGCAATTTAACTCTTGACGATTTAAATTTTAAAGGTCAATCGCTATCTAATCATCGAAATTATATGCTTCAATTCGCTACCGGATTGAAAATAAATTGTACACGAAAAAAACACGGTTTCGCTGAAATATTTAAAAATCTATCAAATAAAGAATTCTGTTTTCGATTAAAGCTAATTTTAGTGCTTGATTTTATATATATATATGCAAATTTGCAAATACATTTTTCAGTTCTATAAACTGCACGCCGATTTGATTTATTAAGACTTGAAACGCAATCAACTGAAACCATATCACAAATTACATTGATCGCCAATTTAATAATGATGCTAATAAGCTTTATTAAGCATCAAGAATATCTTCTTAAAAGACTACAAAGAACTTATTGCATTAAAGAACTAATCTAAAAATTTAGTTAGATCTGTGTGAAAATGATTTTGTTGGACTATTAAAATAATTATACTATATGTAGGACGTTCAAGCTGATTGCAAGAATAAAATTTTTTGCAGCGGTGCTCGTCATGTTTGAATGTTCTACATAATTATTTTAATAGTCCAAATAAAATTATTTTCAGATCTGTAACTCGTTAAATTTTTAGATATTTCAGCAATATCGTTCTTTCCATATATGATATTCTCGCGTATTTATTTCCCAAGTTAATAGCAAAATTCTGAATTCGGTTTTATAAAAAAATCGAAACACATGAATTATATATAACCGAATTTTTCAATGTGAAGATATAATAGTTGGATGTCGTGTAGCTCTTTTTGTTCTGCTGAAGTTAAGCGAGCTCTTGTGCACTCTTGTGTTATCGAGCCTTCTTTTTTTATCATCTGCCGCGCCGTACGCTTTCTGATTTCGACGGGATCTCAATTTCTTACACGAGCAAGGCTATATTGCCGGAAAAAAAAGAAAACGTCCATGGCCTTTATAACCGGCTAATAAATAGGTGCACCCGTGTAATTTGCTTCGTCACTTTTCTGCTTCTCTTGTGCCCTCCTCCTTACTCACATTAGTGACTGGGAAGATTACACCTGTGCTTTTTTGTGCTTGTGAAAATAATCGGATCTGCTAATAGTGCGGCATTTACGAAAAA
Source organism: Acromyrmex echinatior (assembly GCF_000204515.1). Next base: position 711,202 of record NW_011627126.1, on the reverse strand, counting down.
AGCGAAGAGTCAGTTTCAATTATTTTACATTGGAGATTCTCTTTGGAATTCTCCCGCTTTATAATTATCTATATTAATAAGACTCAATCTCTATATTAAAAAGACTGTGTTTTTCATCTCTATTCATAATTTAGATTAATAATGTTAAATTAAAACTTCAATAATTAAAAGATAAATAATTACAAAAGTTAATTTATTAACTATTAAATTTTACATTCACATTTTTAATTACATTGCCACGTGTAAAATTACTGATCAAATTAAAAATTATATATTATGAATCATAGAATATCAATTATCTTTACAATAAATTACTTTTATATATTATTTCAGCTTCAATTTGCGATTACGTTTCAAATTCAATTAATAATCATTTTAAGATTAATTTAGTAATCGGCGCGTACTTTATATAAATGTAAAAGACTTTTTTTAATTTATATAGAAATATCGTTAGGTACTAAAAATCTAGGCGCTTCTTTGCCTATTTAAATTATCTTATTCACATTCACTGTCATACCGATCAGTATCATATTCGTTTTCTCCGAAAAAAAAAACCTCGAAAAAGTTCCTTTTTCAGCTCTGATATACCGCAAATATCGATTTTCTCTACGTAAAAGTCATCGGATTATCGGTTTCGCCTTTTAATACACGTGTACGCGAACAGGCACTTCATGGAGGAATGCCTGCCGACTAGACAGCAGCATGGTGCACCTATCTAATAATGCGTGTAACCACAGGTAATCCGAGCCACTATCGATGACTAATACCTGCCTGCTCGTTGCTCCACTCACACCGACGCGACGCGACGCGAGGCGACGCGAGACGACGCGACAATGCAGCGTCGCGCCGCTCACGTAGTACATACTATATGTATGCACGTATGCGAGCGAGCGCGCACGCATAATGCATATGGACGTTCGGCGAGCGACATACACCATGGCGAGCCGAAATCTCGTGGCATGGAGATAGGACGCCAGAGGCGGCGATATTATCAAATTATATACCTGCACTACGTATACACCGGCGGCCAATAATTCATCCATAATTCAGTTATCTAAATAGGACACCCGCGCCGCACACACACACGTATGACTTTCGCGCTGGGTGCCGTACACACACACACACACACACACACACACGCGCGCGCGCGCGCGCGCATCAGTCACACACGTTCACGTGCGCGTGCATGTGCGTGCGTCAAAGGCGTGCTAGATGCACGACTGTACGCGACGATCTCTGGTAGCTGTTAAAGCGAACGGCGAAAAACTGCCGTGGAATTATCCTATCCATTGGACGGCGCGGCGTGTGGTTGTGTAGTCTCGTGACATCAAGTCTCTCTCTCTCTATCGGAACACTATCGCTGCGCTTTTTACTAACGCTGCGATGCTATCGCAGGCAGTAAAAAATCTTTAATTATTTTATAAATTAATTTATGCAGCAATTTATTATTCTTTTTATCCATATACACCGTTAGATATCAAAGGAGCAATGGTAACTCAATCATTTGAGTGAAATAACATTTTGTTATTTTTAACTTTTATGTGTCAAAGTGTTATAAATTGATAAGTGTTATTAATTCACTTCTATGCTTAGTTTGAAAATAAATAACGTCTATATTAAAGTACGCATTTAGTAAATAATAAACTAAATTCGAGTCAAATTTAATATATTTTTTTATTCGATTTCGTTGTTTTAGTTATACAACGGCATATTGAATAGGATCTAGAAATGATTATAAAAATAATTCAAATTGGGTATAATTTGATATTATAAATGCAACAATGTACCTTGTATCCTGTTAAATTCGTAATGTCAAATTATACCCAAATTGAGTTATTTTTAATCAAGCCTATAGTTCGCCATTGCTTCTATGTGTCGTTAATTGAACTAAAAAACAACAGAGTTAAACAATTAAAAAATGTTTGACTCAAATTTGATTTATTGTTTATCAAGTGCATTAATTCTTAAACGCCTTTTCGTTGACATCCGACTTAAACGCCTTTTCGATGACTTTTTTTTTTTTTAATAAAAATTAAAAACATTTGATTGATACCGTCGTTCCTTAATGTTTGGAGTTTTGATTAAAAAGAGTTGTTTACAATATGTTTATTTTTTATGAAAGCTATTATTAAGCAATCAAATTGGATTGTGTATGCTATACTCAAGTTGTTCCCGCAGTGTTAATATCACTGTTTGTTTTGAATCTAAGCAATTCAACAGAGATGTGATTATGTTTTTAATCACATGTTTTGTAATAAGATAATACATTTTGACACACATGGAAATTACAAATAATAAAATGTTATTTAATTTAGAATATTAATTTAAATCCTTTAATATTTGACAGTAATGTAAAAAACATATGAAACAGCTTTTGAAAGGATTTTAAGATTATAAAACATCGAAAATACATATAAAGGCAAAAAAATGTAAAATTAATACATATAAAAGCTCGCTAATAATTTCATAATAATAAATTAATCAATATAATTTAATATAATGTAAGATATAATAAATATACAATAATTGAAAATAATTCTCTTTCTTTCTCTTTTCCATTTTTTTTACGCCACTGTCGAGATTATTTAAGTTATTGTAAATTCGTAAATACGTTCGTTATTTATAAAGCGTCACTGCGAGATGCTACGTAATATTAGCCGAGTCGGAAAGCAGTGTACAGTGTGTCACGGCAAATCGGTTTATGATTTGTTTACACCGCGCTGATGAAAACACATGTTGTATCGCATTCATCAATAAATCACTCCCTTCGTTCACGCATAAAAACGAGAATAATTGAATTAAAATTAATTAATGCCAGAAATGCGATCTCCATATGCGTCGCAGAACGTCCAGCATTATTTGCATTAATTCCTAGTAATGCAATTCTATATTGCCGCTAATTGCGGTAACTCGTAAACATGTCGAATCGAGTTTACATGAATTTAATGCCATCACGTTGGCACAAATTACAGCCAGCATTAACATAGTTTTTACTACATAAATACAAACTTTGCATAATTCTTTTCCCTGTGTTGCGCGATCCGCAACGTGCATTAAGCACTGAAAATTTTACGAGACGGTGCTTAAAAATAAGGCAGGCTGAAGCCGGATTTAATTTTCGTTTCTGAGCTGGTTTACGACCAGGTGTTTGAAAATTAACGAGATCACGGTGCACCTTCGCGCAGTGGCGCTCCATACAAAATTGAGAAAGTAGAGAGATAGGATAGTCAACGGCGAAACAAGAAGAAAATTCATGGCGTTCGCGCGGCGAAGAAAAGCGTTCGATCGCATCAGTACGTAAACAGCGGCTTCGCGATATTAATATTGGCAAGACGGCAGCCTCTTCGAAAGATTAATATTGGCAAGGTGCCAATAAATTTATATGATCTTCTCAGTGTTATACGTAGTGTCTCAAGAGGGGTGTGAGGATACACATCAGACGCGAGAAATAACGGGAAATTTATGTAAACCTTCTCAACAAATATCGATTAACATAACTTAATGATGAATATCTTCGTAAACAGATCTTAATTTATACATTTATTATTAAAACAAAGTTTACTTTGAACAAAATGCTTTAATTCGGCAAAAGCGTTATTGAATGAGATTTTTCGGATAAATACGATAGTCGAGATATCGCAAAATTAATTGGATGTAATTTTTGTTTCCATTAAGTTTATTTTTTATTTGCGAAATTCATTTTTTTTTGGATTTCGTAAATAAAAAATAAACTTAATGGAACTTTGCAACTAAGCTAAGTGCTTTAATTCGGTAGAAACATTCGTATACACACTGTATAGAAAAATACATACTGTACGTAAGCAATAATTATTTATTTTTAATAAGTATTTAAAAAAAATTGATATATCACAAATCTATCATAAGTTCATCACAAGCATCAAATTTATTCAAAATATATTTCGAGTCCTAGTGAATTTAATACTTTATACAAGATTATTAAATTAAAATTAATTCGATTAATTCTTCAAAAGAAAATTTTTACTTTGAGTACACAATAATGAGTTTTTCTAAAATTTATAACAAGTATACTTTATGATGATTATCAAGAAAATATTTTTTGTTAAAAATAATCACTTAAAAGGAAGAAAATAAATTGAGTAATCACTTTTCTTAATAACAGGATGATATTTTTTGTACGTGTTAATAATAGCTCTAAAGAATACCAATGGCTTCTGAAGTATGTTTTAAAATTTAAAAACGTCATCCACAAGATAACGTCGAAAAGAACGTCTGCTACAAGAACGATCGGTTTCGTTGAAGCATCTAAAAATTTAAGTACAGGAAGATGAAACAACATCCAAACTAATAGCAAATTTTAAACTAATAGCAAAATGCTTTAATTCGGCAGAAGCATTCTAATAAGATTTTCTAATAAGCTAAATGCGACAGTCGTTATCGAAACGTTGCGAAGAAACAAATTAATTGGACGTAACTTCCGTCTCTCTGCTACATTTATTTTTATTTAAGACGAAATAATTCAACGTGAAAGAATGCAATGCGGCGCGTCGTGGCGAAAATATCTCCGGTTGAAGGGGTGAACTAATTAGATTGCCAAGACGACACGACACACCGCACGTCGAGAGATCCGCTAAAGAGTCTTCATTTTCTTTTTCTGCTTTCAGGACAGCTGAAATGTCCACGGATAACCGAGCACCCGTCCGACATAATAGTCGCGAAAAATGAGCCGGTGACGTTGAACTGCAAGGCGGAGGGTAAGCCCGAACCGGTGATAGAGTGGTACAAGGACGGTGAGCTCGTGCAGACGTCGCCGGGGGACGCCAAGTCACATCGGGTCCTACTGCCTACGGGATCCTTGTTCTTTCTGCGGGTGATGCACGGCAAGAAGGAGCAGGATGGTGGTGTATATTGGTGCGTCGCGCGGAATAAGGCTGGATCCGTCCCGAGTAGGAACGCCACTCTCACAGTCGCAGGTAAGAGAGAACTTCTCCGACCGTCTTCTTTTCGTCGTCTCCTTTTTACGTCCGGATTATACCGGGTAGCGTATCAGACACATTGCGAGGGCGACCACTCGTTAAACTCGGAACGAATCCCCGTGAAACGGGCTTTTCGCCTCAAGGAATTCCACGGCTGCCCGAGTCCGTGTCGATCAAACCAGCGCTTTCTTTCGCGAAGAGCGACAGGCTAAGCCAGAATGAAAGCTCTCTCTCTCTCTCTCTCGAACAGCATCGACCGCCGTGCCGGTCAACAACTCTCGCGTGAACCAGCGCAGTATGGATTAGCCATTGTTGCGATACGACTAACAATAAGCGTTGTCCCCGCCGGTTCTATAATTATTTGCTCCCGCGCAGGTGTCGATTAGCGTAATCTTGTAGCCAACGCCAAGCCGATAAGATACTTTGGGTCTTTTCTATGGAAATCGTAATCGGCGAAATACATCTTTTCGCACTTGCTAAAGAAACTTTACACCGTTCACGGGCATGTAAAACAAAACGTTGTAATCACTCAGTTGTAATACGCTCTTTGTACATTATCGCAAAGATCAAGCGCCAGTAATTTTTCAATGTCAGTTTACAGTTCAAGGGATTGCTAGTTGATAAATCGGTTGAGTTAACAAATCGTCGAAGCGTAAATACAATTCATGTGTAAAAAAAAAAGAGCACGCGGACATCAATAAAAGTAATTTTATACTGGACGATAAAATTTTAAATTTTATATATGACTTCATAATTTTACGCGGTGCATTTGCTTATCTAAAAGTGCTATTTGTCACAGTCTTTCGCTTTCTCTCTCTCTCTCTCTCTCTCTCTCTGTTTTTACGATAATCCCATAACACACATTTCTCTTCCACTCTTTATGAAATATATTTAAATAATAGAGATTAATTCTATTATATTATACAACACATCGAGCTTAACAGAAATGCAAAATATCCAATGACTACTTCCTCGAATATATACCGTAAATTGCAGAGAAGTAATTTACTTTCTCGTTTACGTTCTAATTAAACAATTACACGCGGAACTACAAACGGGAAGCAAACGCTTTCATAATACGTTTATCGGCCAAATTCCGCACGGTGCATTTCAATCTATTCTCTGCCTGTTAACAAGGAAACGAATAAACTCCTTCCCTTGGCGGCAAAAATGGTGTTGCATCCGTGACTCCAACGTCTCCCTTACAGCATTTCCTCCGCTCGCGCGAGCTCGCAAGAGCCTCGAGTGCCTCGGAACGACTTCTCTCTCACCTCTTCGTTCACTCGCTCGGTTACGAGGCAAAGTGAACGTACGGCGACGGCGGCGATGACGACGCGGGACGATGTCTATGTGTCACACGAACGAAAACGGACACCCCGTATGTACGGGGCGCAGGAAGGAATAACCGTGATTTATACGGGATAGAAGTCGACTCCTTCGACTAAAACGAGCCATGTTTGTTTAGAGGCGATCGATATCCCGGGCGACGCACCCTCGCCTCTGCCCGTCCGTGGTATATGCCCCGTCTGTCCGCTCGCTTGCTTGCTTGCTTGCTTGCTTGCTTGCTTGCTTGCTTGCTGACTGGTTGGTAACGACCCATTCGCTCGCCTCACCTCGCCTTTACTACCTACGAGTCTGACGATGCGACACCGACCGACGCCTGTTATACTGGCGAAGAATGCACTTGGTCTGTCCGTGTGTATGTGCGTGCGTGCGTGCGTGCGTGTGTGTGTACGTATATTAATGCATCGAGTCGGAGATCCCTCCCCCCTCCTCCCCCTTTATTATGGAGCCCCTCCTTTTACGCAGCATCCCTGTCGCCTCACTCAGGCTAATCCCCGATTATGATCTCCAGAAAAGATTCCATACAAATTGAATTAGTGACCTGGAGTCAATGTAACATTTCTGGAATCGGCCGAATATGCTGGGGAAACATCTGTGTAACTCGGCCGACTCTCCATAGCGTCACGATATTGAATGTCGGGTTATTGAATATCCGAAAGTTCCCGTCGCGATTGAATCGCTTCCATTTTTATTCCGCGGTCGGTGCAATCGTGTATTTTCACGCGGAGGAAGGAAAAAAAAGAACGATCGAAAACGTATATTACTATCGCGAGGAGGAAAAAAGCAATCGCGTATGTGCTCATTCGGATCGCATTACGGAAGATTAAGGACGATAATGGAGAATGCCGATAATGCGAGAGCGGATCGCGCACGCCACTTCCATGTTATTCCCTTTTCCGTGGGCTCGTTATTTCGAGTTCCTATATATACATATATATATATAAGCGTGTGTATTGTGTACCGAGTGCACTGCACATGCACACGCGCGTGCAATGTGCACTCACGTATCACGGATGCACCCAGCGCGCGTTTCGCGTTTCGCGTACGCGAGCATCGGTTACGCCGATGCATCCGAGCTTCGTAATTTATAGAACACGATATCGCTCGTTAATTGCTTATTGTAATACGCGCAGCTATCCGTAACGTGCATTTATGCGACAGCGCACGTTAAATATGCAACCGTAATGGGGAGTGCTTAGCAGAGAACGGACCGGAACGTGCGGCTGTTCTAGCTCGTGGAGCCCCGGAATCTCTAGGATATTGATATTGCGTCGCAATAAAATTTCTGTCAAGGCATCTGTGCCATAATTATTCGGATGCCGTAAACGACGCATCGGGGATGGGGCTAAAGCGACCTTTGTGCACACTCGAGGAAGCTAAATCTCTCTCTGTGGATCAGTCCCCGTTTTCTATTATATTAATGCAATATACATAAATATTGAATCTTAAATCTTTTGTCACCAATTATTATTTATTATCGTATAAATTAAACGTCGGTTTTAATCATTAGTAATGAATTAGTAATAGGCAATTGTATGTGAAATAACCGGAGCGGTTATTATTTATGAGATGAAATTAATTTTGTAAAAGAGTAAGGATTTACTTTATTTTATAAAACACAAAGAGAATCAATTCAATGAATGGAAAATTAATTTAACATTATATAATGAGAGAATCAAGTTTCTCATATTTACAGAATTATAGGTTGGAAAAGAGAGCTTTTTGATTTTTTTTTTCAAATTATTGGTGATAAATTAGTAATAGGCAATTGCGTAAAATAATCAGTTTTGATTATTATTCATGAAATGAAATTAATTTCATAAAAGAGTAAGGATATATATTTGCTTTATTTTATAATACATACAAAGGGAATCGATTCCATGAATGGGATATTAATTCAACATCATATAATGAGGAGACCAAACTTCCCGTCTCATAGAATTATAGCATGGGAGATATTCGAGTCTCCCAGTTGTTTTGGAAAAAAAAAAGCGAAGAGGTGCGAAGAGAGACACGAGGATGCTTTGTCGCGTTCTCTTCCATCGCAGTTTTAAGCGTCGCAAGCCTCGCCTTTCTCGGTAACTAGATTCGCCAAGTAGCCGTCTCTTGCGCCCCTTTGTTGTTTTTGCTGTGGCTCGCGCCGGTTGCTCTTTCCTTCTTCTCTCTCTCTCTCTCTCTCTCTCTTTCTCTGTCTCGACTCGCACTCTCTCCGACTTCCAGCGTAATATAAATAGGCCCCGGAGATCGCCATCCGAGCCCCCTTTTCTCTATACGGAACGCGACCCGGCACGCCGCGGAGACAGGCTGACACGGCTTCTCGATCCGGGCTATCGCCGTATAATGCATAGCTTACCGCGTTATAATGGGAGCTTATGCACAATAGTCATGTACCACGCTCACCCATAAGGCTCTTTCGACCATGGGCGCCGCTACGCCCATTTTTTTTCGCGTGGAGCAACACGGACGTGAAGCTCTTTTCTGGGAACCTGTTAGTGTATTCCAGACCGGTTCTTTTTTTCGTCTCTGCTCATTCAAAACATTCCACTTAGGAATGTTCTAAGAAACATTTATAAGGCTTAAGAGATTATAAATATTTACGCATATCTAGTTGGCCATTATAGCAATTGTAACACAAGTGTATGTATATCGATTTCTTATTGTGTCTTATAACATATGAGTATATGTGCAGATGACGTAATCGTCATACTTTCTCCAAATTTGCATAGATACCGGTTAATAATGTACGTTAGGTAACTTTGTTCAACCTCTATCCCCCAAATATCCCAAGCGCAAACGTTAACACTGGACATCGGATTCTTAGGAAATTTCATATTTTTTTAGAAAGCAGATTAGAAAGTGATATCAAAATAGAAATTATCTTATTGAAAAAGTATTCTAAAAATGCGTATTTATTTATGTTATATGTGTGCAAATTTGCATATTTTGTACATGTCTGCATAAATATCTGTACTAAAAATCCTGTCCAGTTATTACGTAATGATAACTTGCTTCTACATTCTTGATAAATAAACCCGTCACCTTAAAACCTTCTAATATCTTCTGTTGATACGCGCAGTTTGTCCAGGTTCAACGTCGATGAACAATTTATCGCCGTAAAATATGCTTACACATTGAAAATATGCTTGCTTTTTTTTCTTAATTACACGTAACGTATTTATCACGCTGACAGTGATTTATTTCTCGTTAGAGAATTATTAAGAGTCCCTCGATACATTTTTTAGTATAAAGCTGTTGCGCGCGGAGTCATTTTCGTGTATCCGAGAGACACGAGATACGACGTGCGGATGACCTAGATATATTTTTAAAACGATAGAGGATGATCCGCGTTGACTAGTAGCTAGATTATCTCTGGTGACAGGACGCGACGCGCGGTGCATCAAACGTAACGTTGACATCGTCGCGCAAGATAGCTCCGTCTTCCCTAATGGGAATATAAAAAAAATGCTCTCTCGGCACATCTTATAAATTTATAATTGGCTTTGGTTGAAGTTTCGCGTCGATAAAGCTGAGGCGGAAATAAAGAGAAATGAGAGCGGAAGCAAAGAGTCCGGTTTTGAAATTAAGCAAAACTCGGCGAATCGCAAGCTCCAGCGACATAATTATCCAAGTTAGGACATGTTGCGGATGAAAATATAAAACAGAGTTTGCACTTCACAAAGATGTGTATATATGTATATATATATATATATGTATTATACACGCGGAAAATGTTTCAATTTGAATTGAAGTTTCGCTCTTTCGCTTCCCCAAATGGTTTATATACGAAAGAAGAAAGATAAAGAGGAACGTAAAAGTCAAATTTACTATTTCTTTCTTCCAAGTACAAGTCTTAAGTTTGATGTTTCCCCAACTTTACGATATCTATATCCAGAGTAACGAAGCAGCCGAAACTCGTGTCAAAATCCCACGACCGAAATTGAACCGTCCCTCCCTGAGATAAATACGACCGAATTTTGACAGATTAGCATGGCGACGGGCGAGTACTTACTCCCCTTTAAACGTTATCAGGGGGATTGTTTATTTTAACGCGACGTTATCGCACCTCACGACGTCGAAACCGACGATGGCAATGGCAGGAGAATCGAGAGCGCCAAAGAATAAACGGGAGAAAATGAAGATAAATTGGAGTAAATAGGTGGTAATAGGTATAATGTCGCTGCTATTTAATCTTCATTAAGGCTAACGTGCCTCCCGTCTCTTCTGACTCGTCTCGACGACGATATCGGGACTGTCACGGAGACAGATACGTTTTTAGTGGAGCGTCACTTCGTCAGTCCAATGTATATCCGGGCGGACGAGCGGACGGATGATTGTTAAAAACTGCGCGACGCGTCGCCGCCGGCTGATTATTCATTCGACTATTGAGATAATAATTTTTCAGAGCCGTGCGACAACGTTGGATACATGTATTTGTCCTGCCAATAAAATGGAAAAAATTATTAGCTCGAGGGGGATAATGAATGGTACTGTTGAAACTTCTGTCCCATTCGACACTTTCTCATGTGGCCTTGATGTCACACTCTTGATTTCTCACGTCTTTGTGCGATAACAGTCGGTCTATCCGAGAGATTCAACGCATAGCTTTTATAGCGAAGCTCACTCTCGCCGATAAAAATTAATTCTACACTTTCGAAGTTTTGTACGTTGAAAAAAAATGCTATTATAGCAACAGCATTATTTTAATTGAAAATAATTTTGTTGATGACACTATGAAACTAATGACAACAAATGACAACGCTTTTGTTTTGATAAAATTTTATGTGTTTTATTAAACTGTCATTGAATTGACAAGATTTTCAATTAAAATAATGCTGTTGTTCTTCTTTACATTTTTTTTTGGAATGGAATCCTCCTCAAGAGAGTGAAATTTTTTTTATTCTTAAAGATTGAAAATACTACCACACACATTCTTTCACTTTTTAGAACAAAATTTCATTTCGAAAGAATTTAAATCATTTTTTTTTTTTTAATGGATTGAATAAAGGCTCGAGGATTACAAAGTCTAACCTTTAACGAGGGTCTGTTTTTTAAATCTAACTCTTTCTTGAATAAGATTTGTTATAATTTATAATTTTTCATCATACATAGATCTTGTCTTAAAATATGACAGCGTCACTATATATCTATATAGTGGCTTTCCCATCCTGTAAAGGTACCTTCTTTGTAGTACTTTTTGCACAAGAATATATTTCAGAAAATATGTCTGAAAAGTTAGTATAATCTGACATGTTTTACACGGAGTCTCTCATTAAAATGCGGGATATATTACAGGTTAATAGGTACACTTACAGCTAAGCGAAGTTTAACCGATGTCACGAAAAAGACCATAGTGAGGAACACGAGTTCTCTTTGTAAGAAATCGTAGACGGAGGCGGTGACAGGCAATTATAGGTCTGATGGTAATTGATTTGATGCAGAGACGGTAAAACCAATTGGGAATGGGAATGTAAAGGGAAATTGGAGAAGGGGCGGCAAATAATAAAAAAAAAAAGGAAAGAGCAAAACTGTGAAAGCTTTATCAAGTTTAATTCTTTATTTTACGAAATAAATAATGTTCGTTTCTTTTCTGAAAATTTTATTTTTTGTTTATTTAATTATATTTTGACCAATCATCGATCGTTTGTTCAACTTGAAATTATTGCGAAATACGATATTTAATATGATATTTATTAATATCAAGATGTCATTAATTGACATATCATGTAAATGATTTATTCATTAATATTGACACATATCGATACTGTAATTACATATTATAATTATATACCGCTGTACCGAAAAGTACTTCTGCATCTCAATTGATCACGAGCGTTCCCGCTTTGCGAATGCGATATGCCCGCGATCCTTTAAAATCCGTTCGCGAATAATTATACATCACGTTAGAAACTCTATCGGTTTTCACTTACCTCGGCCGGATCTCCCCTTCGATCCCTTCGCGTTGCATGCATGCATGCATGCGTGCATGCATACCAAGGAGGAGGAAACGGGATGAAGGTATAGCGGGAACAAATGCGCGGAGAGAGAGCTTACTATATGATCTAACGAATGGACTATTCGAGCTGCACCCCATTTTCTGTGCCTCCGACACGTACCGCGCCACGTGGTGCATACATCTGTCCGCCTCCCCCTCTCCCCTCTCCCCTCTCCCTAGTTCACCCCCTGGTCGTCACTCCCGTCCCCCGCGACCTCTCTCTCCTTCTCTCCCTTTATCGTTCGAAAGCCAGGCTCTTTCACGACTCCACTCGCGCCCCGTTTCTACACTTTTTCTTCACTCCGGTCCATATTACTACGAACTACGTACCCGGACAACCCTCATTATTGGCCGGGCTATTAAATGGTTATAACCTTGCGCTCTTTACAACACGTGCCGCCCGCTCGCCGGTTTGACAAGTTTTATCGTGGCTGTAGTTTCCTTTGGGAGGCGAACTGCCGCCGCTGCTGCTCTTTGTTAACCGGCGTTCAAATCGAAAATTATTCTCTCGACAGGGCCAGCAGCGATTAACTGCTGCCGGGTTAGTGGTTAACTTCTATTTATCTTTGTTTCCAATCTTCTATGATAAATAGCCGTTGAAAGATACGAATAATCATCGCGATTGTTACACACATGTAAATGTTTGCAGTATATTAAAAGAATAATTATTACATGTTTTTAGAACAAAAATGCGAACATAAATCTTGCTCTTTTTCCTTCCGCATGCCGGAAGATTCCTTCTTCCTGCCGTATTTTCTCGAGTCTCTCCGATGACGCTGCACCGTGTCGAACAATGGCGCGATTTTCCTGACGCGACATTCACGGCGGAAGAATCTATAATATCGTCGCGTGATTTCATCCCTTTGCGTTCACTTGCGGGAAATTTTATGATAATTCTCTGGCTCCCTGTTTCTCTTCTCGCCTTCGTCCTGTTTCACAGTTCATTGTGACGTCGTAATATCGAGCGTGCATACGATACACTTGAAGGCATCACAAGTGTACGTCTTCTCTCTTGCGAGTACATTTCCTCTTTAAAAAAGTACAACTTATTTATCTTACACCAGTAAAAAACATTCTGTATTTGTGTTAGATACGAAAGTACTCTATTCAAGTTCATGTTGAAATTATGTGTCGAATTTTTATACATTCGAGTGTTGATTTAACATGATTATGTGATTAAATTGATATTCAACATTTCTTAGTATTAAACGCAATTTATAAGTAAAACCAAATAACGTAAAGTTCATGTTTTTTAAAATATAAATTCTGAGATAAATGAATTAAATATGTAAATTTGACATATTATAAATGTTATTTTAATAAAGAAGTATGATTGCTTACTAATTCTTACGTATTCTCAGTATTCTGTTTTTGTGTTAATACACAAAAATATTATGTTTTTCACGTAATATTTGTACAACTTTTTAATATATTCTTTTTACATTAAATCAATATACAAAAAAATTCGAGCGAACCGTTTAGTATGTGATGAAATATATTAAATTTACAATAATTGTGACTTGTTAGTTTTTGATTGGCATTTTTAATTATATACGATTTACATTCTCCAGAGCCTTTATTTTTCTTGTAAAATTTAACACAAAATTTCCAACTGTGCATTTATCCGGAGTGTATCACGTTTACGATTGTATTAGCATGAAAAAGCCAGGATATATGTTAACGAACGCTCCGATCGATGTTGATAAATTTGGCGAATCTCGGACGTGACTCAGGGGGCACGTTGCACTCCACTGCATCGTCACCCTAGCTGCATCTCTCTGGTGCGCGGAACTTTTCTCAACTACTTTCCGCGCGACGGGACTGGGGTAAAGATTCCGTGATGTTTGCCCGACAACTGTATAAACAGGCGGCGATAACGCCCAGTTCCTGTCGGGAATTTCGAACGTTGTTGTTCGCAAACGTCGTCCCACCGCGAATTTCGCGTGCGCATCCGGAATTACCACGGCTGGGGCCGAGCTGTTTAACATTAACAATGACCGGCACGGCGACGGTAATTATTTACCACATTTTATTATGCATTTTACGAACTACCGCCTACCTACAATTTAGTTGTCCAATTCATTCGGAAACACCGGATTATATGGATTTATTTAATACCACGAGCCATTGGATTAAACAAACGTCGATTTTATACCGATTCGCATCTAATTGGTTTTATCGCATTCAATTTCGAATCGCGCATAATTGCATTTCCGAGTATTTCTCTTTTCCGAGTTATTCTCTAAAAATAGGGCAGGGGTTTAATAATCTTATAGAGTTAATTGAGATTGATATTTCTAAGGTTGAACATAAGATGTACTTATATTAGGTGTTGGAATTAATTCGTAGCGTTTTACAAGTGATGGGAAGTACTTTCATTAATGTATTTTTTAATGCTCATGTGAAATAAATAACATTCTTTCATTAAAAAACGCTACGAATTAATTCCAACACCTAATATATCTACAGATTTTTAGCACTGACAGTGAATTTTAAAACACAACCTAAGACAGCAGTGTCAAGTTAAATATTTTTTAATCTTGGGTTAGTGAAAGTAATGGGGAGATGGCTAAGATCATATCAATCCTTATATGACTCTGAACCTAGTCAGAGTCACTTAGATCTAAAAAGTTTCTCTGCGACTCTCGCTAAGTCGGGATGGATTACGAAATTTTTCCGTATATACGGGATTTGAACTTGCGACCTATCGGTTATGAGTCACTCTCACACGAAGCCATACGACATCCCTAATCTTGGGTTAAAAGTTAAAATAAAAAGATAATATCGCTTGAGTCAAAACAGATTTATTCTTGAATAGAAATTTGTAAATATATTTTAATTGGGTTAAAATAAAACAATTTTTATGGGATTTTAACTTGACGTCAATTATATAAATATAAAATCTTTTATACAATTTCTCTCTCTCTCTCTCTCTCTTTCTCTCTCTTTGGTGCGTTGTTAAATTCATAATGTTAAATTACATCTATATAATTTGAATTATTTTTAATCATTTTTGTAGGTCGGTATTTCTCTTATTCAATATAATATTAATTTAACTGAAACAATGGAATTAAACAATTTAATTCAAGAAATATGTATTTTTTAATTATATTTTAAATTTTATAAGTCACCACTCCTACTTAATATAACGTTTATTTAATTAAACAATGAAGTGTGTGTGAAACAATTTAACTTAAATTGATATTTGACTCAAAAAGTAAAGTTCGTTACTTATTAAGTGCATACATTAATGTTGTTTATTTTGAAATTAACCACAGAAATGTGTTGATTTGAATTTATTATCGATTAATTATGAGAATGAAAAACAAAACAAAATGTATTTAAAAATGTATTTATGACAAACAAAATGTATTTAACTCAAGGAATTGAATTTCTATTGCTTCTTTGATATTTAAAAATGTAGATTGGACGTAAAATGTGTACATCACGCATTTGGACTTAAATGTCATTAAAATTTAAAGTTTGTATTTTAATTTTTAATTTAATTTAATTTTCCTTCAAATATCACACAGGAAATAGCAGTTACATCAAGATGCATGAGAAAATCACCGGAATTCATATATTTATAAATTGTAAACTTGTAAAGATTTATATGCATCCTCTGACTAACTGAGATATTTTAGTCCGCAAACGTAGCTGAATATAAGTTTAATATAATTTATAAAGCAAGTGGAGCGCGCAATTTAAAGTACGATGTATGATTTATATATTTGATATATTGTAGAAATATATTCCAGTTAAATCGATAAAACCAGATGCGACCCGGTTCGCGGTTTTGCTTGGGTTTTGTACGTTGGCAAAACTCGCGCTCGATGACTATACAAATTTCTCCCTTCTTATGATCCACGAGAGCTCTGCGCAGTTACCTCACAAGCGTCACGCGGGTTAATAAACTGCTTTATACCGATATACCTGCAAACGTTTTGCACAAACGACAACGAGAGAGAGAGCGAGAGAGAGATCTACGATAATGAAAAGAAACGAACAGCAGCGCTCGTTAGCTAGATAAACCAGATGCAGCACGATGCAATTTCGCGCGATATCGCGATTATACTGAGGAAAAGAGGAAGGAAATTCTACAGATTGTCGTCATCGTCCTTATCATCATCGGCGTCATCATCGGGGCATCATCATCATCATCGTCGTTTTCGTTTCTCGTGATAAAACTTTCGTCCACGATTTTTCGGTGCGCGCATCTATTAGGCGCGTATGGCGCGGCAAAAATTTCCAAGCGGAATTTGTCAATTAGGCGCACACGCACACTGTCGGGCGTTAGTTCCCTGGGCTCCCCTGCCTCCCTCCCTTCTTCGCCCGAGCTTTCACCGGTTTTCCCTTTCATCCCTTGGTCTCGCTCTTTCTCTCTACCACCCGAAAAGAGAGCCGGGATAAAATAACACCTAGACACCCTTCGCTCGCTCTGACCCTCTTTCACGCGCTTGCTCGCTCGCTAGTCTCTCGCGTGGTGCGAGCGCGTGTATCGATTAATCGACGCGCGGAGCAAAGCGGAGCGGAGCGGAGCGACGCTGTGCCGCGCGACGTAGCATGTTTGCTCACTCTCTCTTTCTCTCTCTCTCTCTCTCTCTCCTTCTCTTTACCTCTGGACAAGCCTAGCGAAGGTGGGGATCTCTTGCAGCTTTTAATCTATCGCTCTCTCGCTGATATTCCGCTCGTCGAGAGCCATGCAACGACTCGGCATGGCGAGAGCGAGTTTTGTCGCCGTCTCTATCCCTTCTGTATTCCTCTCTTTATCTCTCTCCAGCTGATCCGCCGATACTCGCAATTGTCGATCGGCAAATCGCGGAATCCGATCCGATTGACGATTCACTCTTCCTTTCGTTTTCATCCGAACGCTGGATTACCTCCCTTCGCCTCCCTTCTGCCTCTTCTGTCTACTCCCCTTGTCATCTGGTCACTGCGTGATCGTTCCCGCGTACGAACCTCTAACTACTATTGTTCTTGTTAGATATAAATGTACAAGGATAGAGAAAGTAAGTGACGCCGTTTTTTCATCGTTACCTTTTGTAATAACAATTGGATAATGACGCTGCAATTTTTTATAACGATAACTAAAAAAGCTAGGGTTGGAAAAAAGTCATTTAAACTTAAATATTAAACTTCTGCATTTAATTTTTATCTTAATTCAACATCGAGGTCGCAATCATTTTTATCTATATGATCTTTCTAAAAATATTACGCTGTTATCCCTAAGGTAATTATTTCTTTCTTAATTTTAATAAATCCATCATCAATTAAACTAAATCCTTACTAATTTATATCCTATTTTAAACTAAAGTTAATTAAATTTAACAATCCTCCCAACTAAATGTATAAAATTATTTATTTTAAATAAAATAAATTTTTATCCTTCATAACAACTTCATATATAAAATTCTACAGGGTGAGAAGTAACTTATTACCAACACGCGCTGTTTATTGAACAGAAAAAATAAATCAGTTGTAAAAAATCAGTTGGAAAAAATAAATCAGTTGTAACGAGTTTAAAGTAACGTGTAAAAGTAACGAGGCGACATGTTACAATTAAAATAATTAATTATTTTCTTAATAAATAACGCATAATAGTAACAAGTTATTTTACAAAAATAATTTTCCTAATCTTAGTTTTCAGTTCGTTGTCGTTACCGTTATAAAAAATTATTACGTCATTGCCAAATCTTTATTACAGAATGTAACGGTTCCCATCTCTGCAAATATATAATGATGGTAGCTTGCGGAATATCTCAAGACTCGTTGAAGCAAGCTTTATAATTTGCAGCCGATTCTGACGCAAATTTAACTGCAATATTTAAAACGCTGCTTTCTCTGCAATCAGCAATAATTAATATAAAGTCTCGCTCGGAATTACTGAATAAATAACTACGTATAATAATAAACATAATAATAAGAATTTTTAACAAACAAATTAATAGTTCAAAAGGAGAGCGTTAGGAGTTGACGTGGTAAATATATCAATTATAATTAAAAAGTATTTTACAGTACATTACAGTTTGCACATGTTTACCACGCCAACTCCTATCGTTCTTCTTTTTAACCATTGATTTCTTCATTTAAATAACTACGCTTTAAATTAATTGGTGTTTACAGTATAAGCAAACTATATTGATATTACCGCTATTATAATACTACCAATATTATTGATATACACGAGTAGCACATTTTTAAAAATTTTTCTCATGAAAGTCGAAATCTGCTACGTGGGATGATTATTAATCAGTTTCGTATCTCTAATCTTAGGATTCCTTAAATCTATTTAGTTAATCCGCGAGAGCCCCCAACGCGGGTGGGCGAGAAGTGATAATTAATTGATTCCATATTTTCCGGCGTACAAATCCCTCAATCTAGTTGAGTAATTCCTTGGCTCCGGGGAGAGAAATTCCGTACGGTACAGAGAGAGAACTCCGTAGAGGAGCGGAAAAAATTGGCACATACACGAACATCTCCTTCATCCTGTGCCAATTTCCTCCTACATCGTGTAGTCTATCTCTCGAAGCGATCAATCGCGTAATATATTATTCTCTAAAGTAAGCTCAAAATAAACCGACATATGATCAGCACTTGAGGAAAAACTTTTTGTTCCGGATTATCGTTTCGTTAAAGAATAAAAGTCAAAAGAAAAGACTACACAAAAGACTTCCCTTTATCTCTCTTTCTTCGTCGCTGATACCCTCGCGGGAACGACGCAACAAAATGGTGGCTGTGGGTAAATTAAGTTTGGCGTGAGAGCCGCCCGCGGGGAGAATTTCATTCTATTGCCCGAAGCGGGCTTGCGAAAGCTCAAAACAAACGCGAACGCTGCGGAGGGTAGTAACGCGATAGCCCGAACTTCCGCGCGAGACTTGGATACCTCTAACGAGGTAACCACGTCTCTCTCTCTCTCTCTCTCTCTCTCTCTCTCTCTCTCTCTCTGTCTCTCTCTTTCACGTTCACTCTCCTTTCCATGTCGTACCCGACTTATTTAATACAGCCAGCCAGCTGTATCGTCGTAGCCGGATCCCGAGTTTCTCGACTCCAAAGCCGCACCGAATCGAATCGGGCGACCGATTCGAACCGAATCGAGTCGGGTTGGATTCGAGTCGGCTTGACTCAACGAACTCGCCCAACCCGCGTATCCTTTCGTTTACCATTGCCAGGGAGAGAACCAGGTTCGTGGCGCCGTTTTCCTATTACGTCAAATCTTCGGGTTATGTAACGAAACAGCTATTCTATTCTGTCTATCGCTTACCCGAGACCTCGCAGGTAATCAGTGATATATTGTAGATTTTTTCTTTCGGCGGTTATGAAAGAAATTGACGTCGTCGTGGGCGTCGGACCTCGATTAGGGGGACTCACAAGTCCCTTGGTTGATTAATCGCTTACATCGTGTCTCTTCGGCTTTATCTTGGTTTTGATGCATGCGCTTTCTCGCGCGCGTCACGAATATTTAATTTCTCCTTCCAGCCGCGCGCTCGACTCGGCGCCAGATAAATCGTCTTGTAAATGATAGCTGCATAAATGGAATGATAAGAAGTTGCATTAACCTTCTTATCGAAGCGGTTGGATTAATTTAAATTTTTCAAGTAAATATTAATATTTATTCTCTTTCCTTTTTTGCAATATTAGTTCCGTTTGTATTCCATTACTGTCAAGGAGAGTGACGAATTACTAAAGAATAGTCTGTAAAATTGAAACACCTTCCAAAAGATCATCGTCCAAAAAAGCTTCCATTCCCTGCAGTCTTAAATTAAAGTATCGAATTTGGTATCATTGTTAAATTTCTAATGTCAAATTAAACTTGCTATCTTCAATAACTTCTATAGATCGTCATTATACGTCTCAATATAACTTGGCTAAAACAATAGGTAAATGATATATTTATAAGGCGATAAGATATAATTCAGGAACAATTGGAATGTATTTGCCAACAAAGTTAACTCTGCAAACGTTTCGATTCTAAATTTGAATCCTTTTCAGTGTGGAAATCAAGTACAAAGTCAGTTTATACTTGACTTCCACATTGAAGAGAATTCAAATCCAGAGTCGAAACGTTTGCATAGTTAACTTCGTTGGTAAGTTCCAATTGTTTGTGAATTATATCTTTTATCATCCTACAATTATTTACGCACTAACAATTGTGAAGGCTTTTATAACGAAATTACTGACGTTTGATTTTTTTTTCCTGGAGCCACATAACTATTTTTATTTTATAATAATTAAAATAAAAATACAGTTAAATAAAAAAATTAACTCAACACTGAAAGAAAATTTTTGGTATTTGTAACTATAATTACATATTACTATAATTATGATTATTAGATTATTATAATATTAATAATAATAACTATGTATAGTTTTGTCAACAAACATAAATAGTGTAGTTGGCAACCGAAATGACTATAATTATAGTTATTATTACCATAAAAATGACTGAAATTACTATAATTTACAGTAATTGCAACCATCCTTGTGGTAACTATAATTATCTATTCATTTTCTATTGCCAGCTATTTGTTGATACAACTATATATATAATTATCATTACTAACATTATAGAAATAATAATCATAATTACAGTTAGTAACATGTACAATAATTATAATTACAAATATCAAAAATTTTTCTCTCAGTGAAGAAATACATTAAATTCGATTCAAATTTAGTTATTTACTAAGTGCATACGTTAAAAAGGATGTTGTTTGTTTTAAAACATAAATAATATATAATTCTGTCACAGAAATGGATTGCTTTATATTTTTAACATATACATGATGGAAATTTAAATTATTTAACTCAAGGGATTGAGTTATTATTAC
The DNA here is from genome assembly GCF_000204515.1 of Acromyrmex echinatior. The sequence goes on along the minus strand of NW_011627126.1, from coordinate 690,083 downwards.
TCCTTTGATATCTAACAGTGATGAGTGCAGTCTCTCTCGTGTCAATAATGACATTCATTTATAATTGATAATAACACGAATGCAATACCGACGTATTCGCGTGCGTAGCGAAGAGAGGATACTTCCTATTTGCACCACGCTCATCCGAGACACTCTTCCCCTATAATTTCTTCGCTTTTAAGTATAGGTGTTATAATCGCAAATAATAGCCGCTTCGCGCGCGGATTCTTCGCCGTGCTGGTCTGCACTAATTTTCCTTGGCGTTAATGCGCTAAGTGCGTCGAGTAAGGGGGTCGTCCGCGTGTTTGCCGCTTGACGTTACATTTTGGTGAATTTACGGCAGATTGGTCGGCGGCCCATGACGAAGATTACGGTGTGTTTGTGTGTACGTACGTGTATATGTCGCTGTATGTGTGCGCACAAGTTTGAAGAGAAGAGCGTGAACAAGATTACCCAGAAAATGAGAAAGAGGGTATATATACGAGCCAGGCGAGGGTAGCGAATATAAGTTTGGGTGAGTAAAGAGGAACCCCTACTCGGTCAAGCCGTGTATGTTACACCGGCATTTCGATTATCCTGCAGTAATGACGATAATTGCAACGAACGGCGGATAGCGGAAATAACGATAACATTGTAAAATTAAGACGTTGCTGCTCTGAAAATTCATAACGGGCGACTCAGAAGAAGAACTGAATGAATGTTCCGCGAATCTTGCGATGACTGTTGATTACAGAGAAGTAGTTAAGCGCTTCCTCAGAATGAATAGCGTCTCATCAGAATAAGGACACCGGGAACGGTTGTAACGTCTCTCTTTCTCTCTCTCTTTCCTTGACAGAAAAAATCTCGGGGATTATCTTGATTAGCCGCATTACTAATTGATTGCGATCTAATTGATGCCGTTTAACTTGCATTTACTTGATGAAATACCAGGAATCTCATAGAAGAACGTGTACAAGTAGATTCGCTTTCCTCTCTTAGTAAATACTTCATAAATTGTAAATTTCAAGCAATATTTATAATTTATATGATATATACGGTGAAATTTGTTATAAATATACAATATACTAATTATTTTGTATTTTTTTATCAATGAAATAATCGCAAAATCTTACAGTTTTATACAGGGTAGCTCATAATTCTAAACGATTGATAGGTATTGCGTAATTCTTGTGTGATTTTCATTTGCACATGTATCGAATATCTATTAATTATCACAGATGATTTTTATTATGTCATTGACTTTATCATTTAATTTCTTTTGTGTAAATATTATTATAACAATTGGGATTAACGATATTGATTATTAATAGCAAACTTTAAGAATTTGCTATTAATAATTCACCCAAATTATTTACCTTTTTAAAAATGAATATTTAAATGTTTGATTAATTATTCTCCTTATGTTATGACTAATTATAACGTTAAATTTATGATTAATTATTTTATAATTAATTATAACGTTAAATTTAAGGTAATAAAGTTTATCTCCGTTTTAATGGGGAAATTAAAATAAATTTATTATTAATATCTTTACAAATTATATTCCGAGAGATTGTATAATTTAAATAAATTATTAAATGAGAGTTATCACACTTCCATGGTAATTTAATTTTATGTTCTTGATTTAATATCAAAATTGCACAATTTTGTTACTTTCGTGTAAAAGATTCAGAAAGGAACAATCATTACAGTAACTTAATTTACATGAACATTCTTTTAAAAATAAATTTTATTATTAAATTGCACGCGGGAGAATAATTCATTTATTGAAATCAATATGAAACAAAAATATGCGTCGTATACATTTATATCATATTTTGCGTTAAATATTTCGTGGTAAACAATTTGTGGTAACGAATTGGTCTGGTCTTGACGTTTGGCACTCGGTTGTTGGTGTTTACGTTTTTCGGGAGGTGTAACACGCCACTGGGTACACGCAGTCACCGTGTTGTCATCCGTGCAGAGACTCAAACGAGCAGGTAGTTGCGATACCACGAGGTGTTGCGTGTATTATTAATCGTGTACATTGCCTTTCGAAACGTGATCACATATTAGAAATTGTCAAATTCCTTCTCTATAAATAGCAAGGTAAAATTAGCCAAGCGTTAAAGGTCGATATCACTCGAGCTGTGAAAATCAATAATAAATGTATGCGTATAAATGTGTACTACGTTTTTGAGCGCGTGAATTTTATACAATACCTTTAGCCAGTTTTAATTGTTCTTCGATGATCGTAACTTCGATAATCGAAAGCTATCATAATATCGATATTTTCTGTACCAAAGTTTTTGACGCTGATCAATAAAAGCTCGGGATTTTTTACATTAAAGCACTATACGGCGGTTGTTTGATATTTTTTGTATCTTAGAATATATCGCCGTTTTGAAAGAAAAGTGATACAAGTAAGAGATTAACATAAGATTGCAATGTTCGAATTTTGAAAAGTCACGACAATTTTAAAGAATACTTATAATTGAAAATACAACATGGAAGGAAAGAGAACTTATAAATATTCATTATTCTAACTAACGTTGTTCAATTCAGAATTTAAAAGATGCTGAAAATTTACTATTTTTGAAAAGTGTCACTTTTCTACGACAGCGATATACATGGAGAGAAAAGTGCCATAGCCAATCTGAATAACTTAATAAAACTGTCCTCAATATCTATCTTTGTCTGTTTGAAATCTGTTTTGCGCTAGAATCTAGATGATAATTGCGTACATTTGCCTAACTTTACGCATGATATATATATCTTTATAATATGCATTAGAAAACTGTCAAAGACTTGAATGTATAATCGATATATGCGCAGTAAAACAAATACACGTGGACAGATATAAGTTGGCACAAAAAGTTCATATACGCAGGAGATACTTTTTTAAAAAACTTTTTTAAAAGGTAAACATTAATTAGTAATTTATTAACAAATAATAAAATCGATTATTTTTTTTTCAAAATTATTTTACCTAAAAGATGTGCAATCACACAGCACGCAAAAAATTTTTTTTATTCAGTAATTAGATCGTGTTATTTTTTGTATTTTGATGCTCTGAAACCGAATCCGATGTCCAAATTGCTTCATCATGTCACAGATTTTTTTTATCAACGTAAAATGACTACATTTTTTAATATTTTTAATGTACCAGCTTGCACATTAATTTTATGAGCTTGCCTATTATTGTTGTACTTTCTTTCTTTACCTCGGCTTGCATATTAAAAACTAGGTGCCAGACCATGACTAAAAATACTGGAAAATCGAGCTGTATTTCGTCGATAAAAAAGAATTATAACGTGATGGAGCAATTTGGATTCGGTTTCAGAACGTTAAAATACATAAGAATACTATGGTATAATTTTCGGCTCAAACATATTTTGTTTTGTGTATCTATATAATTAAAATATTTTAAAAATAAGCGAAAATGAAAAATTGTATATTAATTGGTGGATGCACAAAAATATTCATAAAGTTGAGAAATTTTTTAGTTTCTAACTTTATAAACATGATTGTTTTCGCGAAGCTTCTTTATATTAGATACGTTATATTAGAATACAACGTACTATTATATGTACAAATGACTAATTAATGTTTATTTTTTACAAATAATACTTTTTTAATAAAAATCTTTTCTATATGAATACTTTTTGCATTCATTGTTCGTGTATATGTTGAAAACAATGCCAATCAGAGAAGCCACACTGAAAAAAGTCTAATTATAGACAATATAGACAATATAGACTATCAAAGCTAGACTAGAGCTATCAAATATTGAGTGAAATAGTTTCAACTAAATATTGAGGTAATATAACTAAACATAACTTTACCTTTACAAATATTTAGTAGGTATTACCAAACGATATTACCAACGGTAATACGTACTGAATATTTGTAAAGATAAACTTATAGTTATATTACCTCGACATTTAGTTAAAACTATTTCACTTAATATTTGGTAGCTATAACTAGAGTTTTTTTTTTCAGTGCATAGCATTTCCAGCGATCTAAGTTTTAAGGGATAATTTAATAATTATCATATTGCTTTGAAGTCAATTATGTTTCAGCATTTTTGAATATATTTTAATTTATACGTAATTCTTAAAATTGCCTTTTTAAAGTTACAATTTTTACAATTGTCCTTCGATAATTAATCAGCTTTGAGTTCTGTTACAATCTTCCTCCGCAAACCAACGATATTATACCTATGCCGGATTAAGCTTACGGTTTTCCTCTTCGTGTGCTGAGACAGAAATTGTATTGTATTTCGAACTTCCTGAAAATTGCGGATTGCTTTCTATCTCCCATAATCGCTGGCAAGCAGCCCTGGGGAGGATACAATTAGATGGAACATGTAGTGCTTTTCTCGGTGACAAGGGTACCACGGTCGAGTCTAGCAGGCGTATTATATACCAGGTGTCGTAAAATTCGAGACAATACAAGACAGATTCTACAGATTCGATATAAAAATCTATCAATTTGCCTTGTCTATTTCTAAATTTTTTTTAGAATCTACCAAAAAAAACACGCTTCCAAAGCAACACTCTAATCACCACTGATAACAGACATATGAGAACAAAAAAGGAACCGCGTTTCTTGGCTCTGTGTTTTCTCGGCTATGTTGAAAGCTTTATACTTTCGTGTATCGTAAGATATATATATAAAAGTGTGGGTCGAGATAACCCACGCGGGTTATCCGAGACAAGCGTCGCGGGACTTTACTTTCGAAGGACTTTACATTTAGCGCACTTTCCGTCCTCGGGTGAGAATTCCGCCGAAATAAATTGTATATACAACGCAATGTTCTTGCCTTGGAAAAGCACAGCTTTTGTACAACGTGTCACCCGAACCCTACATTATACGACGAATTCACGGAATACCCCGTGCGACGCGATACGGGGGAGTTGTGTGTAGTCGTGTACAGTCGCGTAGTCGCGCGTGTGAGACACGTCGCGCTAAATATTTCCCGGTTTAATTACACCCGAGGTATACATATACATTGGGGGGCTATATGTAAGAACATAATCGTAAAATTCGGCCCGCCCTACCACGGACGCGACGATGTCGCTGGAATACGCGGCGCCAGGCGGCCTTTCTCCGCGAGATCTGGCTGGTACGCCTTCGCGTGCACGCATGTACGTGCACGCACGCGATACACGTACACGTGTATCCCGACTACGATCGCGCGTTCAACGTTGGCGATCGCCACGAACGTGTACGCCAACGCATACGCATACACGCGCACGCGCACGCGCGTAATTACACTCCTACGTACACGGTAAAACACGCGTACGCACGCAGCTGGGCACACGCACACTTCCGTGCCACGGGGCGCTTCGTTCGGTCGTAAGACCGACCGAGGGGGAAAGGGTCGTGAAACATTTGAATACAAGTGGCCCTCATTCGCCATAGCGCACCCCAATCAGCCGCCCCAGAGGGGGAGCCTTCAAATTTTCATTTTCAAATAACGTTTTTAACGAAACACGTCCGCGGCCGGACAAAATAGAAAGGAGAGCGTTGATGAAGAAATGATGTAAAACACGCCCTTAGACGGTCCGCATCAACAATGTCTGCCGGTTCGATTGTACTTAAGGTAAGCGTTTATTTCCTCTTTTTACTCTCAGTTCTCTCGCAGCAATGATGGGAGGAGGAGGGGGGGAGTAAAGTCTGGTCCATTTGCTCCGAGTATCTTATTGTCTTCGATCATTTGTGAGCTATCTTGGATTACTTTTACTCTTATGAAGTTCTTAATATTTATGATAAAAACGGTGATAAAAACGGTGTAAAACCGACGATGACATGAAGATTAAGGCGAGAAAAAGAATACCGTATCGAAAGATATAAACTGTTAGGCATAAAGGCATTAATCAAAAGTGACTTTGATTAAACTGAGATATTTTTAGATTATGAGATAAAAGTTTTCTTCAAAAATTCAACAGATTTTGCATAATTTGCCATTTTATGTCTAATGGAAGTAATGGAACTGAAAATATCTTTTCTACTGAACTATTAATTTTTTAATAAATTTATTAATATTTAATAATTAATATATTTCTATGCATTGCAATAAGTTGAATCAATTGATATAAAATGAAAAAAATACATTGTTTTTCAAAGAATTATGCAATTTCCAATATGCATATTTAAAAACTACATATTTTTTTAACTACTATGTGTTTTCTTTACATTAATTAATTAATCTCATTATTCTATGCATAAAAGTATTAAGATACAATCAATAATAATTAATAGTTTTATATTTTTCAATCCAAATAAACTCAAAATAGCAACTTTTAAATGACACGGCAAAAAATCTGTCTATTTTTTATGGTTTTGAGAATTTTTTTTTATCAGCATCTCATAATTTAAAATATTACAGTTTTAATCAATCCGACTGAAACCACTTTTTCTATAATGATGCAAATCAGATCTTTAAGAAATTTTAGTATTTCACTGACGATCGATACGATGATATTTTAGTCTGCAGCAGACAAATCTAATTGAGCACGAATAGAGATTCTTTTAAAAATTTATTGCATATTTTATTTTTTAAAGTATATATAATTCCAAACTTTTGAAAGTTATAAACAGCATATTAACGAACATAATAATTATAACAGTGAGCCGAAACGTCCAATTCTAATTTTATTATCAAACAAAATTTCTTAATTTATGGTGATCGACTCAATTTGCCACTTTTTGTATGCTACTCTTTAAATAATAACTAATCTCCGCCGTACTCGGATATAATACTTCTCAGTTTTACGCAATCCGTCGGCAAAGTGTTAAGAAAGATAAAAGTGAAAAAAACCTCACATAAAAGGTTGCACCTCCGCGTCCCACGAAAGCGGGCACTAGGGCAATGGAGAGACACGCAACACACTTCGACATTCTCATCACGAGAGTAAGGAATCCGCGGTGAGGAACGATGAAATTATAGCCGTTCGCGGGCGCGAACAATGCGGTGTGTCAATCGCGGGGATTGCCACGTTGCAGCGGTGACAAAAGCGCGCGCGGGCGGTCACCACCGGGGTGGAGGCGAGGTGGTACAGACTGTGCAGAACCAAGTCGGTTTCCATGTTCTATTCCTGTCGAGCGTTCCCAGTGTCGGGTAACAATGGCGGGCATGGATCACCTCTTCCTGCTCCTTGGCCTTTCTCAGTCGCTCTTGAAAATAGAGCGCGAACCCGGGGGGAACGTGCCGTTTCGGAGGAAAATACATTTCTCGCCCGGTCGCTCGTTCGTTCGCTCGCTCGCTCGCTCGTTCGTTCGCGTGCAACGCTCCGCTCCGAAAAATTCCGACTGGAATCTCGCCGCTCGCGGCAAACGTGTTACGTGTATATATATATATACCTCTCTGCGAGGTGAATTTCTCGACGTGAATTACACCTCGCACGTCGACTTCGCACGTTTCTCGCTAACGATCGTCCGTCGCAGACACGTTTCCGGGGCGAGGCCCGGATTCTTTTGGGAGCGTCTCGATCATCATCGTCTGAAACGATTGAACCGACCCCTTTGTAACGGATCCACCCGGGTCTGCGTGCTGCACAAACATTCGAGCTGTGAATAGGACAAAAACGTTCACCGTTTTTGGGTAGGCTGTATCGCATTACGTGGGCGTTGTTTAAAGAGTATGTCCATTTGAAAGGATAGAAAAAAGATTATGCGTTTTAAAATGTGTTTCCCTTCGAATTCGAGTCGTTGTTGCGTAGGGTATTATAAAAAGTGCTAATTTTATTTATTTAGAGTGTTAACTCTACGCAAGTAATGATTATTTGTTTCAAAAGTATTTCAAAAATTCAAATATATCTGCAAATCTATCTGTAAGTTCATCACAAACATTAAATTTATTCAAAATGTATTATGAGAATCCTAGTTTAATACTCCAAGATTATTAAATTAAAACAAATTTGATTGCTTATTATATAGATAAAGTTGTTTCTTCGATTAATTTTATGATATTCTTCAGAAGAAAATAAATTTTTATTTTACGTATATAATAAGAATTTATCTAAAATTTATAATAAATATATTGTACTTTAAAATTATGATCAAGAAAATATTTTTTGTTAAAGACAATTGTCGTTTAAAAAGAAGAAAATAAATTCAGTTTAATTTTCTGTGTAAAAGCACAATCGATTTTTTGATTGTGATAGATAAATTTAAATCTATGAAAAATAAATAAAATACAACCTGATTTTTATAATAGTAAAAACTCAGATTGTTAGAACTTTCACCGGTATGTAAGAATTTTTTCATATTTTTATACAATCTAAGAACAATATAAAAAACTGCACTGAAGTTCAAAGACTCAAATTGCTGACAGAAAATGCAAAATTATATATTATTAACGGTTAATTAATTAATTTTTTATTAGTCTTACTTTATCAGGATTGAAACAAAAATCGAAATCATGAAATTGAAAAGAGTAAAGGAAATGAGGAAAATCGGGGAATTTTGCAAAATGAAAATTATTGATTTTAAAAAAACATTTTTTAACAATTAAAAATGCAATTAGTGTCAGTAACGTTAATATATATTGCTATGTTAATTGATTTTTTAATAAAATATTTAATGATTTCCAAATTAGGACAAAAATACAAAAAATTTCAAAATATTATTGAAAGTCAGAGAAAATATATAAATGAAATTGTTTTGAAATCAGAGAAAAGTTGTGAAATCTTAGGATGAGAAATTTGTGACAACTCCATTTGTTTATTTAGAAACACGCTGTTAGGTCAGTTATTCTCCCTATTGTCCCTATTATCCCTTGGATTAGTTTCTTAAATTAAATTGTTGAAATGTTAATTCAACTCGCCATTTGTTCACTGTTATTTTTAATGTCCGTGGATCTTAATTCCACTTATTGATTTAAGAATACCAAAGATAACAGGAACGTATTGGATTGCTGCTTTCACAGGATCACTTTCCGAGAACAATCTAATTTAATTGATTTCGGTCCAAATGGACCCGAGGGACCGGATGGTCTCTCTGAAATGAAAGATAGGATCACGCGTCACATATTCTATCTTTCTACCACATTACAATCCCTCCTGGATCATATATAGGATTCAATATACAATTTGTACGTTGCATTATGGATTGATAATAGTTGTAATTATATATTATGTTGTAAATTAACTGAATTTCGCTCGCATGCTGCTATTTCGCTTTTCCGGTCGTATTCATAGGACAGTTACCGAAAATCCTGTCAACGATGGTCAAACGTAAACGGACAAATGAATAGAATTTCGGGGCAATTTAACATACATAACGTTGTCGTCGCGTTGTAATCGGCTACGCGGGACGGTACAATCGGCTTGAACGTACATCCGGTTATTATCGGAAAACGAAACGAGCCGCGAGCGAACGAGGCTCGTTCGCGTTGCAGCGTACTCTCCAATAAATTCCGCGCGCATGCCGCCCATATTCTGGGGCTGCTGATGGCGCGAAGGAGGAACGGCGACATAAAGGTTTATCGGGCATCTCTTCTCGGGAGAAGAGCAGAAGAGAGTCGGGATCTCGCGCGGGCGGCGAACGAGCTTACGCCAGCGCGGGACATTCGATCGGGTCGTTTCACGCCCGGGTTGCATGCCCGAATGTCTTATCTTGTCCCCGGACCCTGGGACTTTTTTGCTTCGGGACAATCTCTCCCGAGAGATTGAGAAGGAATGAGATAGGGATAGGGCGAGGAGGAGGTAAAGAGAGAGAAAGCGAGAGCGAGAGAGAAACGCCTCCCTCCCCTTCCCCGAACGGGTCGTCGGAGATGAGAGACATGCGCGCTCGCTCTTGCATGGGAATGGACGGGGCGTGGGAGTAAAAATGGGAATGAATGTAGAGATGGGTTGTACAAGGGGGCGTCATATTCTATTCGCGACGCTCTGGGGAGTGCGCTGACAAGCGAATAACTTAGCGTTAGGATTCAAATCTGTCGGAGTTCCATGCGCGACGCGACGCGTCGCGTCGCGTCGCGGCGCCCGCGGTTTTTCCCCCTCCCCCCCCTCTCCCCCGATTCGTCTGGATCGATAATCGATCGCCGATGCGAACCCTCATGTCGTGGAATGCGATATGACGGTTTATCTGTAGCCCGTGAGAAATGGCGTTCTCTCAATTCGCTGGAGAATGGTACGTGAGCTCTTTTAATTCAATTGCGCACGAGCGTTTTCGGAGGCATTTGCAGTCAAATTAAGCGTGATGATGAGTCGATAAAAGATTTTTAATTCCAACCAAGAGACCGCCGTTCTCTCTGAAATAAATTTTCTCACGAGATCCCATTAAAACTCTTATCAAAATCGATACGCTCGCGTAATAACGTTTCTTTTTTTTTTTTTTTCTTTTCACATAACGTGACTTTTCCAGAAAATAATTAACGTTCGCGTTCGGGAAATGGGTTGACGGATGAGGACTAAACTGGTGCAAAGTTGTAACAGCGCACCCGTGCGCGACGCGGTTTTCTCGCTCGCGAGATCCGGGGTACCCCGGTCGCGTGATCGTAATTGCCAGGGCTTGGCGATCGCGCCAATAATATTACCGATACCGAGAGAGAGAGAGAGAGAGAGAGAGAGACGGAGACTGGCGGCGCACGTATCATCGCTGTCTCGCCGACACGAGCGCGCGGCTTGTAACCGGGCACGAAACATACCGCGCGCGGTCCGCATATAATTGATTGGGTAGGCTCATTGTGTGACAGTCGCCTCATTAAGATGCGACCGTCGGCGTCCACTGGCGTTCATTTATTTCATCAAGCTGGACCCCAGCACGATCACCGATACGTGCCGCGTTAGCTGCATAAAGCTGCTCTCGCTCGTTCCCTCGTCCTCGTCCTCGTCCCCGTCGGTCTCATCCCGCTCGTTCCGCTCGTTCCCATTCACTCGCTCTTGTTCCGGAGCTCATTCCCGTTTATATACGATGCTCTTTCGCATCACGCGGCTCTCGCAGTTGTTGCGTCAGTGTCAATCACCGAAATCCGTCTACCGTCGGCGCACTTTCGAAAGTGCTTCCAAAATATAACGACGAGACTGAATCCCAAATATGTCAGAGGTAGACGGTGTTACGTGGTAGGGAAGAGAAGGAAAGAGAGAGGTTGAGAGAGAATGATAGAATCGTTCCCAACTATACTCCCTATCCTCCCGAAGCTCGCCAGGGATCTCGCGAAATTACAAGCGCGACCGCGTCCCGCTGCGAATTTCGGATTTATACGTCACGCTACCGCGAGCTTAATCCGCGCTGCGTTTTAGCCGAGTTGTTTACGACGTGGTTCGTTCCCATGTGCTCGTTCCCAAAACTATCCCATGACGCATACGTATATGAAAATTTTGTTACATATCTACGTATAGTAATTAGAAATACGAGCGCGTACAATCATTCTCATAATTTTCAATAGATAATTATTGTCAAAACAAATTATTTTTATTATGGTATACGGAAAAAATGGTTTTACTCAAGAATTTCTGAAAATTTAGTTAGATACACATTTGAATATAATTTTATTTGGTCCATCAAAATAATTATGTAGAACGTTTCAACTAGTTGCTTAAACTAGAAATGTTAACCTTCCTTTGATAAGGTAGGTTAGATGTGACTACTGATTTCGTCTATTTCACAACGTCGTACACTGTTTAACAAAGAAAGTTTATGATAATATTAATGTATAATATTAGTTATTTTCTTTTTTTTTTAGTCATTTTGTTATATTGGTTAGATTAAAAATTGAATAAAGCAGTATCAGTTTCAGATTCAGATTTAATCCTACTTTTCTGAGACTCGATTTTTTTGTTATCTAGTTATCTTGTGGTTTGCACTTAATCTCACTTAATTTGATGATAATGTAAAAAATTGTATTTTCTTAGCTATGATTAATCACTAAATTAATAGTGGTAACTTTAAGTCCCGGTTTTTCGTTTGTTTAATCTGATGGCAATGTAAAATTTGTATTTTTCTATCTCTCGTTAATCACTAAACTAATGATTTTGCAGTAAGTAACTTAAGCCATTAGTTTAGTGATTAATCATAGCTAGAAAAACACAATTTTTATGTAATTATCAAATTAAGTGAGATTAAATCTGAATCACAAGTTAATCAGATAATGAAAAACTGGGGCTAAAAGTTACTCATTTAGTTTAATGATTAACCATAGCTAGAAATACATTTTTTACATCATCATCAAGTTAAATCCGACCAAAAAATTAATCAGAAAATGAAAAAACGGGTTGAATATTTAAAAAATTCACTTTACTATGGAAAAGTTGAAACTTTGCAGTCATCAATTTACATGATCATTTTGATGGACCAACAAAATTATTCTTGGACATCTATATCCAGCTTTTTAGATACTTCAGCATAACCGTTTTTTTCCGTGTAGATAATTTATTTCGAGTTTCATTGAAATGTTCCATCTCTGAAAATAGCATACTTTCGAGATTTCTAACCCCGCATAGAGAGAGATCGTCCTCAACTATCTAGAATTGTCCAACGGTATTTGCCAGACAATCAAGGATGTCGAATTTGCTCGCGGTCATTGTAGGTAACGGTACGGCAAACAATAGATTCGATTGATCGTTTCGTGCTCGCTAGAATTACACTTCGGGGAAGATGACTCGTTAGGCCCCGAGAGCAGCTTACTCGACGCAAGTAAAGTTTGCTTTCTTCGTCTCGCGACGTTAACCGTCTCTCGGGGTTCTCGCGTTTCGTCGACTCGGTGACCGTGGTACGGTCCATTAATTATGAATGCTCGGGGGAGGATTGGATTTTCGATAAAACACTATCTGCGCGCGAGATCAGCTACTTTGAATGTTAAATAATTCGTTCAATTTAGGAGGATTCGAACGCTTTGCATATACGAAACAATGTTTTTTTTTTTTTTTTTTTTTTCAAGATTCAGAATTGAAAAACGTGAGACATAAAATTTGGTTTTGATATTCATTTACTTATACGTCAAAATTCCATAGCAATGAGATATAAATAATTTACACTTATTCAAGATACTGACTACGTAACAGAAGAAAGAAAATACCATAAGACATTTTTATTTCTAAAAATCACTCAACCAATTTACAAGCATAAAATTCTTAATACTGGATTGAAAGATAGAGGAACGTAGTATTTCAATAAACGTTTTTAGTGATTCTAACTCAACCGCACCTTTAAGCAATTGCCTCATTTTCGATATAACCGTTATTACAGTGAATACGTTCTATATATCACAGCGTACAATCTGACTTCTTCTATAATCGGTTATTTCATGGAGTGTTCGCAAAATTTGCTACGCTCGATAGGTATAAGAACGCACAATCATGAGCCCCAGTGTGCTGAACTCTGGGGTTAATCCCGCGCTTCACAGACGGGCTCTGCGGTACCGGTGCCACAATGCGCCGCGAGACGTAGATGCGCCTGGTATCGTTCGCACGAGGAGGCAGCCGTGTGCACTGTGCGCGGGTTAGGTCGCGCCAGGGTACCCCGTACCCAGCTAGAAGCGTTGCAATTGGAATCTCGGAACGGTCTTTAGGCGACGTAAAGTAGTATCCTCTCTCGCGCGCGCGAGAGAATCTCGCCGGAACAATAACCGGACAAACCACCGCTGCCGCCGCCGCCGCCGCCGCCGCCGCTCACGGCTTGGTGAGCGTAATTTATATTCAAATGAGTATGCGCTGCATGCCGTCGCGCAGCCACGTTCAGGGTAGTGCTACAGCTTTCTCTTGCCTTTTGCAACGCCTCCGAGCATGGCGTCGAAGCGTTATCGATACCCGCTTTTACGGTTCTTCGTGACACGAAGAGGGAGAGGGAAAGGAATTAGAACGCCGTGCGTGCGTGCGTACGTACGCAACCGTCTCCAAGTGTGTCTCACGGGATAAGAGCTCTAATTACCTGTACCGGATTTATCGCACGACGTCTCTCGTGACTCGAGAAAAAGCACTCTCCGTTCCGCTCGTCGAGTCCTGTACGCGAATCCTATATTGCTGATACGAGGAGAGTTAATTTCGAATTGCTGCTAAACTGGAAACGAGGGAAATTAGAGAAATATTAGGGGAATTGAAAACGATCGGGAAAAAGTCAGGGAATTTCGTAAAAAAAACTTTTGAAAAATAAAAATTCTTGGCTTTAAATTTAATAGACTCTCTACGATAAGGCATTACCTAAGCTTTAAGTGTTAAGCCGCAAGAAATTGATCAATCATAGTCGATTATTCTTCTCATATTCGACTATGATTGGTCAATTTCTTACGGCTTAAAACTTAAAGCTTAGGTAATGGCTTATTGTAGAGAGGCTGTAATATACGCACATCATCACACCTACTCTCTAAATTTTTTGGAATGAAATTTCACTCTAGAGAGTGAAAATTGAGCCAATCTTGAAAAAGTGTGGCTCAATTTTCAATCGTTAAGAGTGCGATTTCACACTCTTCGAAATGACAATTCACTCAAAAGTTTTAGAGTACACAGTTTTGGAATGTTACCAATTTAACAATTAAATGCAACATTAATGGTAATTGCTTTATTAAATTGTTCTCCTAAAAAAATATTTACGATTTTCAAATCAGGTTGAAACTATTTAAAAAATTCAAAATATTGACAGCATCGGGGAAAATCATGATATTTGTCTGAAAATCGAGGGAAAAATTATGGAAATTTGTATGGAATTTTAGAGTGAAGAATTATAACAACTCTGTAATTGCCATCGTGAACATTCGGATGAACGTTGCTTTCGAGGATACGACTGGTGTAATTTTGCTGAGGGAGCACAATTTTCGGTGTGTCGACGCACATCTAAACTCTGGTTCGTTTTATCGACACGTTAAACGTTTTTGCCGTTTCAATGATTAACTCGTAGAGTACTAGCGTCGCTCGAGATTTTTGTCGTGGAAAATGCCAGGGAAAATGCCGAAGTCGCTGACGGCGACTGGGTTTGTACAGAAGGACGACGTTACCTTATAGCTCTGAACTGCAAAGAAGCTGAGATATTTATACTTAAAGTGTTCACTGGCAAAACACGTCTGGTATTTTTCGCACGGCGGCAGAGGCCGGCACTCAAAGGATTAATCACGATCAGGACGATCGACGAGCGTATCTCGGAAAAAAAATCGCGGGCGTTAGATTTATCGGAGACGTAGTGGAACTTTGTAACATCCAGAATCTAGTTATCGCTTCTAATAATGTTTCAATATCGATCACATTATGTATTATTAATTGAAATTTCTTTGGCTCGATGAAATTATTTATAAATTATAGCAACATTTTACAGCATAAACATTAACATGAAATTTCTTATTCGATCGACGCTTAGAATGTAAATGCAAGCAAAAGCTGAAAGAGATAAAAATCTCCTCATAGTAGAGAGAATATTGCAATACATATTTTATTTCGGAAAGTCGTTAGCTTTCTAAGATATTGATTCGATAAGATTTATCGGCGAATTTAATCAGAGCAGCATGGCGCGTTTCAAATTAGTATTCCCGATCTCAGACTATCCTGGTAGAGATTTTATGCATTTTTAAGCAATTGCTGCCTGTTGCTGGACAGTCGTATTAACTGTATTTAGCAACTGAAAAGTACCTAAACTACTTGAGATTTCAATCCAGGATGAAAAAACCTAGAACTTTCAAGAGATTTTTTTTTACCCTTGAAAATTAGAGATTTTCACACGAAAATGTTTTACTGAAGTAAATATTCAGCTAAATATAGATCTGAAAATAATTTTGTTGGGTCATTAAAATAATTACATACGACGCTCAAACTGGTTGCTAGAATGTCGGAACTTTTTGCATTGTTCATCATGCTTGAGATTCCTACGTAATTATTTTGATAGTTCACAAAATTATTTACTGATTTACATGTAGCTAAATATTTAGATACTTCAGCAAAACTGTTCTTACCGTGCATGGAATTTTATCGGTACTCGGGAAAATGTTTGGAATTTACTTATTCTGTCTCTTTCTAAAAACCTTGATTGTTTTCTTGTCATTTTTAAAAATCAATTTTTCTTGATGCAAAATGCAAAATGATTGACAATTGATTAGCAATAAGTATAGAATACATATCCATATATATTTACGTGCATTCTTGCATGTCTCTCACGAATTTTTATTAAAAAAATTAGGATGGCAGTACAAAACAATACTCAGCAGAAGAGAGTAACTCATCGATACTATAATATATTATAATGAGTCTTTTCTATCCTATAAATTTCGTGGCTCTAATTACAGAAAATGATATACTTTCGTGAATTTCTGTCTTTTACTAATTTATAATATATAGCTTGTTTGCAATTACTTGCACTCCAATTTATTTCAAAAGTGCATTTAAAACATTGTCTAATCTTATCTGCAATTCTGGACAAAAATACTCGGAAAATCCGGGAAATCTGTAGAATTGTTTAAAAAGATTTTAGTGCACATCTTGCCAATCTAGATATAACACTCTACTTGCAGTTACTGCGCACAAAAGATATGTAAAATCCGCATTCATTTACTGAACAAAAACAGGATAATAAATGGATTGTGCAATATTTTAACTATAACAATAATTTATTAATAGTGAACAATAACTGGGCAGATATTTATGCAAATTACACTGTTAAATTTATAGTATCAAATTATGCTCAAATTGAATTATTTTTAATCATTTCTATAGGTCGCCGCTGTCTCTATCCAATGTATCATTAATTTGCCTAAAACAATGGATAAATAATTTAACTCAAGAAAATGTATTAAATTTGGCTGAAATTTCCTTTATTATTTATCAAATGTATACGTTAATAATGAACGCTTACTTCGAAACTAACAACAGAAATAGATTGATTTACATTATGACACATAGAAGTTAAAAATAACAAAATGTTATTTAACTAAAGAGATTGCGTTATCATTACTCCTTTGATATCTGATAATGTAATTTTACCAAGAAAACTGCTTTAGAATAAAATTCTATCAAGTTCTCGTTCATTTCCTACGCAGTATTATTACAGCTAATGAGAATGCAGTAATACTAGACAGTAACTGGATGGGTGTCTAAGAAAACTGCATATATTTCTACCAGAGACCTGTCACATCGCGATCGCGTTCGAGCGAGATATTTTCAAATGCGTGCAAAAAGGAAGAAGAATATATCCCCATAAATTGGAGAATCATTTTGTTTTCTATACTTTTACGTATGCTCCAATTTCACGTCGTCGCGGACTCCCGTCGCGGTCATTGTCCTCTTCAATTACAGAACCCCAGAACGATAAGATCCCTACAGCACGTCGACGAGAAACGGCGCAATTTTACGAGTCGCATAGTTTCGCTTCGTATAATCGTATACCTCGGCCCGGAAGGCTACCATTAAGACGACAATATCATCGACGAATGATCTCATGGATCGCAGTTGAAGAGAAACGACCGTCCGAGTTAATATATATCTCAACTCGCGGCCACCTTTCAAAGAGGTAAACATGCGTCGCGCCGCGTTTTATATTTAATACGATCGCGGAGACACGCTTACCTGAATTCAATGAATGCTCACTATCGGCCGTTCACTGGCATTCCTTCCACTTCCTGAGGCGGCTCAGAGACGCCGAGCGATTTTTCACCGCGCGACGCGACGCGACGCTCGCGGACCGATTGTACCTACCTACCTACCTAACTACGTTATACGTACGTATACCGTAGTACGTACTCCGTGGCGAGAGATAGAATCTTCGATTTTTATTACTTTTTTAATTTTTTTACCGTACGAGAAGCAAGCGACTGGTACACACATACACACATACACACGCGTGTCATTATCTGGAGCGCTTACCGTTGCATTATTCCGTAACGATATGCACGCTGCTGGGCGAAAAATTCCTGCAGACTACGCGTCGGCCGGAGCGGAGCGGAGCTCCGGGCCAAAACGGAGAGGAAGAGAATAAGAGGACGAGCGCGGGGTGAGCAGGGGAGGGGAGAGGAAAGAGGAGGTGGACGGAGGAGCCGGAGAGCCATTACCGGAGAGAGAAAAGGTGAAAAGGGGACGACGGAGAGGCAAGAGTGGCCGCGCACGATGCGGAACACCGTGATTGCTAAATAATCGATGCCCGCGAGCAACCGTGTAAATGGAGCGAGATACACGATGCACGATGTACTGAATACTCGCCTAAACTCTCTCGCGCATCTCTCGATCCCGTGCGCGGAGAAAAGAAGGAACGTACCCCGGTCATAGCGATGAAGAAACGGCCGTTCCGAGTATCGCCGTTGTGCAATGCAGCTCTCTCGCAGCTGCCGTCTCCTCGACTCCTCGACTCGTCGACTCGTCGACTCCGGTCGTTGTTGTTTGGCTATGGGTTGACACGGTGCTAAAAAGTTCCGGGATAAAGAGATGTCTTGAAAACTCAAAAGTTGGAAACACGCCATCGCACGTTCTTTTCCCGACTTTTAATTTATTGCTGTTTTTTTATTACTTTCTTTATCGACCGTTATATCGAAGTAGACAATAAGATATTTAAATTCTTTTCCTCTAGTAGTTCCATAACAAGGAGCTACGCGAACTGAAACGATAATAATTTCGAAAAAAATTAATTGAGATGTCTCGGGAATAGCGTAAGATGATCTTTCTTCATTTCCTCCAAAGATTACATGAAACAGGGAAAGATTTGATCGTAGATAAAGGATGGAAACAAGTGAAATACCGCGAGGTCTCAAAGGCCCCGCGTCCAAGGGTTAAGAATGTTATCACCGTCATCATCGTCGTGCTCGTTATTATATATAACGAAGCCGCTGTAAATTTTATGTCCATTAGATCTCCCGGCATGGTTGTTGTTGTCGCATAAATGTTTCGCTTATAAGCAGCCCGTGTCGCGGGACCGGTAATAGTTATTATTATTATTATTATCGTCGTCTCTTCAGTGCCGAGAGAGAAAGGGATAGGACCCAAAGTGATACTTTAGAGGCTGGTATAAAATTCGACGACGGTGATCGATCGTAATCCCGACAAAGGGGGTCGGCGCAGGTACGATCGGGTAACGTGGCGTTTTAAAAGCGCATAAAACCGCTGGAAATGTCAGGATCCTTCGAATTTACCGCGCACTACCGGCGGTCTCATACGATTCCGAAACGTTCGTAGATTGAGAGACGCGAAAAGGGCCGGGTGGGACGACCGACGGTAGGGTCGTGTCGCATTTGTCACTCGTATCGGTTCGCCTCTCGCGACGCGAACCGAAGACAGAAGTCTCATTCGCCTCCTGGAATAGATAGCTAGACCCTTTTCCCCGGATTTAAACGACGGCGGAAACTCGATAAGCCGACGCGTCGAATGCGAGGTGGGTGCAGGGTAGAAATGTGCCGCAACCGTTCTCCTCCCTTCCCCCTTTTTCTCTTTCTCTCTTTCCACCTGCGGAAGTAGAATTTATACACCACGGAGGAGGGAAGGAAGTTGGGAGAGCCGTTCGGCCGGAAAATATCGATCGCGATTTCAGCTCCGCGATTGTCCGATTGACTCGACGGAACGGCGGAAAGGAAGCGATTTTACATCGCAAGCGTTATGTCGCTTTCTCTCTCTCTCTCTCTCTCTCTCTCTCTCTCTCTCTCTCTCTCTCTTCTCGCTCGCTCTCTCGCTCTCTCTCTCTCTCTCTCTCTCTCTCTCTCTCTCTCTCTCTCTCTCTCTCTCTCTCTCTCTCTCTCTCTTTCTTTTTCGCCCGTTTTCCGCGTGCCATTTAATTTTATGACCGGCCGCGCGCGCGGTGAACTGCCGTCCGTTCGATGAGACTCGCCCGATCGAACGAAACTGCATCGGCCGCGCGTGCTCCTCTCTTCCTGTCGCCATTGTATCGATATCGATGTTGTATTTTTCATTAGACCGTCCGGGTTCCGTAGTACTAGATGCGCAACATTCCAGTTAGTTTTCGAGCATATGATACTTTCACCGAAAATACCAGTTTTCTCCGTTATCCACTACATTATTTTCAATATATTTAATGGTAATAATGTTTAACTGCTAAATTAATATACTTAATTTAACGTCCTTCTAATTTATTAATCCATATAAATAGATGATTTATTTTTATCTTATTCGAAAAATATATCAATATATAAATTTTAACGTACTTTCCAATTTATTAATCTTGTATAAATAGATGACATCTCTATATTTCAATATGTTATTTTAAAAATCTCGTATAAAATTTAATTCGTATTCATACGTTTTTCTATAATTTATTAATCCATGTACATGATTCCTACTTCGAGTAAAGTTGTTCGAAAAAAATCTCACATATTTATCAATTCGATGTTATTAAACCATTGACATTCGTAGCCATTCAATTTATCCGTCAATTTATACGAAGCTTATACCAACGAAATAACCTTGGACCACGCTTTACGATTAAGTATGAATAATGTGTATGTCGACCGTGCGGGCGAGGATCACGAAATGAAAGTGCACAGGGGCGGCAGGAACATAAATACCCCACTGTAACATACAAAAGGTATCGTTGTGAGGGCACGACTGCGTAATATCGAAGCGCGGGGGTGTCGAGTACTTTTAACGGGGCTGGTCCAACATATCCTCGCAGGATGTATGAGATAATTGCGAGGATCCGCGTGTGAGAGTCGCTTGCGCGTATCCCTTTAAACGCGCGGAATCGCACGCGGCGAACAAACTGCCGTGTTAGCGCATTTTGATGTCGCGCGAGATATACGCACGCACTCACGCACGCACGTACGCACGTATGGGACGAGGACGACGATAGAGACATCACGCGCGTGCACGCGTGCGTAAATTCACGGACCAGCGGTGGTCAGAAAAATGTTACCGCATCCCGGACAGTGGCGACGGTTCTTTACGAGCTAATGCTGCGTATAGGACGAGTTAATTAATCGGACGGCCCGACCAAATTCATGGCGCGCGGAGCCATCGGCTGTCGGTGATCCAGAATGTCGGTACGTCCGCGCGCTGGTTTCAAGAGGGGAGGGGAAGGCTAACCAGCAGAAGGGGTTTCAACTAGAGAGAGAGAGAGAGAGTGGAGCGTGTACGTTCTATTGGGTGTCCCCGAGGATTTGGTAAATCCTTTCATTCGTACACAGAGAAAAATATTCTGGTTAAAGCAACAAAAACGTCGAATCAGATAGCATTTTAATGAAAGCAAACAGAATTTCTGATTATGATAACCAAAAAATGGATGTGATGACCAAAAATTCTGTTTAACTTCGCCAAAATGCTATTATCGGTTTAACTAGAACACTTTTCTCAGTGCTTTTACTCTTTTCGAGGAACTTGCAATCGATAGGAGTTCGTTGCAAGCTTTCGTCCTTAAATATTAAATATCTCAATAGTGAATCTTTCAGATCTGTTTGAGAAAGGTCCATTTGGAATTAGAAATGAGGAAACGAGCTTCCATTTGCTTTATAATTCCAAATTAGATTTTCAAAGAATTTTTTTACATTTTCAATTATTATTTCACATTGATTCCTCGACATTTTTACGAAGGAGAAATCGACTGAGAATCCGTCAAAGATCAACATTCCTTTCACAGACAAAGATTGGCTTCGAATATGTCTGGGACACCCTATATAAGGGCTGGTCGTCTGCATCGCGTACACGTCGCATCCTCTCCGAATGTGTCTCGTCCTCTGTGTGTTCCCCGGTGATATATGTGCACGAGTGCGTTGGAGGGCCACGCCTACCAACACCGCGGCCTAATTGAGTGATCGAGTGGCCTCGCGGTGCGTTGGACCCCGCTAACCAGATATCGCCTACGTACGCTGTACTCCCCTTCCAGGGGGAGTCCTCGATGTAGAAAAGGATTCTGCCGTTTGGGTCTCAGGCAACGGGATCTGGGTGTCAATTGCTGCTTCTGTTGTTTGATCACCGGAAGAGGCAGCTGCATTTCAAATTGGTGGATTAACGGCCGATAGTTTTATAATAACAGACGCTACATGTACATCTTGATGAGTTGTTTATCCAATTGATTGGATAAAGGGGATTGGACACCAGCTCAAATACATGGAAGTGACGACAGTTTCGACGATGGAAATGATATTTAGATGGAGATTATACCGAAGAAACAGAGTGTAGTCTCTCGAGTGGAGCTACGAGATATTCGACACTACGCAGTATATATCCAACACATTCCGGGGGAAACTCGACACATAAAGGACTCCTCCTCTACCATTAGGTCTCAGGCAAAGAGCCCGGGTGCCAATTGCTTGTTCACTGCCTGGTATATAGAAGACAGCTGCGTTCTCGCTTGGAAGACGGCCGCTCAATAATTTTATGCAAAGAGGACTGCTTTGACATTCGGACGAAAGACGAATACGATCCCGTATATATACACAAAATTTAGTATATTTTTTTCTCAGTATACACAAAAATAATAAAGTTGAAAATAGATATTAACTCTCGATCGCTAAATTCTTTCGTTTTTGCGTATAAAAAAAAATAATACAACCGGAAAACATTGATTAAATAAGGAAGACTTGAAAAATATAAGTAGGATTTTAACTTTTAAATTATATAGCGCTATAAAAAGTTTCTAGATTACACGTTTTAAATAGCTTTTATTCTTTTCGCGAAATTTATTTTAGTTTCTTCTAATTTCGTATTCTCAGACTATGTACTTGAAAGTGTAGATATATTCTTCAAGCTCCTCTCCCTTTCTCTTATTAAAATTGCAAATCCCCAAACCGAATATCATCACTATTAATGACGCTTACGTAGTGCCACACACTTCGCCATAATTCACTGCATCGATGTTTACAGGAGAAACGTGAGATTGGCGCGTTTCCTACTAGGTTACACGCCAAGCGAATAATTGATAGCAAAGTGATGATAAAAAATGAAAAACGCACACTGAAAAAAATTTCTGTTTGAAAATGGATGAATCAGAATTTTTACGTTACGTTTACTAGAATTCTTGAGTTGAGATATTCGAAATTCTGATTGGTACAACATTTCAGGTATAAAATCTACTAAAATTCTTATATTTTTTACTAAGAATAATTAGAAATCAGAATTTTGATTTGATGATCTCAACTAGAAAATCTTGTAGAATTAATCAGAAAATTCTGATTCCATTTTCCACCAGAATTACTATTTAATTCTATCAATCAGACCATTTTTCTCAGTAGATATTTCAGCTTTTTAAAAATTACAAATAAATTTTTCTTTTTGTTAAAACCGCACATATTTTGTTCCTATTATCGAGGTAAGAACCGAGCGGCGACCTGGGACAGCAGCTTCCTACGAGAACCTTCATCGCGCGTGAAACACACGCCGACGCATTGTTCTCGGGATCTTGCACGGCACATGTGGGCCGCGTTGTTGCGCCGACAGCGTGAATTAAGCGATCTTGGGCCAGTAATTCGCCGCTGTCGCGTCTCTTTCATTCTCCCTCGCGAGAGATCATAGACACCTGTAATATAGACGCGGAGAGGAAAATTGAGTTAACTAGCCTCGCCGTTAATCGACGCTGAAACGCGGCTGTCTGCGCCTCATCTCTCGTTGCCATTCAACGCAATCTTCATCGTCCTCATAATTCAGTGATGATGAAACGCCGGCCGTACCAGCGGGAGTACTTCTGCAGAATAAAATCGTGCGCGATATTAGGTATACGTTGGAGACATCGTGCAGGGACTTTGATAAGATAAACTGTATTTCTAAAGCTAACAGTACGTATAAAGATAAATATTTTTACAAGAGTCTATCTATTGATTCTAATATATTCGCCATGACCTGCAAGTGTTTGTATTACAAAATATCCTTCCGGTTTGAGAATTAGATGCAGAAATATATAATTTTGTATTGCGAAGGATTTGTTTAAAAATATGACACACTATTATTGTGTTTTATTACACTGAAGAAATATACTGAATTTTAATAAATTATTTGTTTAAATAGTTTAATTAGTGTCGACTAAAAATATTTACTAAATATAAAGATTTATTTGGTGCAAGAATCATTAATTTGACTATAATCGTTTCTTTTTATTGAGCAAAAATTACTGTAAGTAAATGGTTTAAGCACTTTTCAAATAAATATTAATTAAAATTTAGTATATTTTTTTCTTAGTCTAGTCGTTTTTTATGGTACACTATGTTTGGTCATCAAACATACAGTTACTATAAAAATTTCCGACTAATACGTTTCATTGTATTGCTCGAGTAAAAAAAATTTACAAATAAAGGTTTAGTATACAAACACTTAAAATATTCTGCTATTTAAAATATCGTGTTGTTAAATTGATTATAAAATTTTATCAATTTACAATACAGATTGTGTGAAAGACAGATTGACAAATATTGTCGTGAAATTATATGTTAGCCAGAAACTTTTGGCGGCCACTGTATATTGACAATTCAAAATTAGCAGCTAGTAATTTTCGGAAGATTAGGACGAAGGCGGCTGGCAGAGCTGCAAGGGATAGGCACTTCGATAAGCTGCGTAAGCGTGAATTCTCACAGATTAACGCGAGCATATGTCGAGAACGACAGCATTTGGCGGCGGGGCGAGAAGTATGGAGCCGCGTCTGGCATTCACCTTGAAACTCTCCGTAAAGATCCCGTGGACGGGTCTTCGTGGAATCCTTGATGAGGCGGTTACCCTACGACTGGGACGCGCGATACGACGCTTGATAGTCACGAGTGTGCCTCGTCGTCATCATCAACGAGTTACAGATACGTGTCATCCAGAGAGTGACGCCTGTCTCGTTCACTCTCTGTGGAGTGTGATGTGAATGTACATCGACAATCGTTTATCGATCACGCGATGGATGTTTACATTACTCAGTCAGGCATGTATTTATACGCAATCACGCACAGGCAAAGACGTTCCCTGTTAACTTCCAGCGCTAATTGAAAATGACAGTAATCGCTATTTCGGGTGGATTGAATGATTCGAGTGCCAAGCTTTATATAAAGAAAGATCATATTTATTTTATGTGCGTCTAATGATGTTTTTTTTGAATTAGTAGATTATATAATCACAATTAATTCGAAGAGAATGGTTTTAAATTTTTTATTTTAATATATTATTTAAAAATCTCTATTATATGAGATGTAATTATATTTTTGAAACGAAGTAAAAAATGAATATAATTACATATACAATTTTTATGACTTCATTATCGGACATTAAACGTGTCCCACAGAATTATTGTTCATTTATTTTTTCAATATGAATAACATACACAATTAATGTTCCTAAATTGATTGTAACAAAAATTTCATTAACTTATAATCTAAATTGCTAGATAGATACAAAATTTATCGTAAAATTATATATTGATCAGAGAATTGGAAACTCTTGGCAGCCACTGTACGTTAGCAATTCGAAACGTATATTGACGTGAGGATTAATAGTCGGACTTAATACTTCACGCGCATTTAGCAAACCCGTATGTCGAATTTTCACCTTTATTTAGCTAATACGAGAATCGGGTAAATGTCAACGGACACCGACAATCCGACGGGGCGACGTATAGCGCTAAACACGACGGGAGTACGAGAATACGGGGCAAAGTGTCCGAAGTGCGATGTGGGGAAAAACGCGCGTTAATGGCGACACGACAGAAATCAATCCATCGCCGGTGTGATCGCGTAGCATTGGTCGATCGTATCTCATAATAGGAAGTCCGTGTTGCCCCGCTGCTAAACTCTCATACCTGCTATTTCCCGACAACCGAGAGTAGGCGGCAGAAAGAGAAAGAGAAAGAGAGAAGCCGAGATAGAGAGATAAAGAGAGAGAGAGAGAGAGAGAGAGAGAAGAAAGAGCGATGGATATAGAGAGAGGGAGTTTACGGTAGTCGTTTGTTTCTGCCCGAACCGGTCTTGCTTCGTGGATAGTGGATACTCGTCCCGGCAACGTTATCGCGTGCTGACCCGGCTACGGAACCTGGCATGCCACGAGGGCAAGAGGAGGACAGAGATACAGGGGGAGAAATAGAGAGAGAAAGACAAAGAGAGATAGAGAGAGAATGCGTAATCGTAACAACAGCTTCTTCGGATAATCGATCGATTCGAGACCGGAGCGAGCTTCCCGCCGCGTTTCCGCAAGACAGGGTGAAACGATACTAACCCGGAGCGCGTGCGGTGCCAGGAAACGGGGGATGAAAAGATCCGGAGAGAGAGAGAGAGAGAGAGAGAGAGAGAGAGAAGGAGAGCGAAAGGCAGAAATAGGAAGAGGGCGAGAAAGCCAGAGAGAGCTCATCCTCTCTCCTTCCCTATCCCTTCGATCCTTCCGACGAGATCCCTCCCTGTCCTATGGGGCTACCCGCGGCCTCCATCAATAAACTTCAGCTACTTCGTTTTTCCCTCCCGCAGTTTCCCTCCGCCATTTCACCCGCCTCTCCCATTCTCTCCCTCATTCCGCGGAATGGCACCGACGGAAAACGTTTCGGGGGGGAAAAAGATATTTTCCCGACAACACTCTCTCACTTTCTCTCTCTCTCTCTCTCTCTCTCTCTGCCCTCGGCTCCGGCAACCAGGGTAATCCCCACAGGAGCGTGAAGTAGCTTCGGCACAAGGGGCGTTTCGCGGAAGGAACCAAGGATCCCGGAGGGCGAGTGAAGAGAGTTCGAGATGACGGCGTGATGGGGAGGGGGAGGGAGAGTGCCGGCGGTGCAAGGGTCGAATTACAATTCAGCGAATATGCGGTCGCGTCTCCTTTCTTAATATCCCTAACTTAATCCGGCGGCGCGCGCGAAGAGCGCGTCTAGAGAACGTGGGCGTAAATTGATGTTGAAAACAGAGTTTCTCGATTCTCGTGCGCGCTTAGCCAGCTCCGGCCGGATTCTTCATCTCGATCCTCCTCATCTCTCGGTCCCCGTCGACCCCGTCTCTCCCGCGCGCGCGTTCCTCCCCCTTTCCCCTTTGCCCCTTACAGAGATATGTCCGTAAAGGGATAATTCTGAGGAATTCCTGGTACGCATTAACCATTCGTCGGGTAGGATATTTCTGTATGCGCACGCATGTGTGTACGTGCGTGCGTGCGTGCGTGTGTTTTTTTTTCTTTTTCCCTCTTTTCGTCGCGGGCTAAAAAGTTATTCCAGTGAAAGCTTTCACAAATATTCTACATGGCTGTGTAAATTTGCCCAACCCGCTTCTACCTTCGTTAATTTATGCGATGTGTGTACAGTGCGCGTCGGGTGCGAGATACTGTATATTATATAGCGAGTACGCGTATTCGACGGAATTTGAATCGAAAGTTTTCTTTGTTAGTCAAAAATATCGCAACCATTCGCACAGCGCTCTAATATTTCGTATTAACATTGAAAATCAATAGACTCGAAATATTATAGCAACGCCGTAGCAATATTACTTAAAAAATTTGCATTATTTCGTAAAAAACATTGCCGCTACATTGCAACAATATTCCTATGTTCGCTAAAATAAAATATTACTGCTACATTTTGCAATATTGCTACGACATTATGCAATATTTCTATAATTAGTTCAGTTTTATTAAATATTAAATATTATTGATTAACATCACGTTCCACAATGTACACGACAAAGTTATGATCAAAAAACATTCGGAGATCCAGAAAGCACACCCGAAAGGGCTTGGGAATTTCCAGGAGACTCAACTTGATTTGCATAGTCTTTCTTATATCACGTCTGGGCGTTTTCTTCTTTGTACGAGAAGCACGTCCATCTCGTGGCGGAGTCGCGTAATATTATAATTCCATTTATTTCTTGAATTGTGATATTACAACATATCGCAATATTTTCTACAAAATATTAAAATTACAATATTCCACAGAATTGTTGCAATATTTCCAATAAAATATTAAAATTTCAATAATGCAGTATTCTTGCGATATTCTTGTAATTTTTGTAATATTACACACTATTAAAATATCGTTTCAATATTTCATGCTGTACGGATATCTTTCAAATTCGATTCAGCGAAGTATGTTCCCTTAATTCTCTAGCGATTCCGGTGAACTCGACGTTCGATCGGTTTTCTTTGAAATTCTAACGCCTCATCCGTACATGTGCATCGACACGAATAATTCTGCCCACTGGACATAACTGCGCGATAACCACCTCGTCAGAACTTCCGTCTGGTCCGTCAGTTATTCTCCCGCGGGTCTTCTTGCGTCAGTTTTCCGTGGTTTGTCGGCTCGGCCGGCGCGGCGCGGCGCGGTATGGGAAGCGGAGGTGGAGTTGCAGATACAAATTGCCGCTTCCTTTCATGCGAGTCTACGTATGTACGTCAAGGCGGAATCGCGAGAGAGCCCTGTGCGCTTCGAGCCGGCCGAATGGTACCGATAAACGAATGAACGCCAAGATTCAAGATATCAGCTCGGCCGCGCGCGCCGGTATATTTCTCGCCGGCGGCGGCGCTCGGTGGATCTTGATAGGGAGAGCGAGAGGTAAACGGAAGACTCGGGGCTGGAGAAAACTATCGAGATCTAGAAGACTGATTACCCGACGCATTTCTTCCGAGAGCGGGTGCGCGCGCACGTTCGGCCGAGCGCTTTATTCGCGTCGATCGCGGCCCGAGGTCTTTCAATTATTTCCTTTTCCCTTCTTTTTTTTTTTCCTATTTTCGAAAGCAGCCTGACGACTACCCCGATAAAAATCGTCGACCCCCCCTTCCCCCCTCTCCACCCTTTTCCCCCGCACTCGTGCGTTTCGCAATGTTCTCTCGCTCGAGATGCGAACTGCTGTATCGCGATTTCAACGTTTCGGAAATCGATACCTTTATTCTCTCTTCCTTTTATAAATTGAATAAAAGCATTAAACGTTTTTTAGATGCTGCAGTACAAAAAGTAAAATTACATAAATAATACAGGTACAAATTACACAATTTATAGTGGAAATATATAAAATTGTGCGTTTAAAAAAAATAGTAGATATTTTCACCTCTAATTGCATATAATAAATCTTTACCTTGGATGAAAAATTACTATTATAGTAGTATATTTTATATTACGTAAGTGTATATTTTTGTAATATTATATGATAATGATGATATCACACATATTATATTTGCACTTTTATATGTATATTCGTATACATCGATAAAATAAGTTCAAGAAAAATGATACGTTGATAAATTAATATCTAAATATTTCTATAAATTTAACTACAATTGTAAAATTATTTTGCAAATTGTTCAATTACTGTGAAAAAAAAAATTTTATTTGTAAGCTGTGACACTTCACGTGTGTATAAATATATACCTTTAATAGCCAGTCTTAAAATTATCTATTATAATTGTTGTATAATTGATATGTAACATGTAAATATAATACATGTAATTTTACATGTAACTTTTTTACAATGTGCATCGAAATATGATAATAAATAAGATAAAATGTGAGGCAATATATTCTCGAATCTTACAATTACAAAAAAGATACAACTTAAAATTACAACCATATAGAGACAATAATTTCTTTCCCGTTTATCATTAACGAAGTAGAAATGTTCACTATGCTCGGGTGTTAAATTAAATTTCTTTGAAGGAGTTTTTGATTAAACATCTCTAATCTTCTAATGCTCCTTTCCTTCGTTCTCCAAGACTCTTTCATCACTCGCATCGTAATACGAGGGGTCATTCTTTGATCGTTCCCGCGTTCGCTTCCGAGAGGAACGGCGAAATAATCATTATAGCCGTCGGTGAGGGATGATAGCGCGGGAAGAGTAACGACGCGAGAGAGACAGTGATAACGAGAGAGACGTGAGAAACGAGCGATGTGCCATATGGTCCACCGCGCGGTTGCGTGTTCTTGGCGCGCAAAGCGGAACCCGCGAGCGGACTAATAAGTCAGGAACCCCCGTACCGGTAACGAGCGTGCCAGTCGTTATACACCACGAACCTGCGAAGCATCTAGACAAGAAGCGAGAGACAGAGAGAAACTTCGATCCCGAGGGCACTCGCGTTTGTAAATTGCGCCCATGAAGCCTCGATTTTACGGGACCCCGTGAAGATTAGATTCTCTTTCGCTGAATCGAGCCACCGCAGAATCACTTTTTGAAGAGACACATCCTCTCCCGCACTCGGGTCTGTCCGCGTATACGCACGTAAATTTGCAACTGGAACGAATTTTGGTACCGGCACGCGGCGCGCAGGCCGCCTACGGCGAAATTTTACAGTGGAGTTAATGAAAGAGGCAATTCGCGTGGGAAATTAAAAGGTTATTGCACGCATAGCTATAAATGCAAAGAGATAACGGATGTCAGTTAATTTTAATTACACTAAAAAATTATTAGAATATATATATATATATATATACACACCCCCCCGAAAGTGTTTCACATTAATAGCCGTAAATGAATTATTTTCGCGCTCGAATAATATAATGTGGAAATTTTTTGTAATAAAATATTTTGTGCGTAAAATTTGCGAGTGTATTTTGCGTATATCAGGGAACTGAATAATTTCAAATGTTGAAGGGTGAAATAAAATCTGATGATTTGTTAGCGTGCTATCTAGACGGGACATGCGCTCGCCAGATTATCCCAAATTTTGCACTAAATCGAGCTACGAGATTTACAGCATCGATTTATTTTCATACCAAATACCGAGTCCTCGTCAAATGGAGATTTACTAAACCGGCCGGCGCGGAAATAGCGCGTCCTTTAAATAGAATTTTAGCCGGAATCGCCAGAGATATTTACTACATACGATTTCATTAAGCCGAGAGAACATTAAATCCAGATTTCGCTTTATATGCAATGCAACAGCCAACACACTTGTTTAATCCTTAACAGTATAGTAAGCGGTTTATAGTAATGTACGTTCACGGCGGCAGAAGCTAAACCGATTTGTCAATAGTTACAAGTATTCTCGATTTTTCTCAGAATTACATCCTAAAGAACGGACAGACGTTTCCCTCGCGAATCAAACTAGAACTCGCCAATAAACAAGTCAATAAATTAGAAACTGAATCCACCACCGAGGATCCACGGATCGAGGAGGACATGGAGAGTCATGTCCCACCCCCCCACCCTTAAAATCTTTTTTTAAAAATATTTTTATTGTAAAATATTATATACATTCTTAATACTTTTGAAATGCTTAATCACAATTATTTCAAAAATATTTGTTAATTCAAATAACTCCTAATAGAACATAGATTCCATTATATTATTCTTCTTTTACTGTTAATACAATTTTTAATAAAACGTTTTATGAATTATACATTTAAATAATACTTTTTCAATGTAACAATTTAAATATTAATAATTTAATAATTTATCTTTTCACATTTGGCCTTAAAAAAAAAAAATTTCGCTTGCGGCGCATTAATGATCCCCTTTCCTTGACATATCTCTAGATCCGATGACTGAATCATCTCAATGACGATTGGGCGATTTGGCGCGAATTAAGGTCTCGGCCGCGTACGGAGGCGAGAACGTATGAGTTTCGCGTAAAGCAGCTTGGAGATAAAGTGCCGGACGACAGCTTGATCGCGAGACAGCTGTTCACGCTCTCTCGGCACTCTCTACATAAAATTAGAAAGACGCTCTCGAAGTCGTCGTCGTCGTCGTCGTCGTACGTTGAGATCACACGGCGCAGAAATGCACTCTCCGTAGATATTCTCTCGTGCATACGCGAGCTCTTTCGAGTGTTGAGAGCGAGCGAGAGAGAGAGAGAGAGAAGGAAGACTACAGCTGTCTCTCGGAAGAAGGGCTATCGTTGTCTATTAGCCGGCGTCGAGGCGGAGGACCAGCGGGGCCCGGACGGATGAGAACCGTGCGCGGGCACGTCGTGCTGCTATTTATACCAAATCCGTGGGCATACCGGATCGGTGGCCGCGGCAGAACGCGTTTGCTCGCCTCGCTCGTACGAACGCGTTGTCGCGGCATTTACCAAAAAGCTAGCGAGAGCTGCGAGAGGAGAGAAGAGGAGACACACCACGTCCGGCGACGAACATCGGTATCTCCGGCACTCGGAGATTGCCATTTTTGCTTTTTAGGATCCGCGAGATGGATTTCGCGTATTCACTGCGATTGATCCGCTGAAAACTGTATAACTTTTTTTTTTTTTATTCTTAGACTAATATTATTGTCTAGAACTTTTAGAGTGAATTGTCACTCTGAACAGTGAAATTTCATTCTTAAAAATTGAAAACGGAATCGTTCTCTTTTTTTAAAACCGGCTCAATTTTCATTATTTAGAGTGAGATTTTACTTCAAAAAAGAGAGCACATTTGTCCGTTTTTGTCGCGAGAAATTTTTCAAGCGTGTTAATTGATTGCTAGACAATCAAATTTTTGAATCTCTCTATTCTACAGCCAATCAACAGGCTTGAAAAATTTATCACACGATAAAAATGAACAGATAATATTAGTCCTATTCATGTTCATTAATTTGTAAGATGCATGTCTACTTTGCCTTTACCGTGTGTTGCCAATTTTTTTTTGTTTTTTCGAGACGAGAGATATAACGGCCTCCCAGATATTATAGACTGGGATTTAAAAACATCGGTTTTGGTATTTTTATGGTTATTCGAAGCCCCGCGAGGCACAATATCATATTTCATCTCCATCTCCAGTTCTTTTTTTATCTTTTCCTTTCAGTCATGAATCATTCTGTTTCGGATCTTTTTCAATTTTACAATATCATCCCTATCTGATTTTTAGTATCTCACACGTTTTTATAATTTTTATTTTTACCCTGCACGTACATATACAATTTTTTATTATATAAAATCTTTTTTATTTATTTTAAAATGTTTGATTTTTTTTACATTGACACGAAATGTCGGGTGTTCTATTTTACATCGATACACAGCAACGAACAATTTTATGCCGGTATATAAAAGTGCATCGCGATGCGCGACTATACAGATATAAAACAACGTATGATTTTATATCGATACGTCAACGTACGACACTGTACGTCAATCGGTATGCGCCGGTATTGCAGCGCCCGCGCCGCCGAAATATTTAGTTTTTGCATGATTTCGCAGTGACATACGACGTGAAACTTGCGCCGGGGAAAAATTCGCGCCACCAAACTTGGGGAATGAAAGCCCGCTATTTTCCTGGAGAGGCCATTTCGTATATTTCCCTCGCGAATATTGCCGCGCGGGGAACGAAATTCCGCAGCGCGTCTCGCGCAAATGCGACGTTTTATTACGAACGACGACGAGAAGTGCGCGCGCGAAGCGTGAAGCCGAAACGACCAAGTGCATCTATTTTTTGTCCTCGTCAACGTTTCTTCTTGGTCTCGTCCCCGCTGATCCCTCGGCGGTCGTCCTTTACCGGGGCAGGGACGTCCCGATGCATTAGTCTCGTACAACTGTTTAGTCTCTACTCGTAAAAAGAATTGTGCGGTCGGGAAGAGAACTTTTCGAAGGGAGAAAGCGACGTATCGAGGTGTATAAACGAAAATAGAGAGAGAGAGAGAGAGGGGAAGAAAAAAATATAAAGGAAAGAAAGCTGCCGCGCGGCTCTATTTCCGTCGACAGGATACCGAAACGTAAACGAATCCCCATCGACGGCGGCGGCGACGGCGGGCCCTTTTACGAAGAGCCGAGACGCGGATCGCCGCGTGTTTATGTTCGCGCCACGAATTTTGCCGCGACGTGCCAACAAGGAAACGCACGTCTCTTCTGTCTCTCACCGATTTTCATGAACTTCAGATACGCCCTGTTAGAAAGCGGCTCGAAACGAAAGACGACAGCCGGTGTTTTTTAACCGCGTGCCCCAGAGCGGATTCGGTGGATTTAAAAACAGTCCCGGCAAAACTAACTCGACCTATTTCATTCTATCCGAATATTTTCGCGGGAGCGTAAGATATATGAAAATAAACTCGTCCCAAACGAGTTTCATGTTTTTGAAAAAAATTTCTATCTACGTTTGTTTAATTCCTGGGAAATCTTTCGCGTCATAGTTCTTTCGGTAAAACGTCCGTGGGGGTTTGATTAGATCAGTAATGCGCAATGTTTTTTAAGGATTATTTTATTTTGTTTTGCATAAAATATAAAATTTCATTCTCCGTCTGCAATCATATTTTTACTTTCTCCATTCAGCTCCAGTTTTTTTTACTGTTCTAGGCTTTCGAAAAATATGAAAAAATTCAGTCAACAAAGTTGTTTTTAACATCTCTATTACATTATCAAAGTTATTTAACAAAATATTTTAGAACGTGTAACTGGATTTCTGCGCTTCTGTCTTTTTTTTATTTTGGAGAAATGTGACACTAAAATTTCGCTTGTGTATCAAAAAAGATTCAAATTGCAGATGGAAGGATAATTTTACATTTTTTGGTCGCAGGTTGCACCTTATTAGATTATATCGCTTATTTGCTGTAAGATTAGCGTAACTAAAAAATTATAGAAAAAAATTGAAAACACAAAGAAAAAAAGAAAGAATATGTGTTTATTCTTCCATTTCAATTATTACATCAAATTTGCATTTTAAAATTAATATTACAAAATTTTAATAATTTTTTAAAACATTCATAGTCAGTTTTCTGGAAAATTTTCTTTATTGAGTTATGTTGTTGTAGCGAATATAATTTCGCAAAATGCGATAAAAAGAAAAGTCAATCTCAAAATTATACATATCAAAGTAATAAGGATTCTTAAAATTAAAAAAACAGTTATAAAGAAAATGAAAGAGTACAGCGCGCAATTAGAAATACGCAAATGATAATGTAAAAACTTTTACTATTTCTAATGTAAGAAGATAATGACATACTTTACTTCGACTCTCTTTGGAATCATTCTTAGCGATTGATTTACAATTTAAAACAATTCCTCCTCAGCCGAACAAATTTTGTCATTCATAGATTAATATTATAAAACGTATACTAAATACATTGACAATATTAAAATATTCAATTTTATGTTAAGTAAAAGAAATGACTCACCTCAAGAAAAATAGAAAATAGAAAATCACACTGAGAAAAGTGTCTGGTTGGATGAATTGGGATTCTGAAACCCAAACATGTCTAAAATGTCACATCAGATGTCATAAAGAAGTCTTCTAGACATTGCATGTTGTCTGGATCAGAATTTTTTAGTCATTAAATCTACTAAAATTCTAGTTGAGATAACAGGAACGTTAATTCATAATTAGAATCTTCTGATTCGTCCATTTTTCTCAATATACAAGTTTTTGTAAGAAAGAGAACTAGCGAGACGTACAATAAACGCAATGCAGGCACTAATAATTACATAGCGATAACAAGGTATCGTTACACATCGACCTCGTCGATTCTCGCGCGCAAATATCTCGTGTGTTCGTTATATCGCGGGCAAATTGCATTAAGTAATAGGCGCGGCATTATATTCGCACTCGCGCTCGATGATAACGCATTTCATCGAGCCGCGGTATACACTCCAATAAAACAATACTCGCACGGCTCGATTACCGGGGAAGATTAAATAAATGACCGGACGGGGACAATCGCGCGTCACGCTGATGAAAAGTCCACTCCAGCCGCCCCAGCCGGGCGGTCTATTTCTAAATCCCAGCCAGCCACAGACGAGAGAAAGTTTTCATTATCGTCAAACAAGCGGGCAACTATCCGCACTCTTGACTTCTCTTCACTCGGCTAGCCGCGCGCGTATCATCTCCCAGGTGTGAAAAGTGCGATCGATTAACCCCTCGAGCGTACTCGCTCGGATCGCTTTTTGCTAACTTCGAGCGGAGTTTTAACGCGGAATTGTCGGGAAATCTTTGCGCGGAGCAGGGAAGCACACGGGAATTGTCCGAAGTTTGTCCGGGATTGTCGCGCTGTTCGGCAAAACGGTCGGCGCGAATTGAGTTGTGTAGTTTTAAGTATTGTCGTATATGACGTTGCTCTTGATTATATCTAGAAAAAGCGTTTCTTCTCACTCTCGAACTGACGCTCTACACTATTTCTTTCTTCTTACGCTAGGTTGTTCCACCTTTGGTAAACTTCAGCTCACTGTCTTACTCTCTTATCTCTTGCTCTCTTATCTCTTTACTCTTTTACTCTATTGTTTATCCAGTAGATAAATTACCACATAGTTTATCCGAAGATGGAACAACCAGTTTTTAGCTGTATATATATATATATATATTTTTTTTTTTTGAGAAATAAAAGGTTACAAATCTCCCTGAAATATCAAACGTTCCGTAGAAATTGATGCAGATATTCCTTAGACGAATAAATTTCCAATCGGATTTGTTAACTTCGCGCAAACAAGCTGCGACCTACTAACAACGGCATCCCTGAAAAATTGCGTTTTAAACATCAAGCGACGAGCATAATGCATGAATAACAATAACTGGATAGTAACCCAGTGATTCAAACTGACTGATTATTAACGTATGTCAGACACATCCCGCCTCATCACGCTTTATCACGCCACGATAATAACAGCACAAATATGAGAGTGAGATAATGCGAAGCTACGCACAAAGCGTTTTATTACTAACCGTGAGGGCTGCGGTATCCCAAGATAAAAGGAAGTGCGGTGAACCTGGAGTATACGCAATAGAAAACATCGTCTTTCGATATGCGTTTGAACAAAATATTTCAACTCTTATCTGCATCCTTTTATCTATAAACGTTTCGCAACAGTAAGTGACTATGCAAAACCTATTAAGATCTAAACATTCCGAGAAATGAATTTTTGAAGACTATATGTAGGCTAAGAAAGATATATTCGATCAAAGCGGTTCTTGGTGCTTAATAATGTTGTGTGAAAATTTTACAATTCCTAGTTTACTACGCGCCGATTATTATTTGTCGGTCTTGAAACACAGTCCTAATCCTAATAGAAATTTCATGCATTTTTTGAGTCGTTATTGGACAATTATATTGACTCTACTTAATTGAGAAGTAAAACTACTTTAGGATCTCAATCAAGATAAAACTTGCTTTGTCTGTAATTATTGATGCACGAAATCTGAACCCAATTTACTGAACAAAAAGAGGACAATAAATAGACTACGCAATATTTAATAATATTTATTCAATAATTAATAATTAATAATCTATTAATATTAAACAATAACTAGGCAGATGTTCAAATTGCGAATATTTTTCAAAAAAAATTGCTTCAGCCACTGAATAAAACTCTTATCAAGTTCTTGTCTATTTCCTATGTAATATTGTTACTGAGAATACAGTAATACTAGACAGTATAATTGGATGGATACCTAGGAAAACTGCATACATTTCTACCAGGGTAAATTGAAGCTGGAGTACTCTGGTATAGTTTGACTGAACATCAATTACTATCCAGTATTACTGATTTCTCTTGATGTACAAACATAGGTATAGCAATCTAGGTAAAATTAGTTACGTAATTATTCTGCAATTTAGCGGTCTCAGCTCCAATATTAGTAAAATTATATTCATTATATGCGTTTTTGTACGAAACGAAAGAATCTAGGAGAAAAAAAAGCATCGCTCTGCCTCTTGCGAAGTAAGATTAATCGTTTAAATTGACTTTTTAGGTTTATAAGAAACGTCATACGAAATATGTCATTAACATGTTGTTTATCTATTTATTGTCTTTTTCCTGTTAAGTAATTAAGTTCAGATTTTGTACTTCTGTGCTGCAGTAATTTCGCGAAAAGCATTACTTCTTGATTGGTATCCTAAACAGTTTTTGTTCCATTATTAAAAACAGTCAATATAACTGTCGATAATCAATTGAAAATTGTATTAAATTTGTACCTAATTATCACAAATTAAATTGAATAAGTAGTAATACTGACGCTGGAAAAAATCTTGTTGGATTAATTAGAATTCTAATAAATTCAAAAAAAGTACAAATTAAACACACTGTTAAAAATGTTATAAAATGTAATATACTTTTAAGTAATATAAATTTAATTTAATTTAATTTAACGACATTAAATTTAATGCATCTATAGCTGAAAAATATATTTGTGTGCATATATTATACATAAAATTTAATATTTTTTTTTTTAATTTTATGAAGACTTGATGCACTTTCCATAAAATTTTATGTGCATTTGCGTGAACTTTAATGCATGTGAACATTAAATTTAAATTACTTGTAACTTCATTTTCATTGACAATATTAAATATTTTTAATGTACTTGTTTGAAATTTTACATGTACATGAAATTCGCTCCTTTTTTTTTAAACAATGCATTTATAACTAAATCTATCAAACATTCTAATTGAGACAACCAGAAATCTGATTCAATGATCAGAATTCGTTTTATTTGCGCTTCTTGTTAATACAACTGGAATATTTTTCTTAGTAGTAAGATTCACGTAAAAATATTAGGCACTAATTAAGAATCACTTTAACCGAATCGGTGTCTTTTACTTATTTGTGTTAAACATTTCTCGGTCGCGATTTTCACTTACTAATTTCTTTAAGAATAACAATTAGAAAATTCTTTTTAAGAATAACAATTAGAAAGTTTTCAGTCTCTAATTTAACCTCTATAGTTTAACCTAGGGTAACTCGAACGCGGTTAATTCTCGAGAATTCTCATTTCTAAATATCTCAAAATAACAAGGATGATAATATGAATATAAGAAGTCCGTGTAAAACTCGCGAATGTTATCTTTTCAAAGGCCGAGGATCGTTGAAAAATAATACGTGTCTCTCGGGAATTTCTACTTCATAATCTTCATTTGAGCGCAGCGCTCGCGGTTAGTTCGTGACCTCTCTCTTTCTCACTTACGGGTCAGCGCATTTACCCTCGAATACCACGGAGAGAAGACTTCTGTCAGGAACGGCGGCGGAAAAGGCGTACGCACTTTTACGGAACCGCATTCCCGGCGCGGCGCAGCCGTCGAGACGCCGTGCCGTCGCGGATGGCAATAAATTTGCGCACTCGCGACCTTGCTCAAGTTAAGCCGACTTTAACGGAGCGACGACCGTAGGAGGAATAGAAACTTGCCTGGATTTGGCTAGATTCCAACCCGTGTTTTCCCGCGCGCGTTATATCGTCCCCGGGGAAAATGGGTCGACTATAATTGCACACTTTTCGCGTTCGCTCGATATCGCGTCCTCCAGCGAAAGCCCTCTTCTACGTATAACTTATACGCCATCCGAGATCCTCCGGTTCCAAGAGAAGCGACTTTCCGTAATCCTTAGAAGACATCCCAGTATATCCACGTCCTGTTTCGGTAAGAACGGGAGAGAAGCTCTCGTTCGGCGGGACGTGCTTCTCGTCGATAACCGAAGATTTAATCTTTGAATGTTGGTCACATTGTTTATATTGTGAAAGGTATTTTCTCGACAATCCAGTTATTGAGTTGGATTTGAAGAGGAGGCAAGGTGCGCCAAGCATAGACATACAGGGATTTTCCTAATCTTACTTTAATGAGTTTAAATGTGCTTCTTACGTATAAATCCGAGAGAGAAATGTGGGGTGCTTTCTACTTAATGACATAAATCGACACAAACATTATTATATTTCTCTTGATATTCAATGAGTAACAAAACGACACTTGTGTTAATTTGCTTTACTAAATAGGAGGCATTCATGATATTCCAGTTGGTTTAATAACAATAGCTTTGCCAGTGCCTCATCATTTGCACATATATTCATTCCTGCATACCTTAAATATAATCCACAAATACACAAATTTAATTTAATTTAATTTAAATTAAAGAGATCTAAGGTATATTACCCTATATTGGCAGTATATCAAAAATTGATTTATTAAATTGGCAAAAGATACAATATTTTCTTTACAGTCCAGTTTTATTCAATTGGATTTGAGGAGGAAGCAGGGTGCTCCAATATACACAAGAAACTTTCCGGACTTCAATAAATTAAAATTTGCATTTATATACACTGCAAGGAATGTTATCTAAGGCAGCGTTTTTTAACCTTTTTCAATTCACGACACATTAAATAACAAGCAATAAATTGCCGAGGCATATCATTAAGGGCACACATATTTCAACGCTTAGCATAAGTCTTTCGTCACGACATTCAGAAATAAACAGAAATTCTAAAATTTATATTTTTTATATTATCTTTCGTTTTAAAAGTCATTTTATTATTATACAATGATGCTAATATATATATACATATATATATAGATTAAAATGAGAATAAACAATATAATTTACATAGATAATTTCCACAAATTTTACAATATTCTTTACTTACTCGTCTTTTTTATTTGCTTGCTTCCGTAAAACTTTAAAAATAAATAAGAAGCATTACTTGCTTTTTACTTATCTAAATTTTTACACTTTTATTTACTTTTCATAAAACTTTCACGGCACATTTAGAGATCTTTTTTGCGGGATATTGCGCGGTTGACAAATCTCGATGTAAGGCATACTTCCCTTTATTGATAGCATATTGGAAATTGTATTCGCCAGCATTATACCAGTTTCAAATCCCGATCGAAAACATTCGGGCGGCTTGGGCAAACGGTATCGGGGGTGTTGACAATCCAGCTACTCTCTGTCGGAAAGCATCGCGCTTCGGATGCCCTGTAAATACGGTGGGCCGTGTAAAAAGCCGGGCGTTACGAATCCGCGAAACAAAACAACATCCGCGATACAATTTCCCGTCGGTCTCGCGGCGGCAGCGGCGGCAGCGGCGCACCGGGAAACGCATTTTTACGCGCGCGCCCGGGAAAATAATTTTTCACGTATCTCATATACCGCGATAAATGCGAACGGTGCGCACACATGTGACGGTTTATCTGCAACTTAATCACATTGTTGCCCGACCAGATTTACTAGCCACGCGTCGCGCCGATTTTAATCCTCGCGTTAGCGCGGCTGGATGTCGGCGACGCGGAGACAGGGAAAGGGACGAGTAAGGGCCTATCCAGGGTCAACGTCGGTCCACGGACATTTAAAAGAATGTCTTTATTTAGGTGAACATGTAACCGTACGTACGGCCACTAACACTCTGACGTGCCCACTTCTTGGCTTTTAAGTTTATGACGGTCATTATGAATACACTACGCTTTGGAAATCAGACCGGATATTTCCGCCGTGCTATTAAACATTTCAACGCCTGGCAGGAAGGAGATTAAATTAAATTATGAGAGAATTTTTCAAAGATCTTTTGTAATGATAACATTTGTCGCTCGAAAGGCTGATAGCAGTGAAAATGCTAATCATCTCGAAAACATGCTAAAGTATCGTTTAAACGCAACCTGTTATGTATGGTATTATAAAAGTTAAATCGAAT
Organism: Acromyrmex echinatior; assembly: GCF_000204515.1. Next base: position 649,052 of record NW_011627126.1, on the reverse strand, counting down.
CAATCTCCTAGAAAAAAACAAAGCTCGAGAATGTTAACCTCGAAATTTTCATTTATACAAAGGTGTATTTTAGTATAATTAAAAATGCCAGTATTTAATTTTAGATTAAATTGCGCTTGATACGCTTCCTATAAATATTATGAAAAGCTGTATATGTGTACTGCTGTATGTTTTCAGGAAAATTTATGAAATTCTGTTTATGAGAAATATTTTTAAACCTACACACATTACATACATAAATTTTGATATACTGAAAAAAAATTGCATTTTAATACATATTTCTTTGACTGGTACTAAATAAACATTTACTTACAATACATAAATATTTACTCAATAAAAAATGATAGTTAAATTAATAGTTTCTCTATCAAATAAATTTAGCTTTACATTTAGTAAATATTTGTTTAGAACTATTCAAGCAAATATTTATTAAAATTTAGTTTTTTTTTTCATGTACATCAAAGTTAAACCGAATCGATCTCTTAGAAAAAAACAAGACAACTCGAGAATGTAATCTCGATATTTTACACAAAGATGTATTTTAGTATAATTAAAAATGCCAGTATCAAATATCAGATTGAATTTCGCACTTGATACGCTTCCTATAAATATTATGAAAAGCCGTATACATGCAGCGTTGTATGTTTTCAAGAGAATTTATGAAATGCTATTTATGAAAAATATTTAGAAAAAGTACAAGCCTAATACATCACACACACACACACACACACACACAGAGAAATTTCAATAGCATATTGAAAAAAAATTAGTACATTTTAATACATAATTCTTTGAATAATACTAATTGTAAATAAATATTTACAGTACACAAATATTTATTCAATAAAAAATGATAGTTAAATCAGATTATTTTAATTATTTTGAATGATAGTTAAATCAGATGATTTTTGTATCAAATAAATGTATGTTTACATTTAGTAAATAATTGATTAGAACTATTCAATTTTATTCATTAAAATTTAGTATTTTTCTTCAATGTATATCAAAATTAAATCGAATCGATCTCCTAGAAAAAACAAGGCAACTCGAAAACATTGATCTCGAACATTTTCATTTACGCAAAGGTGTATTTTAGTATAATTAAAAACGCCAGTATATCAAATTTTGAATTGAATTCCGCGCTCGATATTCCTTCCTATAAATATTATGAAAAGCCGTATATGTGCACCATTGTATGTTTTCATGAGAGGATTTACGAAATTCTATTTATAACAAATATTTATAAAAAGTATTTGAGCCCAGCACATCCCGCACACAAATTTCGAAAGACGAGCCATTGAAGGGATCGCGAGATATCTTTCCCAATTCCATAACACCCCGTATAATGTATAACATGATACCGCATCAAGCCGACACGTCGGGAGGCGGGCCTCGGTGGACCGACCGACCGACCGACCGACCGACCGCTGCATCCATTCCGGTGCAGCATATCCCGGAATCCCCGCGAGACGCGAGAGCGCGGCATCGACACGGCGTCGTGCTGGCGTACTTATTCCGACCGACACTGAAAATGCAAAGCCGCGCGGCCCGCGGCGAAACGCGCGGCATGGTGCAGATAATGACCAGTGAATCCAATGTATATGTGTGTGTGTGTGCGTGTATGAGAGAGTAATGCGCGCAAGTATAAATCGAGGAGGAAGATAAATCCAGATTCGATAGCCTTCCGGTGGAGAGTGGCTTATAACGCGCGTGCAGGTAGGCAGGCAAGGCAGGCGTTCGCCCACAGGGCCTCCTCCTCGATCGAGCGTATCGCGCGCGGTCCGTATACGGGCCTTCGCGTACGGTATGTATATGTATATATATGTACGCGTAGTAGCCGCGGATGCACAGCGAGCTGGGAAAGAGAGAAAAGAAGAAGACGGGGGAGGAGAGAACGAGGAGAAGAAAGAAAGAGAGAGATCCAGCACAGCACGCGGTCGTGCCGCGTGCGGCCAAGAAGAAACTTCTCCGCAGGCATTTGCATTGAATACTCTCTTACCTTTCTTGCTCGCCTACCTCTTCGGCGGCGAATAGGTAGGCTGTGCGGCACCGCCGGAGTCTCCTTGTACCATTGTGCTTATTTATGCACTTTAATTATATCGAATATGGTACGCGCTCTTAGCACGAGAACGACTGTGCTGCGCGCTCTCCTTCTTCTATCTCTTCTCTCTCTCTCTCTCTCTCTCTCTCGTGCTCTCCTTATTTCTCTCGGTAGCGCATGCACCGGACTTGGACCGCGTTCGCGGCCTCGTATACACGTACTTGGGAATACTGGATGGAATGCGCGCCGATGGCGTGTGGTGGGTGCACTCGCGTCGAGGAAGCACGATTCGATTCTTTTATTCGCTATGCAGCATCGCCCGCCATTGAATAGCCACTTGATGAACGCTTATACACAGATACAACGGTACGCGTATGTACCTCTTTAATCTCGACTTTCCGTCGCTACGTCTCCGGAAATCTATTCCGGAAGCGTATCAATTGAATTAAATTGTTCTGTAAAAGCCGTCAATTCGATACGTCCGCTTCGTTCTTCTCGCGATACTTCTTTAAAGCGATGCTGTCAAAAACAGTTTTGTAATTGTAGGCATCGGTTTGACGGGTATCGACGGGTTCACGCCCACTGTGCTTTTCATTTTTATTTTCATTAAGAAAGGAACGTAGTAAAGGTTATGACATACAAAAAACTCAAGTGGTAAAACGTAAGCAAAAAACCAATAGGCTAATCACAGGACAGGATATTGTCAGAAGACAATAATGTTCTGAGAGTAATATTTGATATGAATAACTATTATTTTGTTGTGTGAATTACAAAAATTGTCTTTTTTTTTTAATTTAAAAGTTATGTTATTTTAATCAAAATTTGGTGAGAACAACAGAATTTTTTAATTAAAAAATAAGAAAGTTTTTGTAATTCACATATCGACAAATATTTTATTCATATTAAACATTTCTCTTATAGCAAATTTTAAATGTTGATTCATTTTGTCTTACTCAAATTTTTTTGTCTTAAAAGCGACGTCTACAATGAAATTTTAAGGCGTAAAACAGTAATCAATAACAATCGAATGTGAGGAGAATAATCGACTATGGTTGGTCAATTTTTTACAGCTCCTAAGTTTTACGCCTTAAAATCTCATTGTAGACGCCACTTAAGGCGTGAATACTGATATACGTAAACTTAATCCTCAGAATTACAAATCTTGAACAGCGCTGCTTTATAAATAACTGCTTTATAAATAAATTTTTATTATTAAATCGAAGGAGATATTTTGAGAAAAACGGATTTTGTTCGAACGAGTCCAAAAATCATATCTCTTAAAGGTTTGAATTTGACGAGATATATATATACTATATATAAAACACATTTCTCTCAGTGTTTACATTTCGTATTTTCAGTTATTTCCCGAGAGGAGCTAGAGATAACGCGAATTGATTGGAACGATATTTTTTTATTTATAAAACACAGAGAAATGAAAATAAAAATGTCGATTAAATTTGTTTTATCAATCCCGATTTCGCCTTCGGAGTCGGATCGCACCAGTCTCGGTATCAGATCGTGAATATTTTCACGATTTCGCCAGACGAAATGGCGCCTAATGGATAAAACACGAGCCCCGAGTACCTACATCTTCCCGGTACTTTAACGCACGCGAACAAATATGAGTCGCTCGATTGTCGCGGCGAACATCGTCGAACGTGACGCCGATAAATATCATTTATGTGAGTTCATGCGAATTCAAGCGTTCAATGCGAACTATTCTTCGTGTACACGGAAACCGGCATGGCGCATGGAAACCGGCGCGGCGCGGCGTAGAGGAGATTTACGAGATGGAGTGTATGTGTGTATATAGACCGGAAAGGAGGCTTTTTCCGCGACGCATGGCAACGACGATGATCCGCGTAAGAAATAGCCGGGCGTTACGCGTGCGCGCACTCGTGCGCTCTCATCTCTCGCGAATGCTCTCCTCTGGTCATCCCGGGAAATTTTTCAGCTCTCGCACAAGCTTCTCCATGGGGGTAACTTCGTTTACAACAACCGTTGTAATGACGGCCGCTGCGCGAGGAACGGAGAGGAAACGCGCCGCGCGCTTTATAACATAAATCCCTCGTACGCTCGTTCGTAAATTATTAAAAAAAAAAAAAAGCTCTCTTTGTTCTCTTGCGATGCTCTAGTTTAAGGCAACGCGAAAAGAACAGCTTTGCTAAAGTATCTAAAATTTTTAGCTTGATACAGATCTAAAAATAATTTTGTTTCAACCAAATTAATTATGCAGGACGCTTAAACCGGTGGCTAGACCAGTTAAACCTTCTTTGCAGCATCAACGTTTACAAAAAAAAAAACATTCTACAAAATTATTTTTAGATATGTATCTAATTAAATTTCTTTTATATTTCAGCAAAACTACTTTGAGAAAAATTTCTGGTTAAATATGAATGAACTGGACATTTATGATTATCGGTATTCTAATTATCTCAACTAGAATTATAATATTATAGATTCGGATTATAATAATCTTCTCACTTTCACTTTGTATTTCATAATTTTCATTTCATATCATAATTTTAAATGACTGATGAAGATCAAGTATAAGGTTGAAATGTGTAATTCATTCGATTCGAGAATAAAGGTGATTAAAAGTAAATAAATTTCTATATTCGGTTAAAACAGGATATACTTCTTGTATGAATTTATATGTCTGATTCTGCACATCCCAAAATCTCTTTCTGTCTTGAAACACCATAATAAGAATCAGAATAGTAATATCACTTTATGAAAAGCAATTTGATAATTTTTTCTGTGTGAAACGAACATCTTTATAAGAATATTAATAATGAAATGTTTTAATGAGAATCTGAAAATCTGCGAAAATACGACATCTTGTATTACTTCTTTTTGGCCATTTTCCTTTTTTTAAATTTTTTCTTTGTAAATTAAAAGCCTATATATATATATATTACTTATACACGATAGATTTAACAGAAAATTTTTATTTGTCCGTTTTCAACCAGAATTCCAATTAATGCAACCAAATTCTCATTCCAATACGTTCTTTCCAATACGTGAACTGAAAAAAAATCTATTCGTGTTTCGGCATCCTGCCTTGACTCGCCGCGATTTATCGGCAAGACCTCGATTCGTGCTCGAGCGGCGCTCACGCGAATCAAATGAGATGGGATCTAGGATATAACATGATTACAGAACCAAGAAAACGAGAAACGGTAATATCTCGCACTTATAACGCGTCGAACACGTGCGCGCGGATTTTTCAATTAACCCCGTTCGAGGACCAAATCCCCGAAGCAGATACTTCGGTTAAATAAAGACCCAGGGATTGGACCCGAATACAGCGGGTAGTCGGTACGATCCGTTAGTCGCAGATCCTTCTCTAACCACTAACGATGGGTTTGGTGCAAGCCTGGAGCTCCGGCTCGGTAGGAGAACCACTAATGATTTTAAATAAACGTTGCGCAAGCCAACCCCGGCTGCGGAGTTAGGACCGTTTACCCTCTAATTGGCGGATTTGATCTCCGGCGGATCGATTCTCAAAGTGTGCGCAAACATTTTTTTTTTTTCTATTCTGTTTCGGCAGTACGCGCGTATACGTTTCATGTATATGCGAAAGATCGTTACTCAAAGAGTCTCTCTTTCTCTTCTACGAGTTTTGTAGTTAAACGCCACGCCACGCTGGTTTCCGGTATAAAAGATACAATGTAGGTGACGTAAATTGAAACCGCTGAACCGGAAAGGGTTAAGAGTCAGACTCGAAAGTTCGTTCCTGCTCGGCTGGATAACGCGATAGCTAGCATATCAGCCGCTACACTGTGAGCGCGGTTGCGTGAAAATACAGCCGTGATTCTTTATCGCAGTTAAGGAAATAAACGAACACGATATCCAGGATCGATGTAGAATAAGCGACCAGTGCGGTGTTGTATCAGCAGCACGCCACGGACCTAAACATATATCCCTAAGCGGGCCAAAATGTTACGACGTGAGCGATTAACCCTTTCATCGCGGTGGGCGGTTGATGTGTTGACGTTGATTTGCACGGGGCGTGCATACCCGTCCGTTTAGAATTAAAAGTTGTGCGTAATTCTACGTTGAAGAGCGCCCCAAGTAGAATTAGCGTTCCCCCCCATTTTTATGCACAACAACGGGAGTCGTGTGCCACGAAAAAAGCGCTCTATTTAAAACGTCTCCGACTACATACGAACTTTCATACGATTTCTTATCTGGTTCCTGTTATTTATGAAAAATTAACTTGAAATCTAAGAGCTAAACCAAATAATAAAGAGAACATAATGAGCGGAAAAATAATAGAATATCGTATGGAAAGAATAATTTTGCTCAAGTATACAAAAATTTAGTTAGGTACAGATCTGAAAATAATTTTGTTAAACATCATCAAAATAATTACGTAGAAATCTCAAGCATAATAAGCAATGCTGCAAAAAGTTTTGATGTTCTAACAACTAGTTTGAGTGTTCTATATAATTACTTTGATAGTACAACAAAATTAAGAGCTCAACTAAATAATAAAGAGAACAATAACCGAAATAAAGATCGGAAAAAAATTATAGAATATAGTACAGAAGAAAGAACAATTCTGCTGAATTATTTAAAAATTTAGGTAGATACATACAGAAATAAAAATGAACCATCAAAATAATTACGTAATCTCAAACACGAACAATGCTGCAAAAAGTTCCAGCAATCAATTGGAGCATCTTACGTAATTATTTTGATAGTTTAACAAAGTTATTTTCAGATCTGTACTCAGCTAAATTTTTACATATTTCAACAAAACCATTCTTTTCATGTGGAAGAGATGAATGCATACTCGCAACGGTATTCTTTAGCTACTCGTATATAATCCATCGATGAAAGGAAAAGATTGATAGGTCGGCAGAAGCCTACGGGGTGTACCGGATCGTCTGGAATCCTCCGTTATCCCGATGAACGCTTTATTCTTTCGTCGTTACGTTCCCGTCATTTGCTACTCGGCGTCCGAGCAATATTCGAGTCCCCCCTCCCCCTCTTTCTCTCTCCCTCCTCCTTTATATCTACCTTTCTCTCTCTCTCTCTCTCTCTCTCTCTCTACGTCTCTACATCTCTACATGTGTCTCTCTCCTCTGCGATTCTCCCTCTTGGTCTTCCAAGCTGGTCAAGTGCCGTGCATTCTGGCAAGCAAGGGAGTACAAGCGTTCCTAGATGGTTCTCGGTCCACACCCGTATACCGATGAGGGTTACGCTTCGTGTCTTCCCCCAACCCCCTTGTCGTGCGCAGATGGTTACGCTCGTACATGCCTAGACGTCTAGCTACTCGCTCGTCCTCCTCCTCGTCGTCGTCGTCGTTACGTATACAGGGTGCAAGTAAAACGTACCGTGCGACGAAACTTCGCAAGAAGGTAGCACAGCCAAAAAAAAAAGAGGAAGAACGGGAGAAGTTTGCGTAAACATGACTCCCGCAAATACCGCCTCTCGAAGTTACCGCTCGTCGCGTCGAGATACATCGATCGTTGTGAGAGTAGCGTTAAACTTCCCTAAGGGAGAACGATAAGTAATAGCTGGTACGTAGCGATGTAACAGGTATTGCGCTGGTCGATATTCTATTATTACTGTACACATCGCTGCTTATTCGTATTATTTATTGATATATAAACGTAGGAATAATATGGCAAATGAGAATAGCAACGCGGTTGTCGAAGCATAAATTTTTTGATATGTATTGTATATAAAAAATCTAATACTTAATAAATTCTTTGGACGTTTAAGCCTCATTTAGGGTCATCTTCAGCGAATTTTAGCAGACAAAGCAAACCTCACGTTCAATTGTAATGGTGATAAACCGTGCAATTTGCATGGACGAATCAATCGCAGGAAATCAGAGCAACAATGAGAACGAGAATATTAATTATTAATTCTTCGTAGGTACACCGGATCTTTTTTCATCCGAACGAATTTTTCTCTTTCCTGTATGTGGTACAATTTCAATTTCTATTAGATAAAAATTTTAACATTTGAGCTAACTAACTATTTGCTAATGCAGCAGAGATGTGATCCTGAATTTTTCTAGATTTTTTTGAAATCGTAGAACAGTAATAAAATTTGGGCTGGATGCCTAACGAAAAGTTAATATAAATTAGCACGACGTTTCTTCGCCGAGGTATCGCACCTAAGAGTAAGATTTACGTTGCAAACGCGAATGCAGGCGCGAGTGTTCTCGCGACGAAGAATCATTTCGCGAGGTGTTCAAGCGCGACGATAATCCCTGCGTTAAGCGCAAGATAAGGACGTACAGTCTCATTTTCGCAAAAATCCCCGCTGCATCTCCACCTTCGTGCGCAGTGTACGGGTCGCGGTTTTCACCCGCTCGCACCCTGTACGTCACAAGCACGTGCGCGCACGTCCGCTCGCTTGCAAAAAGAGTGCATGGCATTCTCATTAGTTGGCCCGTAGCGCGCGTAGAACAACGGGGCGCAGGAGGGCAGGAAGGACCCTTCAATTCTTTCGCTCTAAATCCAACATCTGTTAATTGGAGGTCGTTTGCCTACGCGTCACTACTTCACCCCTCCGCTCTGCATCTTTCCCTTTCGTTGCAGGGGTTTCCAAGTACCGCCTGCTGTCTCATTACCACGGAGGATAAGACTCGACCGCTTATCCCTTTGGACGAGTAGTTAAGAAACAGCGGGGATGGAAGGGGGAGAGGGAGAGCGAGAGAGTGTAATAAAACGACAGGTTGAAGCAGCAGAGAATATAACGGCGACTAGCGGCTCGTTTTCTCTGGGATATCGTTTTTTGAGAAACTGACTTTAGAATGGACCGTAAAGCGCTTTGTGAGCTCCATTTATTAAGCTTTTTTTTTTTTCAGAGAAGATCACTGAAGTACTTTACATATTTGGCGAAATAGCGAATAAAATGACTGTTACATATTAACATTTTAATATAAAGGCATTAAATTTCAGAAATGTGTACAAACGACAGATGCTTCCATTTCTTTCTTCTCTCTCTTTCTCTCTCTCTCTCTCTCTCTCTCTCTCTCTCTCTCTCTCTCTATCTCTCTTTAATTCCAAGCGAATTTTAATTTAACGAAAGTTCGCAAGACACAATCTTTTGTTAAAAATTTGTTAAAAAACGATGTATATAGTATAAAGTGTCGGCGCACAACGTGCTTTGCGGAGAAACTACCGCCGAGAGATTTTACGTTGAAAGTGTATCGTCAGTTCTCGCAGATTCGTCGTTAGGGCTGTTGATAACTTTTCACCGAGAAACGATGAGCCTCGTTATATCCAGCTGATGCGACACGCTATATAGCGAGCGTAATATCGTCTCGCGCGCGCCCGGGGATTAAAGGCCGGGGGGAGGAAGGGGGGTTGAATCGAAGCGTGAAGGAGAGAACGACGAAAAGTCGGACGAGGCTCTCAAGTTCGACGAAATAAGAGCGGGCCGGTTACAGTCGGAGCTTTACGAGCTTTAAAGCACCGAATGCTCGTACTCACCGGGGATAACCCATCGCGGTTTACTCGCATACACGCGCGCAGTTTTCCTCTTCGCTCTTTCCTCCTCCACACATCCTCCCCCCCCACCCCCCCCCCCCCGC
>NW_011627126.1:541924-632421 GCF_000204515.1 Acromyrmex echinatior | reverse complement strand
TTTTTCTCAAATTTCAATTCGTAGCTCCCAGGCTGGCACGCGGCGGGCTTCGTGCTCGCGCTGCGTGTTTCCCGTATATATACTCATTCCATAGTCATTCCACGCTTAACCCGGTAATGCATCCGATGGTATGCATCTCCGTTTCCTACATATCGCACAATTTCGTAACTTTTGATCTATCATTCAAATATAAGCCTTAATCTATTCCCGAGGCGACCCGATTTAAAATTCTCCCGTTAACGGAGGAATAATGTCAACCTTTAAATATTTTCACATTTATATAAATATATATCGCTTATTCTCCGCCCTCCTCTTTGCATTCTTACAAAGACCGAATAGGGCATCTAGTTCTTTTCATACACAAATTTCTAAAGACGCATGGGTATCCCGGAAATATTCTCCTTTGGAAATAGCTGCTGTTTGAGTTTTCCTTATCTGAATACTTTTCAAGTAATTTTAGTGAAATATTGAGAGATCTTTCCGAGAAAAATGGAAACGTAAACAAACACGTTATCGAATAAAGCCAATATTACGGTGCTGCAATTTTAGCAAAAAAATTATTCACACATGAAACCCTACTAGAATAACGAGACGCTTTGGTCATCCAAGAACAATCTGTTTTTTTTTTCTTTTTTTTTTTTTCGGTGTTCCCAAACCCGTCGCGGGTATTTGAAATTCATTTTAGTTTGTCCTAGTTCCACACTCCCTCGGTACACGAGCGAAAAATCGGATGACTTTTGTGAAAGCTTGTTAAAACTTCAGAGCGCGCTTCAAACTGAACGTAGTTATGGCACTCTCAGTGAGTAAGTCGATATCAGAATGATTCGATAAAATGACGTCGTTAATAAAGGATGAAAAAAAATATAAGTGTAAAAACGCCCTATTTTCATTCCTTAAAAAAAAAAAAAAAAAGAGGAAGAAGAGAAACAAAAAAGATCAAACGTTCTCTCGCTTCCTGTTGTCCCAGTTGCGCGCGCGGAAGTATTGTCCTCGCCCCAGACAGACAACTGGCAACGTAGTGTCTTTTGTAATGCAGCGGTGCATCATCGTGACGGGTTGTTGTCTGTTGCAGTGCTGCGGGATGAGTTTCGCGCGGAGCCACAGAACACGAGGGTCGCCGCCGGGGAGACGGCTTTGCTGGAGTGCGGACCGCCTCGCGGCCATCCGGAGCCAACCCTCCATTGGAAGAGGAACGGTCACATAATAGACCTGGAAGCGACAAAACGGTGAGCTTTCTTTGTGACCCGCGGTCCCGTCCCTTTGAATTTCGCTCGACACACCGCGACGGCCGAAAACGCAACGAAATTGCACGCCCGACGCGCAGCGAAAAAGCGTAATGATTAAATGCGGGGTTGACTATTTTGCCGGCGGACCGGCGAGGTCCCTTTCCCCTCTTTTTGGAACTTGGGGACCCATTGCTGGTGGACATGGACTCGGCGAGTTGCAGCAGCAGCTGCCGGCTGCTTGAAAATGACTTTAAGCCGCGAGGTTCCTTTACTTCTTCCTGCCTTTGTTCGATTGTCGTCTGACTCGTTGGCATTAAGCGGACAAGACAAACGTTCACTTTAGATGGTTACACCGAATGTTGCAATGTTACTAAATAAACTGAACGGGGACGCGCGACCGCTGTAATAAACACATAAGCAGGTAAATAACAGTAATTAAATCCAAAATAAATTTGAAAATAAGCACCGAGTGTTTCAATGCGCCTCGTTACTCCGCAGTTATACAGCGATTAATTTGATTTTGTTTCGAATGAATGATAAAACAATAATAAATATACCCCTTCCGTTCGCAATTTGCGGAACCTTTAAAAGCGCGAACGCACCCGCCGTCGCATCCGCTTCAAACCCGCCCATTCCCGATTAAATTGTAACGTCGCGCCACCATATATAGGATAGAGCGCCTTTATATGGGAATTTTGCGTTGTGTGTCTCCATACGCAATAATGTCGCGGCAGTAAGAGCAACTTTTACGCTCGCGGGATTACGGCCGGGAAATCTACTTTTATAGATGTGAGGGGGTGGAGGCAGCAGAGAGAAAGGGACGGACGGAACTCCGGATTAACTTAATTCTAACAGCGACGCGCCGGGGTAAAAGGGACGTCGCCAGAACAAAAAATATCGTATCAAACGCCGCCGCTAACGCAAATACGGACGGTTATCTCGCATTTGCCTGTGCTTTTTCGAAGTCCCGGTTTTAAGGGGATGCTGGGATTGTTCCTGTTTTACCGATCAAATGTAATTAATTTTCAAATCCTCCAATCTTTTTATTGCATTTACACCAGATTTCAAAATCCTCCACGATTAAAGTATAGACAAAACACACAGTCCGCAGGCAAGAATTTCGTATGAAAAAACGAAAGGAAATTGAAAAATTGTAAATGTCATCAACTTCTATAGTCGACTCGTAATAATATGTGTTGTATATAAGAGTTTTAGACTTTGTGCATTTGAAATAAGTTTATATTACACTAGAAATTACATGAAAGAACATTACTATGCTTGTAGAAATGTATTTAGAGAGAAGGTGTGCTTAGAAAGAGACTATCTATAAGAGGAAGAGGTAATCTGAAAATTTCATTTATATGCTACGAATAAAATTGGTGTGAGGAGTAAAACAGAGCAGTAATTATAGTATGTCTAGTAGTAGGTATCAGATCTCGCAAAAGATGAATAATAATGTAAAAAACTGAGTTTGGAGTTAAAAAGACTGTATTATTGACATCGATCAAGTATGATCGTTGCTATAGCAGTTCATATTTTAATTGTGAAAAAAGATTTTTAAATCTGTTATAAATGTATATTAATCTATTTATAAACAGTATGTATAAACAGTTAAAAAAAATACTTATTCAAAAAATGATCGGTAAAACAGATGACTTTAGGATTCCCTTAAGACTGGTATTCATAGTTGATTCTTATATTTGAGATTATACAATATTTGTCTTAAGTATAGTTTGAAGATGTCATAAGTCAATTAGAGAATTCAGCATCTTAAGATATTATTTAAGGTCTTAAAGTAAAAACAGACTATAAGTATCGCTCGTAGAAATAAATTCTTCATGAAGATGAATTGAAGATTCATTTCGATACATGACACCTCAATCAATTTTATATTAAAATATCATATTACATAGCTAATGTTCTTCGTTAAGATTAAACTTATTATAGCCTCTCTATTATAAGCCATTTTACAATTAAAGTTGAAAAAGAGATGACGGATTAAATTAAACACGTCCATTTATCGGCTCAGATTTAAACATCATCCATTTCTATTCGCGGTGCTCGATGACGCATTGAATATCTCTGCATTTAACGCCGTCACTGATATTTTCATCAATCGGAAGTAAATCCATACCGCGATGTGTCAATAAAATTTCCCACTGAGGCTTATCGGTTTAATAATAAATCACGCAATGATATTTGACATATAACAAAGTATGTAATCGGGAAGGTATGCACCGTATTTACCTACGTCTTGACGATTACGTTATAGCCGAAAGCGTGTTATAGCCGAACGAGAAACAGGGGAGACCCGCAACTTGCCTCTGTGCAGGAATCGGCGCATAAATTCAGCGGGGTACGAATTTACCCTTCCTCCCTCTTCCTTGCCCTCTTCCTTTTCGTCTCTCTCTTTCTCTCTCTCTCGTTCTCTCTTCCTCTAGGATCAAGCTTTTAAGCGTACGCTTGCGCGAGCTACCTCGTTGTAACGACCCAGCACACTTCCGCGCTCCTCCGTCTGCCATTCGTATCTCGGGAACGGGTGATTTTTTTTCTCCCCCGAATCCCCGTGGATCGACTCGATCAAACTTTCATGGGGCGCTGAACGCCTCTTAGTTTTTTCGCACCGCGATCCCGTCCTTTTCCCCTCGTTCTTTCTCTCTCTTTCTCAGGAGAAATGTCGGTAAACCCTCACGATCTCCCTTATTCCGATCGGTGAAACTCCATCGGAGATAAGAAAAAAAAAAATTCTTATTACGAAAGTTTTCGAATGCATGATGAAAAAAAACACGGCTGGGGATTAAGGAGAAATTTATCCGCGGTGTTGCAGCGCGAGAGCGGGGTAAGAAAGTTGAGTTATAATTTATCGACTTAATAAATTATTAATTGATTTGCTCTCTGCCATGATTACGATTTTTATTGCCCGTCATTTCGTCACGTGAGCTGTAAAAAAAAAAAGATTCTTATTATCAAAGTTTTCGAGTGAACGATGAAAAAAAAAAATCACGGCTGCGGAGATTAAGGAGAAATTTATCCACGATGTTGCAACGCGAGAGCGAGATAAAAGGTCGAATATAATTTATCGACTTAATAAATTACTAATTAATTAATTCTGCCACGATTACCATTATTTTATTCCCCGTCGTTCCGGACTATATCTCCGTCATACCGTCATACCGTCATATGGACTATATCTCTGTACGGTTAGATTTTTCTATCTTGTGTGTAATTACTTCCATTTACACCGTCGCTTACAACCGTATTGTATACGTTGGCTTAACGCTCTTAGGGACCTGGCACATTCCTTCTTCTTTCTTTTATGGATTTCCGTCCTCTATGGGACGCGATATCACGTTTTGACCCGGCACCCGAGGGCACGTGACATACGATTTTCCTTTTTTTACCCTCCGTTCCTTTCGGATTTCCAAAGAGGGTGTGAGGCGCAAAGTCTCGACGGAAGGCGAGAAATGGAGACATTTCCCCCCCCCCCCCCCGATGAGGTCTCTCGCGCCTCGAAAACGAAACGAAACTAAGCGAAATTCGCACGCGCTCCGTTCACTCGCTCGCTCGTTTCGACGGCTATTTTCCTCTCCTTCGTCTCGATCAATAGGGTACTCTCCTCCGTTGCGGCGGCCCGCGGAAGCCTCCCTCCCCCTCCCCCTCCCCCTCTGGTCTCCTCCCCCCTATTCTCCCCTTGTTTCTCCTCCTCTATCACCGCCATCCGTCCCCACGCCGGATTTACCGATGGAAGCCCGAAGCCGCGATAAATTAGGACAACCGATAGGAATTAAATCCGGCCGTATCGGAACGTCGAGACCGCGCTTCTCTTCACCGCTCTCTTCACTCTCCTCTCTCATCGAAGCGCGCGGAACCTGATAAAACGGGACACGGAGAGCGATGGAAGAATGGTAGCGTGGTGAAGAGGGGGAGGGAGGAGGGAGGAGGGAGGAGGTTAAGGGGGAGAGCTGGAGAGAAAGGGAGGGAAGAGGTAATCGAGCACCACCGACGCGAAAATTAATTGACACTATAAATTAGAGAGCGCGATCGAGAGCTATCGATCGATTCGCGTCGTCGCGAACATCGTTCTCCATACGCGGCATATTGTGCATGTGCACCCCCCCCCCCCCCCCTCCCTCACCCCTCAACGAGACGGCCGTTTAATCTCGCGACCGCCGACGCGGGGAAGAGTCGATCCCTCGGGTAAGGACGGCTTGGGAATGTCAAGTACGCAGTCTTGAGTACGCACCTTCGCGCGCCTTATTCCCTCGCATAAATAATATCAGGACGATGAGGAGAAGAAAGGAAAGGGGGTGGTAAAGGGCGCGCGTACGAAAACCCGTCGTTCTCTCGAAAGTTTCCTCTCTCCTCTGGTGAAGGAAACCGAGCCGGGTAAGACAAACTACGTCTCCTGGAACGGAACGATTAAACATACGGGGGGAGGGGAGTGCACGAAATTGTCTCGCGACAGTTTGCGCGAAAAACGATCTTTCACCCTCGCCTAGTCTCAAGTTACGAAACTTGGGTAACATAATACGATAATAATGTATTACGATAATAAATATATGTATTACGTGATAACATGAAGTATAGGGAACATTACTGGACCATTTACGTCTTCTCCCCGACGATGCTCGCGGCGCTTAAAGACGCGGTCGATCTCGGCAGACGGAAATTAATCGTCGTAATTTTCGTCGCCGCCGCTCTTATCGAATGGGAAACGTCGCGCGTCTTGATTAATCGTTCATCGGCCGTTTCAGGATAACCCTCGTGGACGGGGGTAACCTAATGATATCTGACGTGAGGCCAGCCGATCAGGGCAAATACCAATGCATCGCTGAAAACATGGTTGGCACTAAGGAGTCTGCGGTAGCGGTCCTCACGGTTCATGGTAAGAATCATGATAGATACACGGAAAAACATAAAACAGTAAAACATAAATAATAAGTAAGTTGGCCAATTGCAATAGAGAACGTAAAACAATAATGTAGGTACGTACTACACATAGAAAAATTTTATTTAGAAAAATGATCACTTAATTTACTTTTTTCTTTTAAGTAACGAGATTATTTTTAACAAAGAATATTTTCTTGATAATAATATTTGTTATAAATTTTAGAAATACTCATTATATACTCAGGGATTTCTTTTCCTTGGAAGAATTATGAAATTTTATCGAAGAAACGACTTTGTATGATAAGCAATTAAATTTATTTTAATTTAATAATCTTGATTAAAAAAGTATTAAACTTATGTATTAAAATTCGGAAAATTTTGTTGAATAAATTTGATGCTTGCAATGATATATGAACTTTTAAAATACTTGAAACAAGTCATTACTATTTTTCTGTGTAAGCAGTAGCAAATAAAAAATGTTAATTTGCTTACGTTAATCTATGTACTTCTAGTTTAAAGCCCATAGCACACAGAAAACCAAAACATAAGCAATAAAAAAATTGGCCAATTATAGTAGAGAACTTTTCTCGCTTAACTCTGTAATCTCCTGTTCTTATTTTTATTTTGTAATTGATGCACGAATAAATTTAATTAATACTAGAAATTAAAATGCCTATAACGGTCGCTGGATCTTTATTGCTTAAATAATTCAATCTTGAATTACTATATATATCATATATATACTAAATTAAATTAAATTAAATTAAAACGTAAGACAATAATATGGTTAATAGAAAATAAAAAATGATTTGCTTATGCTTCTCTTGTCTGTCGCTTACATTTTTGAATGTGCTACTGGCTTAAACCTTACCAAAAGCTCGTAACACGAACATATCCTATTTCCCTCCCCGCATCCCCTTGCGATTAAGACTAAGAGGCCAAACACGGATTCGTAGACACCATCGAGCTTAACTCGGTTTAGCGCTGCACACTTAACGCTAATCCTGATTGTCCGATAAGTACTTTTCATCTCGCGTAGCATGATTGTGTTAAGTCTCAAATTCGGATAAAATATTCCAGAGAGAACTGGTGATTAAAGTATTGCTTTACATTTTGCCCGATGACATCGTCAATCATTTTAACAATTTACAACCATTGTATGACATAATTAATTGTCGCTCTTGCGTTCCATTTTGTTCCAGCTTTATCGTCTTTTCAATATTGCTCTAATTTGGTAGACAGTTCAATTTCGTGCATATTGAAAATGAACGAAATGAAACTGTCATCGATGATCTTTTAATTCAGAGCAGCATTATGTATTCATAACGTCATTATTAATGCAACGCTTTAATGCATTCGTCTACTTATGATTTATTACTAAAATGTTATTTGTTCTTTCGAACCAACTGATCAATCGCGATAACCAAACTGCATTAAATAAATAACGTCCGCGTGTCAATTTGTGACCACGGAACCATTCAGAATCCGATGAAAAGCCGCGGATCGTAATTCGGAATATAGACCAAAACCCTTTCCATCCCTTCCGGCGCTATCGGGATTTTCCAACCAAATCCTCGCTCTGTCTTCACAGTGAAGCCGTACTTCCTGGCCATGCCGTCAAACCAGACGATCCTCGCGGAACAGACGGCGGAGTTCGCCTGCAGGGTGGGCGGCGACCCGGAGCCGGAGATCTTGTGGCGTCGAAACGACGGCAAGATGCCGATAGGCCGGGCGCACATTCTCAATGACAAAAGTTTACACATCGAGCGGGTGAACCCCCAAGACCAGGGGACGTACATCTGCGACGCGGAGAACGGCGTCGGTGCGATATCAGCGAGCGCCACTCTTACCGTGCACTGTGAGTACTAATCCTCCCTCTGTCACTTGCCCCGTCCTCCCTGCCCTCGAGGATCCGCTCGACCGTGAAATTAATTACGCGCTCGGTGTACGATTATCATGACGAGTGAAGGGGGTGCCAGAGAGGAGGGCAGACGCGCATTATCACCGCATATCAAGCCCCGCAATGTGCATCCTGTCGGATGTCGACTTTTGCGCCTGGCTTCGACGGCGAAATCGAATCTGCGGCTTGGAAAATTCGAACATATTGTTGAGTAGCCCGGAATGTACGAGATAGGAGGGTACGATCATACGATGGACACGGTATTATAGTCGGACAGCCTAAACTTTACGCTCAAGCGAGCAAGATGAATTCTGAACAGACATGTATGCGGGAACATAATAGCGTCGATCATATATACAAATTTTCTCTTTTTCCTAAATTTATCCTTTTCAAATAAAGTATCTTTTGAGACCATAATGTGAATACGCAACAAATAAGAAGTAAAGGTCCTAAATAATTATGTTGGGTCTTTAATTTTGTGCTTAAATAATTCAATGTGAATTTATATACTACAATCTTGCAAATTTGATGAACAGTTTGCGAAGAATTAGGTATGTAGTGTATAAATTCGCTCCGAATTATTTAAAGATTAAAGAGCAGCTTGACCGTTTACGACCTTTATTTCCTATACAACAATTTTATCTATTTTATTCAAGCGAGAAACTTAAAATCTATAACTCTGTTATTTCTCACAAAAAAACAGAGATTTTTTATTTGAAAAATTCACTATAAATTTAGCTCAAACTGATTAATTTCACATTAGCTTTAAATAATTAAAACGGAAAAGGATGCAGAAGGTTCGATATTTTTATCGTTGAAAAGGCTATTTTGAAATCTTTCAAAGTTCTCAATTGATTAATAAAAATTTAATTAAAAAGATTATATGACATGTCATAAATTTTCATTTTATGTACTTGAAAATAAAGTTTAAAAATATTAGGCCGTGGTTATCAAGGATTAATCGAAACTATTGCTAAATTATACGACGAGGAGACGTGTTCAAATATAACTGTTTGTCACAGCGAGGCCGGTATTCACAAACTTCCCCAAGGACGAGACGGTAAACGCCGGCACCGACGTCACTTTCTCATGCGCCGCGCGGGGTGCTCCGAAGCCGTCGATATTTTGGACCCGGGAAGGTTCTCAGGAACTAATGTTCCCCGACCACACGTATCAAAGCCACTACACCGTCACGGAAGACGGAAGTCTGAGTATCAAGGGCGCCGTCAGGAAGGACGAGGGCCACTACGTGTGCAGCGCCATTAGTCAGGCTGGCGCCAGCACCGCCACCGTATTTCTTCAGGTACGTAAGCCTTGTAATCCACGTCTCGACGGTAGTTCAACCCCATGCTCGACAGTCGCCTACGATCCTGAGAATCTTCTCCGTCACGAACGCTATGACTTTTCTCTCTTTTTTTTTTTTTTTTTTTTCATGCTACAATGGTACAAGTTAGTAGTTGCAAACTGACGATAATCACGCGTGATGCGCATCCGCACGTAGGACAACGAAAGTCGCGTGCTAAACAGACGCGCAACAGTTTGAAATATACGGGCAAGATAAATCTGTCCGAGTGAGAGAGAGAGAGAGAGAGAGAGAGGCGAGCGCGCACATTAAGTGGTTCATTTTCTCGATACATATTTATATCATCCCCTCCTCTCCTCTTCGTTCCCTTCCGGATGAGTGCAAAATTACCATTCCGGCTGGTGCACTGTGGTACCACAGTCCTAGCCTGAGGGGAGTTGCCCCACATTCTGGAATAAAATTCTTATCTACATGTAGGGAGCATTACGGCGAATCTACTTTAGCGAATGAAAACTCCATAACTTATTCGTTCGCAACGGATCAAAGTTGAAAGGTGTAGTGTAGAAAGGAAACTTTTGAATTTTTTTTTTTTAACATATTTCCAACGACGTATTCGAAAGAACGTTAGATTGAATATTCGTTCAATTCAGTAGCCCAAGTATCATGGATGGCCAGCACGTAATTCATATTCTAGATATTACAGCAAAAAAAGGTGTGAAGTCAACAAAGTTCCAAACTAAAATATTAAGATTCCAATCGAATTATGGATCGAATTATTTATGTAGCCACTTTTCTTGGAAAGATTGAAGGTATATATTTAAGCGCATCACTTAAAGCGCTGATTCTTAATAGCTTTTCGTTTTCCTTTTTTTATTAATGTTTACTTAAAGAATCTTTTTAATCTTTCATTTGTTCGAACAAATATATTCCGAATAAAATTTGTCTTGTTACTCTCTAAATTCTTTGGAATACATTTTATTCCAAAAGAGTGAAATCTTACTTCAAAGAATTTAGAGAGTATTAAAACAAATTTTACTCGGAATATATCTCTTCAATCTTATTTATTAAAGTATATTAAAGTAAGTCTTACGAACTCTGGACTCGTTCTGGTCCCATATCCTAGAATTAAAGGAAAGACAGAGCATGGCATTTAGCCAGCCAACTTTCTTCTCCACTGAATGAGATCCGTAGATAGGTAAAATCGTTGTCGGCGAAATAGGTGACGTCCGTCGAGGAGACTCCACCACCCATAATCGAGCTGGGCCCGGCGAATCAGACCCTGCCGCTGAAGAGTGTCGCCTCGTTGCCGTGTCGTGCGGTCGGTACACCCACGCCGCGGGTTCACTGGCACAAGGAAGGTGTACTCGTGCGACCGGGCGGCCGCATCACGATGGCCATCAACGGCACGCTGTTCATCGACGACCTGCATGCCAATGATTCCGGCCTATACACCTGTATCGCCTCGTCGGAGTCCGGCAACACCTCCTGGTCGGCGTACCTGACCATCAGCACCGGTGCCAGCTTCCATCGGACGCCTGACGTGTCGGCGTTGCCGCAGAATCCGAGTAAGCCGCGGATAGTAAACGCTACTAGCAACTCCGTCACCCTGACGTGGAGCCCGGGTCATGAGGGTCAAAGCAAGATCATTGGCTACAACATTGAGTACTACAGCAGTAACCTGAACACCGGCTGGGTGGTGGCGGCCACGGGTGTTCTCGACGACATCTACACGGTGAGCGAATCGAGAATCGGCGATGATACTTGACCTCTTTTCCCCAGCGCTTATATCCTGCCTCGAGTTTCAACGATCTTCTCAAGTAGGCATTTTCAGTTTCCCTTCCTTTGTGCATTGTTTTTTGAAAGTTTAGAACGCGTGCTGCTGCTACTGGCGAGGACAGTTCGCGACATTACGGTGTTAGGTAACGGACTGATAAACCTAAGTCGCTTACTGTTGAAAAATCCAATATCAAAGTTTCGTGTTGGAACTACGTTTTAATAAAGAGCCCAAGAAGCCTAATGCCACAAAGTAATGGCTGTCTACGTAAGAGACTTTAATATCCTGTATCAAACAGACGCAATATACTTCAAATGTCGTTTTCGCGCAATATAAGGTTTTAACCAGCCCTTCAAGAATGTATTCAGAGAACAAATACCGCAGTATAAAAAAAGTAAACGTTTAGTAGTTAATCGCCGATGATATTCTGCTACAACTGCCGAAAGTGCCAATTTAGTAATGTTCTATTTTTGTTTTTGGTTAGTGAAAAATTATTTTAATATTATTTGTATTGTTAGAATTATTTAGTATTATATTCATATTTTCAATGTTTAATACTTTAACAAAAAAAAAAATTTTTTTTAATATGATTAGCGGAATCAAAATAGCATCAGCGGTTGTAATTCTAGTTTACTAAAACTAGTTTACAAGCAGGAAACAACATACATGGACTATACGTGTGTGTATACATAACATTTATTTTTTTTTATTTATTTGTCAAACTAACGAATCTGGTTTTCTGTTTTATCCATCAACAGGTGACAGATTTAAGGCCGGAGACCAATTACGTTTTCCTAGTACGAGCGGAAAATAGCCAGGGGCTCTCCTTGCCTGGACCACTGTCGGACGTCGTACAAACTACTAACGTAAATCAGCATACGGTACCGCAAGTGGAACTGACTCGCGCCAGGGATCGGCTGAACAGCGAGATTTTACATCTCAAAGAGGTACAACCGTTGACCAGTACCAGCGTGAAGATCATGTGGGACGTAAGTATCAGGCAACATTATACGCGATGTTTTGCCGGTATCGATTTAGCATAACAAACGTGCGGAACTTGGTGGCAGATGCTAACTTGAAAATTTTCAAAAATACATGTTTTTAACAGTACAGAAATAACGTTTGTTTGTTTATTTTAAAAAGATACTTGTTTATATCAAATGCATCCACTTCAGCAAAGATTTAATTTATCCAGACTTTATTTGTATTTGTATTAGAAATAAAAATATAGATGAGAGCTATCAGCTTTTGTTCAATTTTTTTAACAAAAAAATTTTTCAGTAAATCTCTCTCGGTATTTGAGATACTCTGCAGTGTTGGATATTGGAATTGGAAAACATTAAAATAACAACAAAGGATTAGAATAACATACTAGAATTTGAATTTTAGATTCTTGGCGCAGCAGATTTAGTGGAAGGTCTTTATATACGATATCGCGAGGTTTCCGAGAAACCAGAATATCAGATGGTTACGGTGCTCAACGCTGGCGCTACCAGTTACGTGCTGACTAATCTAAAAAAGTATACGCGTTACGAATTCTTCCTGGTCCCCTTCTACAAGATAATCGAAGGTCGACCGAGCAACGTGAAGCTGGTCACCACATTGGAGGACATGCCCTCGGGCGCTCCCGAGAATGTCCATGTGGGGATGATAAATATGACCTCGGCTTTCGTTCGATGGTCACCACCACCAAAGAACACTCAGAATGGCCAATTGATTGGTTACAAGGTAAAGGTCGCCGTTAGTCTTCCCTAATAGTATAAGAATATATCTCTCTATATCTCACTGCCAATTCGTATCCGTTCGATAGATTCAGATCAAGAGCAACAGCAGCAATAAGATTCTGGGGCAAATGTCCCTGAACGCGTCTACCACGTCGGTGATCATCAACAGCCTGACCACTGGCGGTTTATACACGGCTCGCGTCGCTGGACAAACTCGGGTTGGACTGGGTCCTTTTTCTAGTCCGACTCTGTTAAACATGGATCCAGGACAGCTGACGCAATTACCGCCGCGTACCGATCCCAGCCATGGAGGTGCGTCCGTTGTCAGAGAAACGTGGTTCCTTGTGCTGATAATAACGATGATATTCACCATTATCGCCGTGCTGTTGGCCGCCCTGTACGTGAGACGTAGGCAAGCGATGAGCAAGCAACTGGGTCACTTAAATGTACCTGTGGGTACCGCAAACGATATCTGTCAATTGAATAAAGACACGCTCTGGCTGGAACGAGGTTGGCGGCCAACTAATACTCTCCAGGCCGCCAACGATAAGGATTGTGAGACCAAGTTACTTAATAATCAGCACATGCTGGCGGCCGGTATAATGGGCATGGCCGGCTCGGAATACGCTGAAGTAAATCTGACGACGTTCTACAACACACGCAAGCAAATGCAAGCGCCGCCGCCGGAGCCATACGCGACCACGACCCTGTGTGTGGGCAGCCGTAACTCAGACTCGATCGAAACCAGCTGCCAGAAGTCAAACTCCAGCGATTCGTGTCTGAAACCGGATTATTCAAGCCTGGACTCGAATCAGGAACCCAACAAGTCTACGGTGTCGCCAAGCAGTGACAACATGAGCGGCGGGGACGCCGCCTACGCAGACGAGAATCTGGACATGCAAAGGAGACAGTACAGAATAACAGGCTCTGCAGGCGACGCGCCACAAACCGGTATGCCGATGCCTAACTGGTGCGACATGTTGCCGCCGCCGCCTGAACACCCACCCCCTCTTGGCACATCCGTAGCCACTGGTCGGATACAGCAGCAGCAGCAGCATCAGTTGCAACATTCGCACCAACAGCAACAGCAACAAGTGCCGTTCAGTCCGCATCTCGGCAAGAGAAGCATCCAGAACGATCTAGATCACTGCGGTAACTCAGGTGCCGGTTCGTGCAATCCACAGAGTCCACCTACTCCGCCTATCAGAGTGACCAATAGCTTCAGCCCGTCGCCAACACCCTGGAGTAGTAGCGGACAGAGTCAGCACTCGGAGACCGGCGCTCTCCAGATGCCTGGCAACCTTCAAGTTCCGCAGGGCAGATACACGACACTGCCACCGCAAACTAATCCGCCACCATTACCCTCGTTCCCGCAGGGTTTCAATCACTACGATTACAAGAACCAGGAGAATGAATATGAAAGTGGCTCCGTGATTTATGGCCATCACCAGAACGGTCTGCCAGACGATTACGGCGCGCGCGGCGATCCCGCGTTTACTCGTTCCAACAATCAACAGTCCCATCTGACGCCGTCCGCCATGAGCGAAGAGCTGTATCGGCACAGAGACGAAATGTTCCACAATGACAATCTCTATCAGCCCGAGAATGACGAGTGGGACAGGAAGTCATGCGACTCCAACACGCACTCGGACGCATGTTGCTCGTGCTCGGAATCGAGCTGCCTCTACGCCGACACCGTGCAATACAACGCGCAGCAGTATAGTACGGCATGCGGTCACAGTAGTAGCAGAACGGGTTCCCGAAGCAGGAATAATAGGAGTCCGCGAAGAAGAAACAGGACGTCCTCACCTACGTACAGTAGCGACAGCAATTACTCCTGCATCCCCCAAAGGCAATGCGGAAGTACGAATTCACAGGAGAGACTGAGGCATCGTAGTAAAGGTAATTTATTCGAAAAAGAAAACTTAACACTAAAAGAAATACCGAACAGTTACTATTAATCATTTCTATTTTTTAGATTAATATTATATTTCTTGTATAAAAAATAGAATTAAAAAAAGTTTTTACTTTTTAATAATTGTGTTCTTTGTACTAATAAAATATTTGGTTTTTCATCTCTTTTTATTTTTATAATAATTTATTCGTTTGATTTCCTCTTTTTTTTTTAAATGAATATAAAACGTTGATACTTCTAGTATTGATTTGTTCTTTTGCCTTTAATTAAATTTAATTTTTGCCCAAGTCTGTTTGAAGGATCAAACATATTTTTAACATGTTTCTGTCGTTACTGCTTTCAGACAAGCTGCCTAGTTTTTCAAGGACGGGCAATTACAGTCAACACAATTCTTCGGCCTCTAATACGATGAGTAGTACGGGCAGTCAACGATACAATAAGCTAAATAGTATCTTTGCAAGCGGCAATAACCCGAACGCTCCGACGGAGTCTAGTCGACTGGGTGATCACCGTGAAAGCTAAATACTACTTGGACATAGTAAATACAGGACGTGCCTGAACAAACGGCCTTCGATCACAACGAACGATCGTACTCTAGCGACTACGGGAGGCCGTTTCGCAATCAGCAATGTCGTGGTAGCTCGTCGAGTACGGTTCGATTGAGCGCATCGTATATATAATGAAAGATACATCGTAGTGTCTCGCAGGGTTACTATATTTCTATATATACTTGGCGCGAAACGCTACCGCGTTTCTTTCAACGGTCCACACGCTGGAAAGCTACATCGATTTGATTTGTTGATTATACACAAGTTTGGTGACAATGAGTGAATCTCGTACTTTCTCTGTGTTATATAATATCGAAAAAATTTAACAGCGAAATATTATTATAATTATTCCATGACTGACAATGTTTTACGTTTAACTGATTACGTGGCAGTAGTTTAAGCTTGTAGAATATTCTTGTGTTTGTACGAAGCGCAATAACGGTCTATCGTGGTAGGAACATTATTTCAACTTTCAAGACTCGAAAGATTGAATCGCTCCGTGACTGATGCTTGCAACATTTGAATGCTATGCCGCCTAGACCCCGTTACGTACACGCGATATAGTCGATTGTTTTGTACTCTGTACTTGGATAAGGGCTTTCAAAACAGATAACATCGCAAGAGGAATGGAAGCAACGCGTAGTATTATCTTTCTTTGAACGCTCTACCAAATAGACTGATTAACGTATCATCGGACCTTGCTTATATTTTCTTTATTCTTCACTTTGTATCACGCTGAGAGATAGAAGTGATCCCAATATTCGTGAAATATATTAAGAAAAAGAAAAAAGAGGAAAGAAAATGTTCTTCTCTCTCATATATTGCGATTTGCTGTTGCGCGACATGTTCCTCGAGTAAACATTTAACGCCTGAGCGGTCACGGGCTAATATTTCAATCTTGAACTTCGCTGTATTTTCGATTGTCATGTAAACTGCCATTCCCGCTGACGTACTGTTAGTTTGATTAAGTTTTTATCTTAAATAGTGGCTTTAAAAGTCACATTTTAGCTTGCGAATGTCAGCGAGCTACAAAAGTTTCCGCGCGACCGCTCCGGAATGAATGTCGTGTATAAATTTTCCGTGTGTGACGTGTTTTTTTTTAACGTGGCGATAACATAAACGGAGAGAAGAATATACGATACAACGGGTTGATCCGTTTGAGCGCGAACTAAGATTTGGGTCACGTAAAGCGCGTACGAATCAAGCAAGCGCGGTCAACTATTTATTGATTGACAAATTTTGTCGATAAAAAAATTTGATAACTCGGAGGTAAATTATTTTAGTTTATCTCCATTTATAAGCAATAGAAGACATAAATAACTGAACTCTAATTTTACAAAGTAAGTTCTTGTTTTAAAAAATAACATATTTCTTATGACGAGCAGCTAAATATTTGATTAAAATTATTGAAACGATTGCACTTATTACGCTCTAAGAGAGATAAAGACTCCAATATTATAGCAATAATAAGAGTATACGCGTACGTTATCGTACCGAGACGAGCTTGTTTGTTGAAAATGAGACTTCAAGATTTTTAAAATAATTCGGTATAGGGTAGTTCCGCGATCTCTTCGAGCGTCAAAGTGATTTCATTCCGAAGTCATTGTCTCGGAAACAATCGAACAGGCAATCGTTCGCAATTGTTCTACTGTGCTGTACACGAAATTAACTTATCGATCGACCGTGTCTGCTTGTTCTGTACGCAGAATGATCCTTTCACTACGGTGGTTTTTGTCGAAAGGCTTCACTTCCTGCGGACGAAGTGATTGTTTTCAATCGTGAAGCCCAAATGCAATATATTACGGATTGCAATACGCAGCAATTGCTCATATTCATGTTCCATGTTCGACACTAAATGAGCTCGTTCGATTCTGAGTCCATAATAGCATCTCTCATCTCTATGTTAAATAGCTAAACATTCGGGAATCAGAATCAAACGCAAAATGTGAATGGGCGTTTTGGTGGATGCAGTCATCCTTGGTGCGAGTAATTAGAGGTGGGCGATTACAGTATCTCTCAGCACACGACGGAAGCTGAATGGATAGGCAGGTATAATCGTAGCGAAAGGATTAACATGTCACGCCCGACAAGATGATTCGCGCTCGGCATCGCGACCGGCCTCATAAAGCGTGGCATTTATTTTCGACAGCCTGTAAGGTGCTCAGGCCACGACAAATGGAGTATATTATTTTGGATATAACGTTCCTAAATCCTAAGGCAACCGAGGGCTAATCTCCACGAAGAAGGGCCACGTATAATTCTTCCAAAACGGGCGCACGTAGTAAATACGTTTTTAAAACGAAACGAAGTAACAATAAAAACGCGTAATATATATATATATACATATTATACATATTATCATATCACGCAAACGGTCCTGTATAAATTGTACAAAGTTATTCTAACGAGATTAGTCATTAGTTATTAATTTATACATCGTATTGAACTCATGTCGCGTAAGTAACAGATACGTAAGGTATCTCATGTATCCTTTAATACACACGACCTGACATCTAAAAGTGAGAATGTGCTCGTCAAAAATGTGCGCTTCGAACTTGTCGACGATACTGCCAATATAAAGTGCGTTATTCTCCAACGCGTACCTGATTCCGACTTTTATCGGATATTTCCATCGTCTCACCGCGATCTAATTCGTTTGCGAATTATAATTGCAAATCGTGAATTGTTTTAAAACTGCGTCTAGATTGTTGTTATAATATAATACATTGATATTATTATAAGAGACAACAGTAAAAACGAAAGAAAAAATACAGAAAAGAAACTAACATTTGTAAAATTTTAACATTGCTAGTAGTATGATTTACACAAAGATCTTAAAATTTTTGTACTTACGAAAAAAAAGATATCCGAGTCTTCGTATTCTTTTTCTCATTAATCTTCAACTTTCTTCGCGATGGGACTTTAGATGGAAAACACAACGAAGTACATTTGCATTCGTAACGACCGACTTATTGAAAGCGTCTTTTGCATAGCGGTCAAAGAAGAATTGCATACTATTAGAACCATGAAATTTTATTATCCTCATCTTTCTCTCCTTTGAAGCGCACATTTTTAACAGGATAGAGTACACGTCGTTTGAATGCGGCATTTATGGCTGGAGCGTCGCGTTTACGGATGATTCGGGCTAACATTTCTCATCGGTTTCCATAGACGGATTTAGAATAGAGGTGAAACTCATGGAAATATACATCAGCAAATGAAATATTTAATACAAGAAAATTGTATTGGATTTCATTTTTAATGTGCTTATTTCCATTTATGTAAAATATTGAGAATACAACCAGGCGCACATATGTTGAGTATATCTCACCATTTATTCGAGAGCATAGCGTAGCTTTTTTATATGAATATAATTATATATAATTAAATATAATTACTCATCATGATTGGAACTTACATGAGATTACATACACGATTTTTCGTTGAGAAATGACTCGACTAAAATTGTTTTCTTTTTAGGAGATATACTCGACACAAATGTCGTTCTATCTTTATTATTCTATCTTTATGATTGCCAAGAAGGATAAAATGATATTTGTCTCCTAAAAGGAAAACAGCGAAACGTTGCGAATGTATTTTTTCTTATGTCACAAATTTGGACGGATGAAAATAAATCTAATTAAATATAAATGAGAGAAATTTTATGCCTTTAGTGTGGCAAAACAGATCTCAAATGTTTAACTATTTTTATGTATGAATTTATATACATGTCTAATTCCGCAAATCGAAATCTTTTTCGGTTCTTGAAACGCAATCATGAGCAGAACCAAAGTACTAATATCACTTAATAAATTAATAAGCAATTTAATAATATTTAATGCTAATAAGCATTTTTATAAGAATATTAATAATCTGATATTAATTGTTAATAATCTGACGTACATAAGTATAATCAAATCGCATTAACGGAGCATCGTTATGCTGAGTTCAATTTAAATTATGAAATTTCAAAATTTGGTTTAAGTATCCAAACTAAATACGATAGACGACAATTAAAGTTTTTTAATTTTAGACAATAACTTAATGATGATTCAGTCATATTTGTCTGTCTTTCTGCAATGTACAAAAATTTATTACAAGGATTTCAATATTTGTTACTCACACTAAGACTAATCCAATTTTAGGATCGAAACGTCTGTAATTAGTGATTAACATGTACTTATTTATTTATTTGAATTACACGATCAACTGTGTCGGCTTTCATTGGCATTATCATTTCCTTCGTTATATCTTTCTATACTCCTTTTTAATAAGATCATATTACATTTGATAATTTATGCACCAACTGCAGCGCTTGATTCTCACTTGTCCTTATTATTTTATTATTTAATAACTTACTCAAACAAAGATTTAAAAAGTTTCAAATTCGCCAAAGAGTGTCTAAATCCGTCTATGCTTGTGAACGACAGTTCGATTGTTAATTGCCGGCTGATTCGGAGGAATGAAACGCCGATTAAATTTCCGTTTAATCTATAATGCGCGAAGCTCCTCCGATGTATATATATATAACAAGCGAGACATTTTGTACGCATTTTTCAAGGGGTCCCGTCGAGATACGGGTTCCTTTCAACCGCGATAGCGCGCTACGCGGAGGCGAGGCACTCCGGCGACCCGTGCGATGACCCTTTTTCTTTCCTCCCCGTAACGACGCCGTCGCGGCGAAGCGTGGGCGTGGCTTTCCTTTGTACACGCGGGGTATGCGACTTACTTATTAATTACGACTTTCGATTAAGTGACAAGTAAACGGATTAGTGTTATTCTAACGGCGCGCGCGCGTGCCGAGCGGAACTCGCATGTGGCTTGTTCAAATGACGTGTGGTGAATCGCTCAAATTTGTTATACGTACACAATACAATTAGCTCCACTCGGTTTGAGACCGTCTGCTGCCTGAATAGAAAAGTTAATCCGCGCGATAGATACTATTCATTCAGATATTCAATAGAACGAACTGCCACTGCCGCATGTATATTCCCGTAAAAAAAAAGAAAGAAAATAAATCACATAGGAATTGCGCTCTCGGATTTAATGTAAGAGGAAAGAAGGGGGGAGGAAAGAGAAAAGAAATAATTGATTAGCAGAGATATTGAATTAAATTTGTTAACTCAGAGAGTTGAACTTAAGGTCTACCTAGTGATACATATGACTATATTATATAATTTCGTAAGAGTTTCGGCATATGAATTTATTCGCGTGTCGACGCGCAGCCGCGCGCGAGTAAATTCATATCCAGTAAGAAAAAAAGTCCATCCAAGCAGGCGAAGGAATAAGTAAGAAAGAAGATATCATCTCGATATACTTTTAGGCTTAAAAAAAAACACAAGATAGATGAGAGGAGAAGAGCGAGCGAGTTGCCAAGGGGAATAGACGCGAGACTAGTTCTAGAAGGAAGCATCTCATTACAGTAATTAGATAGGATGCGTATTTTAAGTATCTCCGTCGTCACGTACGAGTGTGTGCGTCCGGTGCGAATTCGCGCGACGACCCTGTGAGAGACGCGTTGAGCTGAAGGAAAGATAGACGCGAGCAGGCATTGCTCTCCTGTCTTTTTTTCCACCTTTGCTTATCTAACGCCCTGTCGAAGGAATGACGGAAACTATCTTCAGCGTTTTGATGAGCTGTGGGACGTTGGGCGTCGTACTATTATATCATCGTGATATCTTACATAGTACTTTATTTACGAGTGACGTCCTGGGAACATCCGTAGGACGTTGTTAGGATATCTCTTGGAGGTCTGTGCTGTATAGGAGTGTACCAAGTTGATATTACCAATTCATAGCTGCGATTGATTGATATGGTGTGACCCTTCCTGACTCCCATTATCGTTAGAACCTTGAGGATATCGGTTCGTGTTCCGTTAGATGAGCGAAGGTATATCTTGCTCGGGAGAGTATATACTGCGTTAAAATACGAATCCACTGCGGATGTTCTACTTGAGAGAGACACGAAGACGTTTAAATCGATAATGATAGTATATCGTTTATACCTGCGAGGTGCGTTTGATAAAACGAGCAGTGGATCCGCAACTTCCAAATTCGTGCGCGCGAGCTCGGATCGGCAAGATGCAACCGCGTATTATCGAGGGAAAGGGTATATTACATGCACGTATGGATATACATACATCTCTTCGAAGGCTACAGAATCGTGACCCTTTCGGAAAGCACCGTATCTCCAATCCTAAATGATCGTGATTCAGCCAACGGACACGCTGCCAAACCATCGTATCAATGCGCGAAGGAACGAGAAAAAAAGATAATGTATTATTTTTATAATTTGTCATCTTTGTATTGTTACGATGGTTGAGAGAACTTGTATAAAACACAGTAACGTTTAACTTAAAAAAAAAAAAAAAAGAACTGTGCGGCTCGCGTAAACGACATTCAACACGAACACATGATTAACATACACGCTACATACAGCTACATACACGAAACGTAATATATCATACATCCCCCCAAACACGTGACAAGTTTGTCGAACAGATCAAACGAAGGACCTGAATACAAAGATTGTCGTAATTGTTTCTGACAGAGTTATAAGTCAATCCCAAGGATCGACGTATGTTGTATGAATTGCGCTGCATCATAGACTTTTGTCACAGCGGTTACTTTTGATTGTTACAAAAATTCACTAGAATATTAGAATCAAATCTTTTGTTGAAATTAAAGATATCGTTAAGCAATATGATAAATAAAGTTGACTTATGACTGTCGGAAACAGTTACAACAATATTTGTGTTCAGGGAGTCAATCATATAACTTTTTCCTTCAGACGGAAATATGAAAAGTGAAAATTTTTTTTTATGGATATGTTTATATGTACATACATGCGTAAAAATGTTCACTTTTCATGTTTCCGTCATAGAGAAAAAATTACATGATCGATAACCAGACTCCAACAAGATCGTGAACACGTGCAATAAACGTGATCAATCGATTAAACCGATCTATTTGTTAAAACTGCCATTGATCGTTATGTAGATGGGGAAACGATTGTATTGACGTTAGGGCGAGATTTTTCGATTTGTAAAATCATATCTGGTAGCGATATCGAGACAGAGTTTGGCCGCTTTTGCGAGAAATGCTCTCTGGACTTTAAACTTGGTACTGCCAAGACCGCCGAATGCAACGACGAAGACCGCTAGTTGCACCAATTGAACTGATCGATGTATTATTTCCGAGAGTTCAGATATTCGGGATCTATTGAAAAATATTTTGAAGATATATTGATAAATTTGGGATCAACTTTTTTTAATGAAGATTTCTAGATTCTGATTAAATCAGTAATCAAATGGAATCATATTTTTCAATGAAACTGCCAAGAAATTCATTAAGAATGAAAATTCGCTCGATATTTCTCCTGAGAAAAAAGTCAATTTCATAAATTCATCAAAGTGTTCTTAATAATTTTCTGTCTAACGCAGAGTAAAAGAATTCATTACACTAGAATAGCACTCGATCGATCGACGTTGGTGCAAACAATTGGTCCTGGATCGCGCTTAAAGGATTAAGTAGACCGTTAGAGAGCTAGAGCTACGTAAAAATAATATCATATCATTAAGAACACGAAATAGTGATTTCGAATTGGAGGCAATGTGAGAGAAAGAGAGGAAAAAAGAGATAATCGTTTCCTATTTGTCTCTCTCTTTCTCTGGACTGCGTTTTACAGGCCACACGCGTGTAATTACACAGACGTGTAATGCATACGTACATTGGGGCCCGTGGAGACGCGTATTTAGCTCAAGCTTTCCTTTTTATATTTTGTAAATACAGCGAATAAATAAAAATGGCGAGCATTTTTATATAGTTAATTTTATAATTTATTTACTATAGAAGAGAGACACGCCGCTCGTCTCTCTTCGCCGACCGTCGTCGCACGAATGAAATCGATGAAATTTAAGAGAGTAAAATAGGAGCGTGCATACTACAGAGACACACGTTACACACGTATACATACACATAGACATACACGCGCACGACTGTAGATAATTTGTAATTGCTATTGTCAAGTACCACGTACACATATAAAGCGACGTATGCTGATATATATCATTGCATATTATACTGATAACGATTAATAAAAGGTAATGTTGAAAAATTGAAGAGTCTGTGCGCGAGAAAATTCAAGCGCCTTTATTTAATATTTTATCCCTTATTATTCCTTGTTGTCTTCAGCAAACACACATTAATTTTTTTAGATAATTTTATTGTAAACTTACTAAAATAGATAACGAAAATATATGAAATCTATATTAATTTGATAAATAAAATCGATTTTGCCTCTAGTTTATTAAAGCTTAAAAATTGTACATATTACGAATTAATGTTAATATAACAATTAAATATACATCAATTTTTTTTACAAAATCTTAAATTTGTACAAATTATAAGTATCGCAATTTAAGCAGGTGCTATTTGTTGATTTCGTAAGTTACTTCCCTTTTTATTTTGACAATTGTTAAATTGCAAGAATGGAATGGCCTTTCTTTTTATGAGATTCTATAAAATTATTTTAACCGCATCCACCTTTTTTGCAACAGCTCCGTTTTGGAGGACGATATCCACGAGTATTATCACCCATTAAGGGATTATATT
The DNA here is from genome assembly GCF_000204515.1 of Acromyrmex echinatior. The sequence continues at coordinate 608,529 of NW_011627126.1, read as the reverse complement.
CTAAAAATAAAACATAGGAATACAGCAAATTATTTAAATTTACCTTAGATAGTAAATTACGATATAATGTAAGTCTTACCTGACTTTAACTTTGTACCTGTATTTGAACTCGTACTAGGAATTTCATCATCGATTGTACTACCTAGTCTTATACCCACATTTTTATTCTCCAGCAATTTCAAGACCTTTTGTTTCTTTTTCTCTTTCTCCTATGAGAAAAAGATAGATTATACTAATTTATATTTCAAAAATGTAAGTATAAAAATAAGTTATCTTAATTCGCGAATAGTCATCTGATTTTTTTTATGTAAGTAGACACCAAACAAATATTAAATGGAGTAAGTACGTTAAATAGCTTATTACAATAGTGTTTCTAAAAAAATAACGATTTTTAATTTTAACAACTCTTTTTTATTACGTTTTCGAAAGAAATGTTTACTTAAAGATTCGTAAAGAATAAAAAAAAATGTTAAACAATATTTTATAATTTATACTTTTTTTTACTGTTGGAGTGTAAATATACCCCAGGTGACTATTCCTAAAGCAATGTATAGCAAAAAGTACCTCTTCTTCTTTAATTTGTGCTAAGATACGAGACTTGTCGTACGTCTCTTGCATCTTCTGTCGTGCCAATTCCACATTAGCCGACAACTGCGGTAATTCATCAGTTTCTAAACAAATAATTAACAAACAATTAATACCAAAGTGAAACAAGTATATATGTTATATTACAAATAACATTGTAAATTATTTGTTGCCTACTAGTTAAGGATTTTTTTTTAGATAAATTATTGACTCACTTTTGCCAAGTGCAGCATCTCGTTGGTTCCTCGCGACTTTCCAACTCTTAAATTTTTCTTGAATATGTGGAAACGTATAAAATGCAATGATCCCAAGTCCGACGATGTACCATCCCACAGACGCTATCGGAGCCCAAACTATAATACAAAAGACTCTGTAATTGCTTCGCGAGCTTGACATTTATTCCAGAAAGCAGGAAATAAAATCCGCAATGACACGAATGTAAATATAAGAACATTAATCAGTACATACATATACATGTAACTGCGATACATACTCGTTTGGAAATAGCTCGAATTATCAACGTGCTCCATACTCCTTTGTGTTCAAAGCGAAATTATCCAAGACATTAACTTACATGTCACGACTTGATCTGTAATCTACAATACAGTTTCAAAATTCAATGTACTGTCAGTGCAGAAAGTCTATAATGCACGTAATGCAAACCGAAGAGAAACCTCAGAGAGGACATGACGGCCCAAAACCTATAACCACAAAATGCTGCCGCTCACTACTGCCCTCTGACAAAATGGATGTAAACTACATAGCAACGTCCACTTTTCTTACGGTACATCGTTCATTTTTCAAAGCTGAAGATGATAAATCGATATTTGGTACATATTATCGTCCTACATGATTATACGAAAACGTAGAAAATCCGTATGATAACACAAATTTTTCTAATTAATGTTTAATGAAAATATTGATAATGAAAATATTGATAAATGAACAAATACTACAAATAAATACACTTATTAACAACAATTAGATCGTATTAACTATTAATTATTAATTTGCAAATATGAAACTTAATAATATTGCGATAAAAAGTCATTAATATATTTATAACAGCACTTTCATTACGTTTAAGATTAATTATCTCAATACTTTCATCCCATCAAAATCCCTCCGCTTTGTATGCTGATTAGTATCCAATACAAAGAAGAACAATCTTCGTAGTGGAGAGCGAACTTAATGTATTCTGATTCTACATCAAATTCACAAGATCCATTTGCAAAGAAAAGTTAAGCATCCGTCAAATACCAGTAATCTTGTTACAAGAGGGTGTGCATTCCGAATCTCTCAGACTACTTACGACAGTTTGAGACAGTTTGAACATGTCATCAATTATAATTACCTTTTTTATCATATCTTTAATATAATATTAAAAGTCGCGAGAAAATATGTTCTGCCACATCACTAAAAATCATCTCTTATCAAAAATAAATGGATAGAACGATTTCCTTATGGAACAGTGGTTATGAAGGAATATATTTAATAATAATAAAATGCATGTGTATTGTAATTTTTTATATGTATGGATACAAAAATTTCTCGTACCAATTGTTCGAGATAAGCCAAATCCGATAGACTTTTGGGATTTTAAAGAACTATACTTTTATAATTGAAACATTTATTATATAAAATTTAACATTTTTATTTTTCAAAAATTTTAATTATTAATATCTTACTAATATAAGGATACCCATTCGATTTATTTCGAATTTTTTGTACTCACATTTCTTAATTAAATTCATGTAATCACGATAACATTGTTAAAAGACTATGAAGTATTTTGGTAAAAATTATCTAAGTCGACAAAAATCAAAATTTATTAAATATAATCTCATAATATCTGCATGTATTTTATGATAAAAAAATATATATACAAATTAATAATTAATAATATTCTGCAATTGCGGGATGTCCAATACTTAAAAAGATTTTAAAAATAACAATTAGAAAATGAAATATACACATTTGTAATCATATTTTTATTAGAGCAACCATAAAAAAATAACCAAAAATTTTATGTATAAAACTTAAACTTATTTACTTAATAATTGGGATTTAAATAATAATCATTATATATTAATTATATAATACTAAATTCCTATTGTTAAATCAAGACAGTAATATTACTAACATTATTATTACTAGTGGGAGAACATTTAATAAAGAAAGTGACAAAAATTATATGTTAAAATATACCACTAAATTATAATTTCGCAACTTGATTTTAAAATACATAACAATTGTCATTGAGAGACTCATTATTATTAACAAAATTATTATTTTTAGTAACTGCAGACGAGAAAACTCGGGATTTATTCTGATTCTGTATAAGAATCCCCAAAGAGACACCAAAACAAATTTTCAGAAAATTTGCATAAAGAAACGTCGTAATTTTATAAGATATTATAAGACAAAATTCACTAAATTAACTTGATTGAATTTTCAATTTTATTAAAATAAAAAATATTAAATATGTTTAATAAGTAATAAGTTGGAAGTATAGTTGTATTTAAAATAATTAATACTAAATAACTCTTATATCTTAAAACAATTAAACTAAGATATTCATAAGCTGCGTGAATGCGTAAAGAATCTAAGAAAAAAAAATAAAAATCGTGCAATAAAGCTTCGGAGAAACAGATCGGAGAACATTAAAAATATAAAGAATATATTATTTTACTTATTCGTAATATTCGTTATTTCGACAGGTTGGCGCGCGGCTTTAGAGAGGAGATGATACGGGATGGCACGGAGCGGCGTGATGCGTCACGTTTATGTGTAGTTACCGCAGTCATTCCATTTCCGAGGCTCGTACAGGTAGGTAGTTATGCCGCGTGCCGATCTTCACATTTCTTTTTGAAATGTAATCGCGATAAATACATAATACGAATCGTCGCATTTTAACTTACTAAAAACATAAAATATTTAATAAGAAAAAGAAAGAAAAAGTTTTTTTTAATCCTTAAAATTTAACAACTTTTATTTATTAGGTGTTGGAATTAATTCGTAGCGTTTTTTAATGAAAGAATGTTATTTATTTCACATGAGCATTAAAAAATACATTAATGAAAGTACTTCCCATCACTTGTAAAACGCTACGAATTAATTCCAACACCTAATAAATAAATTATACATTTATGATTCAAAGTATTGTCCATCGCTGGCCACTACTTTCTCCCATCTTTCGGGCAGCGTACGAATCCCGCGTCGAAAAAACTGGTCATCTTTTGAGGCGATCCACGAATCGATCCAATTTTTTACTTCTTCATAAGACCGGAAGTGCTGGTCAGCCAGGTCGTGTGCCATTGATCGAAACAAGTGATAGTCAGAGGGAGCAATGTCTGGAGAATACGGTGGGTGGGGTAGGACTTCCCATTTCAACGTTTTCAAGTATGTCTTGACCACTTTCGCAACATGGGATCGAGTATTGTCATGCTGTAAAATCACTTTATCGTGTCTCTCGTTGTATTGCGGCCGTTTGTCTTTCAATGCTCGGCTCAAACGCATCAATTGCGTTCGATACTGATCGCCTGTGATTGTTTCAGTCGGTTTTAACAGCTCATAATACACTACGCCCAACAGGTCCCACCAAATACAGAGCATGACCTTGCCGTGAATATTCGGTTTGGCCGTCGACGTGGAAACATGGTCAGGACTCCCCATGATTTTCTGCGCTTGGGGTTATCGTAATCCCATTTTGCATCCCCCAGTCACAAGGCGATGCAGAAATCCCTTCCATCTTTGCCTTTCAAGCAGCTGTTCACAAGCAAACGCCGTTCAACATCTCTCGGCTTCAACTCGTACGGCACCCAATTTCCTTGCTTCTGAATCATTCCCATGGCTTTGAAGCGTAAAGAAATGTTTTGTTGAGTCACTTCCAATGATAATGCAAGCTCTTCTTGCGTTTGACATGGATCTTCATCGAGTAATGCCTCTAATTCTGCGTCTTCAAACTTTCTTGGACATCCGGCACGCTCTTGGTCTTCCAAGTCAAAGTCACCACTCTTAAACCGTGCAAACCACTTCTGACACGTTCGCTCAGATAGAGCATGGTCACCATAAACTTCCACTAAAATACGATGACTTTCGGCAGCACTTTTCTTCATATTGAAGTAATGCAGTAAAACTCCCCGCAAAAATTTATTTGGTACAAAGTTCGACATATTTGACGAAGTAAAAATATTGTTGTTTACAATTCGAACAAATGACACATACTGAACTTAATACCTACTAACCAACGCAGCTATCCAACGCATACTTAGAAATACGGAACGGTGGAATGAAACAGTAGTTACGCCATCTCTTTCAAAACCGCACGAACTTATTTGTACCCCTAATATATAAAAATAAATTGAATATTTGGGAAGGTAACTTGCTCGTAAATTCCGAGTTCTTATATTGGGTCATCTAAAAAGTATCCGCGGTACTTTGTCACTAGATATATGACCATCAACACACATCTAGTGACAAAAAACCGCGGATACTTTTTAGATGACCCAATATTTTTTTAATTATTGGATATCGCTCGTCGCTCATCTCATCGCATCCAGTGTGCAATAGATATTAAGGCCGGTATTCATAGTGGATTCTTATTTTAAAACCATCATCTTAAGTAATATTCTAAGATGCTAATATGGCTTTCTGATTATCGTTTATGACATTCTAAGACTGTACTTAAGGCGACTTTAAATATAAGATCTGACTATGAATAAAGATAGAGAGAAACCTGAATCTCTATTAATTTAATAGATTTTAGTTATTGCAGCGATTTATTTCCAAAGAGCACTGCAAAAAAATGGATATGTTGTATAGTTTACATCCACTTCTTCAGAGAGCAGTGCGCGCAAGCATTTTGTGGTTATAGGAAAAAGGTCCTTATGTCCTCTCTCAGGTTTCTCTCTGGTTCTTGCATAATCATCGATCATCATATGAATTAAAAATTTCGAATCCAAAGCATTAAAAACGAAGCATTCATTTTGATTAAAAAAATGTTTTAAAGAAAACAATAAAGTGACAATGTAAGGTTCAAATAGATTACAAATCAAACTAAACAAATTAAAGGAGCTATGAACAAAAGCTAGATATTTAATAAAATTAATAAACAATAAAATTCATACAGTAACACTACTGTTTTAAATTTTATATCTTTAACTACCGTTTAATTTTTATTATGAACCATTTACAATAATTACCATTTTGTTTAACATTAATGAACTGATACAGATTAAAACGTTTATTATATGAAGTGTGTTTTATTGTTCATTAATTTTAACATTTTAATTTAAACATCTAACTTTGACTTATAATTTGTTCAGTTTGATTTTAAATAAGTTGTATAATTTAATACTAGATATACTAAGCGGTCATTATCATTTCTATTTTTTAGAATTATTAATATTATATTCTTCGTATAAAAGGTGGGATTCTAAAATTTTTCAGTAATACTTTATACTAAAGAAATACTTGATTTCTTCGTCATTTTTTTATTTTCATAGTAATTTATTAAATATTTTCATAATAATTGAATAAGAAAAGTTGGTACTTCTAGTGTTAATATATTTTAGGTGTAAAAAATAAATAGTCTCTTTATAATACGTAACGTTAAATCCTTGATCGAGAATATTTACATTGTTTTTTCTTACGTACATATAATGTTAGAGCTAATTCAATATCCATATTTATCATTAAGATTTGTTCTTCCATCGCCAGATTGGTCTTGCGGCGGTACCCATGTAGAATAATCTTCTGAATGAACGTCTTGATCGTATAGCTTTTTCATATTTTTCCATTTCTCTGATTTACTGTCCTTTTTTCGCTTTTCTACAACGTTTTGTTTCTTCATTTCCTGATTGATGTTTTTTATAATCGGTTTATCATCAGTTTTTATACTGTCACTTGATTTCGTTTCATCCTCGTATGATGTCGACTTTTTGCATTCAGATTTATATACACTTGCATCTTCTTCTTTTATTATTACATTATTTTTTTTATTCTCTTCTTGTTCATCATCATCATCATCATCTTCTTCTTCTTCTTCTTCTACTTCTTCTTCTTCTTCTCCTTCTTCATTATCCATAGTATATAAAGACGAATTCGCAGGATCGCTTTTGTTCTGAAAAATATATTTTTACATCATAAATAAAACAATAAAATATTTTCACCTAAAAAATAAAACAATAAATAAAAGAAAAATACTCACGTTGGCCTCAAAAAGCTTCCGTCTTCTTTCAAGTTGAGAAATCTTTTTCATAGAATAATTTGATTTTTGCTGGAGATTTTTGCTGTCGCTTTTATTTTCTGTTTGCACTTGACTGACAAGAGGCGGCAAATTAGCTGGTTTTGTAAGGTTTACTAATTTGACAAGTTGTATTTCTTCTTTACGTAAGTTTTGTAACTCTACTTTCATTTTCGTTATGTCGCTTTTACTCAAAGTAGATGTGTTTAAACTAGACATAAAGGCATCCAACGAATCCTCGTTAGACTCCCCCACTTTAGCATTTTTCCTTTGCGCTTCTTTTAAACGCTCATTCAAACGTGAAATTTTGTTTACAATCTCGTTATGCTTCTCAGTCTGAAATAATATGAAATGTCAATAAAGGTTGAAGATATATTTATAATACCAAAGACATAGACGTAAGTGAAAATGACATTACCAATGAGCTATATGTCTCAACTTTTTCTTCAATTTTTCCAGCCAATTTCATTCTCTGCTTACGTTTTTTCTCTACTGTTCCCGTTCTATCCAAAAAGTTATCTTCATCTGAATCGTAAAAATCTTCCTCCTCCCAATTCTTTGCTTTTTTTCTTCGACTCTCTAATTAATAATTCAATAATTAGAAATAAAGTTCGAAAAATTATTATCATTTATTCATGTTATACGTTACCATGATTAGCTTGTCGCAATAATCCGTGTCTGTCTAAGATTCTACAGGCTTCCAAAGCGCATTGAATAACAGATTCTTTCTTCTTTCCTTTGACAAGAGTTTCTGCTTTCATGGAACGACCACCGAAACATTCTTTAGGTAAACTAAAATTGTTTTTATTTTTATATTAATAAAAAAAGAGAAAAGCGACAAGTCAAAGTACAATATGTAAATATAATCTTAAAGTACTCTACATACAAAGATTATCTTATATATAATTATATTTACCTTATCCAACATAAAAATTGGCCTATCCCTTTCTCTTCTACTTGATATTGCAAATCATATCCCTCTCTTTCGAACCAGCCTCTCAGTGTTTTCTTGGGATCATCTAAATATAGTTCTTCATCTGCCATAGAAGCGTAGGGATTTTCTGTCAAATCTGTTTCCTCATCTGCATCTTCTCCCATTCCCCAATCAATACCCTCGTTCTCTGCTTCCTGTTTCGCTCTTTCTTCTGCTTCTTCTTCCTCTTGCTGTCTCATTTCTCGTTCCCGCAATTCTTCTAATCGTTTTTCCTATAAACAAATACGTTTGAAAGTCTTGCCTTGCAAAAGAATACCAAAGTTATAATTACAACAAAATATTACACAATACTGATTAATTATAATAATACCAATTACAAAAAAATATGTACAATTCAGATTACAATACCGAATATAATAAAATATTTGCAATACTGATTTTAACAACACTAATTATAGTAAAATATTATATAATATTATAATACCATAATTATAACATGTTAGTTACACATAAACATAATTATAAATAAAACCAACCTTAAGTTGTGTAACTGATAGTTCAGATTCCTCTTCTTGATCGTCTGGTGGAGCTTGCAGAATATATTTCCTCTGACTACAACCGAACCTTATCATATGACCACCATGTAACCGAACATAGGTCCTTGGTTTTATACGATGCCCATTCCAAAATGTGCCATGTGTACTCTCCAAATCATATAAATAAAAACCTGTAGAATTTTTCTCATCTGCTATTGCTCTGTATTGAATAATCGCATGGTACCTCGAGATAGTCGGATGAGCAAGAGATAAATTACAGCAAGGCAATCTCCCTATCACGTAAAAACTTTTTTCAGTTAAATCAAGTTTTTCTAGAATTACTCCCGACTTAAGAATCTCCAACTTATATTCCTCGATTGGTTTCCCACCCCACTTTGGCTCTAAATATGGTATAGGAATGTTTCTTATGTCGGACGAGATATGTTCCTCTACGGAATCTTCTATTATTGGTTTATCGCTCTTAACTTCGACGTCATCTTGGAGTTGGATAGGCTCGATAGCTTCCTTATTCACAGACAATTCAAACGGTGAGAGTGCTGTATCATTTTTCATAGTTCGAATTTTTCCAGTCTTACCCCGCTTGGGACCGATCAGTAGAAGCGGCTTCTTAAACCCTGGTTCTTTACAGGTATCTGTACTTTGACAAGATTCAGACACGTCCTCCGTTTCTGACTTCCTAATGCTCTGCTCATCACACGTCGGTGATTTGGAAATCATTTCATCGTTACTTGCATCAACGTTACTATTAAGAGTATCCTTAGGAAGGGAAATTACAGAATCGTTCTCCCGTTCGTTTGCTTCCATGGTTGCAGTATTATCAAGTTTTATGTCAGAAAGCAGTCAATTGTCACATAAATTCTTGTTTGTATTATTATAAATTATTATTACTTCATAGCTATCAATCAGGATTCACGTGGCACTTTCAATGTTGGACATCACAATTGCATTGAATTTTGCATAACCATAACTGACCATAACCTATCAACTAACACAAATGATTCTCCACCTTCTCTACTACTCTGTTTATTACTCTCTCTTTATAAAGTGCAATTAAAAATGAGACCTTCTTTCCAAGGACTTTTTAACTATGTATTAATTTAAATAGTTACGAATCCAAATTACGAATTATCATACATTAAAAAAATATTAAAAATCGACAATCTTATGGAAATTCATTTACAAATTCTTGTAGATATATAATTGGAAGGTTCGTACCGACAATCGATAATATCGATACTTTTTGAATTGGAGTACCTTCATTTATCATAATTAAAATTTACCAAATGTCGATCGTTAATTTCTTTCTTTTTTTTACTGAAGCTTAAAATAACATCCAATAAAAAAATCTTTATATGTAAATAGAAAATTGATTTAGAACAATTTTAACTTAAAATTAAAGGATTCAGACTAATAAGTGTGTCTTAAAATTTGATATCAAATAAATAAATTATTAAATACATGATAAATCTAACAATCCTTCATGATAGACACTTATAGCTGGAATAATCGCAGAAATAGTCGTGAGCGTCAGTTTAATAATAGGACTTGTATATCTCAGTTTATTTAATTAAAATATACAGATTATATAAACGTGATCACACATTTGTTCGAGTTCCTCCGATATCTACTTCCCCCCTGCCACAATTCTCTTAACCTGAGATAAATCGCTATATATTATTTCTTCTCACTAACAGTTCTCTCTTCGTCTTTCTCGCTTTATGTCATAAATTCTTATATTCTTCACCTCTTAAAAAATACTCGGTTTCATCATATCTCTACGATGTAACAAATGATAAATCTACGGGCGCGCAAGGTAGATTCGTTCTTACATTCGCCTCCCCTGTAATTTGTTTCAACAGACGAACGCTATACCGAGGCGCCTTGCTCCTCTTTGCCATTGATTGACTACATTACACAACTTAATTTATGCCGAAGTCATAACATCGATATTATAAAACTGGCCAATCATAATTATTCCTCTGAAGAATGGAATGACTGATTTCATAACATCGATGTCATAATTTGATAAATCGAATCGTGTAAACGTAGTAATAATCGCTTAAATTTATCTATACAATTTCTATGTTTTATATATATATATATATATATATAATTATATTTATTAACACTGTATTTACATACAGTGTGAGACTTACGGGCATGCACCAAAAAGGATAAATAAATCTTCGCTGTACTAGCACATGTCTCTTTCCTCGGTAACTCAACTCTGTTCTTCGCAACACCCTACTTTAAAACTTTTCCTCAAAGATGTAATCCCTTATCTAGACACATACATGTACATACATGCCACACGCACACACACATACACGCACACATGTTCGCAAGTGGTAACTATTGTAGGCACACGTCATCCCTTTTGTCCCTTTTTTCGTTTTTAATACAGCTGTCTCGCAGTGACTATCTTGTAATGATAATTTCTCTCTAAGAAATCCCAAACGATATATTTCAAGCATATATTACCTGCACGATCTTATTTACACAGAAAATCGAATCATTTTAAAAGCTAGTCAATAAATAATTGATGTAATATCGATAAATATATATTGTTAACATTTTACATTTCATCGGTATTTACATAATTTTTTCTCTCTTTTTTTCTTTTCTTTAAAAACGTATAAATTCTAAAGTGACTACATATTATTATACCGAAAGGTATATATATTCGTTACTGATCTTTGTTACAAACTTTAAAATATTTCTTTCAATATATAGATGCAAAATAATCAAAACTAAACAGAAAACAATATACATTCGTAATAAGCGAAACTCAAACGGAGGATTTCTATTTATCATGGAATTATAAACGAACGCGTTGTGCGTAATTTTTATAATGAAACCAAATAGATATTCCATTCTGAATTGCCTTTTTTTTCTTTGCACGAGATAAAATGACAACTTTATTATGTGAAAGACTGATATAGAAGATCATACACTGTTTTTTATATTCTGATATTAATACATTGTATATATTAATGTCAGATACATATATCAGATATAAATCTTTCTTCTTCAGTGACTTAATTATTATCATTAGATCACTAGTATAGTGCACATTTGCATTTGGAACACAATTGTACAATTGTTCGTATCGATAGAAATTTGAATCTCTTGATTGCTTTTCAAACTGTGCTTTCAATATTCTGTCTAAATATAATCTAATTATCTTTTATAACGTACAATAAACAGTCGTTTGGTGCTTCGTACCGAGTGGTCGTTATTCGAGACCATGCGCCTGGAATTTTCTCCAGAAGTGAATTTAAATTCTTTTTTTGTCATACATTATTTATCTACGCAACAATTTATATATATGATAGAAGATTACCAATTATTCTCAACCATATATTAATTCTTAGAATTCTATTTATAGAATTGTTCAACAACCACTCCGTACTCAGTCAAGGCAGATCAGTGTAATTGCATATCTTACATACTAGAAAATAGTTTAATGCTTAATCATAGGTATTCTCTACGGCGCCTTTTTGACTCGCGAATTCCTTCCGAACTGAGACTGTCGTTGAGCGGAATTAGGAAGAGAGGGAAAAATTATTTCTTTTTAGCAATACACGTGTGTGCACAGCCGCGCATTCATATTTCATATTCAATCCTATATGTTTGGCTGCCTCATACGGTCGAAGGTAAAGATCGCAAACAATAGTTATCACTGAAAATGTGCAAATGTGAGATATGCATACGAATACCCCAAGTTTTTACACAACTGTACTTTCTTATTGTCAGGCTACTTTATGCATACACTCATATTATACTTTCATATTTTTTCCTACGTGATACTTGGTAATCTATGCGAATATTGAAAAGCATATAAAAAGTGTTAGGAATATTTTTTGTCGTACTTTTATTGGAAATTTCTCGTGATATTAATTTTTCATATCGCTCTTCAACTGTGCTTCTTATGCCAATTGACTCGATTTAAACATAAGAACTCTTTATAAATTTGCATTTAATATTCGCCTATATATAAAAGAATATAAAAAAAAACTTTCTTTAGAAATTGCGAAAGCACAGTCTTGTAAACTACGTAAAGAAAATTTCGAATATAATGATACTCTTTCAATGAATGACTAGTTCAATTTCTTTTAGTCCATTCTAAACGATATTGTAGTATCCTTTTCTAAGGAATTAATAAACGTGTTTAATAAATAGAATAGGAGAGCGCAGCAATTTATTTCCATGCAGCAAGCAATATTATAAAATGAAATAGATATATGCAATTCATGTACGAACATAAAAGGTCAGTAAATAATTCCAATGACAAAATACAAAGTAATACATTCAATAAATCAATAGTAATTGTCACAAACAAGTATAAGTATTTGCAAATTATTTAGACCACGATTTTTTAAAATTTGATACCTAAAATAAAATAATTTTGTATAGAAGATAATTAATTTAAATCTCTGATTTTTTATTCAATTTTAAAAAATAAAATGGATAATAAGACTAATTAAGAGTATTCAAGCCCCATTTATAGCAGACACCTTGAATAAAAGAGTACACAGTTTCAAAGATGAAAGTGGGGAAGTTTTAAAGAAATATAAAATGCATGTAACAATCACTTTTTATATCGTAATTAGAATTCGCAGATAGCAAAATAAGGGTAAGAGTGTCATACCCTGAAATTCGCGAATTCGCAAAACTACAACCATTCATTATTCTCTTACTTTCCAAGACGTTTGATTCGAGATCGCGTGCTCAGAGATCGAGCACTAGGATTATACGGTGATTTGACTTTTTTAGCTATAGCAGAAGTGGAACCTGCTGTCGAGGGATTTATGGTAGCGCAAGTACTCACGCTTCCACTGTTACCATTTGCTTGTTTAAGTTTATTGGCTGACAACGAGGAAGACCTGACTCTACTCGATTGCAGCGATCCACTGTTCGCAGACTGCTTCAGCTTCGGTAGAGGCAATCGATTTTGCTTCACTACTCCGTATTGATGAACTAATTGCGCAGATATTGTGTGCCCGGCGATATCTACGTTACGCGAACGTAGTGTTTTCACAGGCGTTGCCGCCATTGTGTCTGATCTAAACAATATAGGAAATTGCAGAATTTAGTAAGTTTATGGGGGGTTAAACATGTATTTCGATATCAACAAAATCATGCAATCTACATTATTCTAACAATCCGCACAATATGCTCCATTTAATTATAATCTTGATATTTATAGCAATATTTATTTTATTTCATAAAACAAATATTCGAATACTTATTTTATAAAACAAAATAAATATCACGTGAGTATTATCAAGAACAATATAAATATATCACATAAAAATAATTTCTTGAGAATAAAGAAACATAATTAAACAAACCTTAGCCATCGCTGTGGTATCGTTGAATCCGTAGGACCGATTATCGTTACTGTCCTATTTAATGTCCTTCTATTATTACAATTGTTTGTTCGGTTATTTCTTCCTTGGTCCCATTCCCTTAGGCCAAAACTACCTCTTAGATGTTGCAGTCGAGTCGAACCATTGATGGACGACCTCCTAATAGCTTTAACAGGCGTAGCTTTTTTTTCTAAACTTCTACGTTGGAACGTATTCGATGACGAAGAAAGCGTCGTTAAAGTGGCACCGTTTAATGATGAATCCGATCGTTTATCTGATGTGGGCCAACTTAATCGGGCATTAGCATTCTCCATCGTTTGATTGGCCGGATCATTCTCATCCGTGGGACTGTGCCGTTGGTCTTCAGAACGTGTTCTCATCTTTGCACATGGTTCTTGCTGTGGGCAGCTATTCTCAACTCCAGATGACGAGACAGAGGCTTGTGTGATTGTGCTATGTCTACGTTTATTACTTATAACACAGTCGCTAGCCGTCTTCAATGCATTCTTCGTCTCCTCTACCATTGTACTTTCTGCGATAGATGATTTCGCTACCCTGCTGTACCGCGACTTCACGCTTACATAAGTCTTCGAATCTGGAGTCGGTGCGACGTCAGTGAAAGCATTCCGAGTTTGAGAAGAGCTTAAACTATGTCGTCGCTTTATCGTTCTGACGTCCGCTCTCGCGGGAAATAAAGGGTGCTGCTTATTATTATGTCTCGATCCGTTTAAGACGCCACTTTTCACCTCACCATTATCGAAACTGTTACTTTTAACAGAAACAATACCGCTTCGACGTAACCTACTTACAAGAGGAGGGTGAAGCGCCTCCTCGTTCGCATTGGGACATGCATTCTGTCGAGTCACGTTAGACATCTCTGTTTCAGTTATAATTTCTTTAGGCTCGATGAATTTATTTGATTTTAAATTTGATTGAATCTGACTCTGCAAATGATCATTCTTTGCTTTTTCATTCTGTTCAATTATCGGCTTTTCTTCGTCCTCAAGATATTTCAATTTTTCATGATTGATTTCATTTGTTTTCTTACTTTCCAAATCTCCAGGTTCTTCTGGCATTTGACTGGAGGAAATTTCAGCGACTTGAATACTTTCGCCGACATCGGTAGTCTCGATACTCTTGTCTATCGCGGTCTCCCGTAATTTCGAAGCGTCAATCTGTGATGAAATTGATTTTTCAGGACATGAGACTACCTCCGGCTGTAACGTTTGATCGACAGTCTCCTCATTTCCGTTCGACGAGTCCGGTTGTTTAGGATCAATGTCAAGATCCAAGGAAGCGCTTGGCGGTGGTATTGGCATGCACATGCACGGCGATGTAACTTTTGAATTGATTCTTTCAACAATTTCAGGTTCTCTTGTTGTAACTGGTACTTGTGTTCCGTGATGTATAACACGGTCCTTCTTTTGATTAAACAGTACCTTTAATAAAGACAGATATCTTAGTTATAGTATTAATAGTTTTACAGTTATATCATAATATTAGATTTCTTACAAAATCTCAATTTATTCAAAATTTAAACGACTAAACTTTTTACTTTAACTTTGTCAATATTTACATATGAATTATTTATGTACATTAGATTTTTTCAAAACAAGTATTCTTCATACCTCACTGCGGCATGGTCCTGATGGATCTAACATTAATGTTACAACACTAGTATTATCTGCTCGTAACCTCGTCGACGACCACCTCTCCAATGCACGATCCACAAGATTTTTCGAAGGATTTATCCACATTTGTAAATCAGCCTGCTATCAAAACGATTTATATACCTCAATGAAAGTACTTCCCATCACTTTAAAAACGCTACGAATTAATTCCAACACCTAATAAATTACCATACTATATATTAAGACAACAATTTGTATGTATACTTAACTTGTATACTTAATAATTATATGTATAATTAATAATACGCGCGCGAAACTTACTCCATTACCGGTCTGCTGAGAGGCTATCAAATGTTTCTCATTGTGTCTGTCTGTGGTTTGGACAATAGCTACTGCAGCTTGCGGAGATAACATATTCCATAGGCCATCAGTACCAAAAATAAGACAACGATGTGATTTGACGTCAACTGGAATAACTTTCACATCCGGCTCAGGGGAGACGACAAAAGTGTTCAATTCTGAATTGTAACTCCATAAATCACCTAAAACAAATTTTAATTTAAGCTCTTTTGTATATAAGAATACTGGACAGAGTACAATCAAAGTTTCATCATAAATGCTTCAAAACATTGATTGACTAATCAAAAGAAAGAATTTTACTAATTGATCAATCAAAAAATGCTTCAAAGCATTTGTAGCATCATTGACCATATCCACAAAGAGATATTGATAAATATGCATTTACCTAAAGATCTGGCTACTGCAAGGAATGGGATCTCATCCATATGAGTGGATCTTCGAACTGGACCTTTGTGCCCAATGCGAGGTCTGTTCCACACAACCCTTGGAACACCGGATTTACTGACCACTTTTCCACCAGATTCCTGTATACGCGTCATTTCTGGCCCACTCTCTGGCTTGTGATCTCTCGTAAGTGCCTTTGCTCTCCATTGAGGATCGTCCTCTGCCTGATATCCCAATATAATAGCGGAATCTCCCACATGACCTATATAAATCTTGCCCTTCCTTATAAAAGCAATGCTGGCGGTTGTGCCAGCTGTGGATGGCAATCCAGATGCAGTTCTCGGCCATTTGTCTATACAAAAAACATCAGTTTAAAATATTATCGTGATAGATATCAAAGTTTTTTTTTTATAGCTAAACTAGTTAGCAATCTTTGTATTTAAAGTAAAATAGGTATACAGGAATTTTTTCTAACTGTATTAGTATTTACTTTTGAAATTTAAAGTAAAGTAGATAAGTTTTTTATTCCTATATTTTCTTACTTTTGCCAATGTCAAACATATGTCCATTTCGCTTTAAGTTAAAAACATTTGTTTTTTTAATCCAACTTCTTGTATAGTCTTTCTCTTTTTTTCTTTAGTGTAAAGAAAAAAGGAAGATAAATTGTGTAAAAAGTTAAAACAACAAGTCCTATGTATATTCAACTACAAACCTTATGTCTAATATTTATTTAAAATGAGGAAGTTCTAGTACAGGCATAAACACAAGAATGAGAACACAAGATAGAACCTATATTTGAAATTTGGCGAAAGCGAAGAAGAAAGTTTAAGTCCGGTGCAGCAATAAAAAATAAACCTACAGCAAGTTCTTCGCGATCAAGGTCGACGCGCCCGTTCCGCTTTACGCGCGCGCGCGCGTGAGTGCGCGTGCACGCGACGGTATCGCCGCGGAAGTCGCCGCGGTCCAGATTCGCGACGAGAGACGACGTAAGAAGTCGTTGCATCGGTTAATTCCCATCGTTCTCCCAAGCCCAAATTTTCAGGTTAGCTCGAAGAATTACATAACCTAAATTCTAACCTAATCAGTGACGGCGGTGACGGTGGTGGGGAGAAATACGCGGGATGATGACAGAAATTCTCAACGGGGGTCACCATCGCCGCCGAGAGGGATCGCATACGCGGTGCTTATCGACGGTGAGCAAAATTTAAAATTCGCGCGAAAGCAAAAGATAATCATTGTGCGTGCAAACAAGAACGAGTCGACGAAACACAACAATCTTATATCTCCATACCGAGCTCCCGCCACATCGCGTAATGAGTGTTCATATATCCGTCCCTGATCGCCCGCAGCACATCCTCGTCGCGGTCGCTCCAGAAGTTTTTCTGCTTCACGATAATGTCCATGAGATGTTCCTTGGCGAAGGTCGCGGCTTCCCCGCCTCCATGGCCGTCGAAGATCCCGAAAAACGCGTATTCCAGATCCTTGTCGTCCGGGGTCGGCTGGAACGCCACGCAGAACATGTCCTCCATGTATTTGCGGCCGCCCTGATTACAGTGACCGGTTACTCGTAGATTAACGCCGATGCTGAGCGGCATGTTGATGTCTGGATACTGTTCTCTTTGAAGTGACAGCGACGACGACGACGACGACGACGACGACGTCGCCGAGGTGCGAAAAACTGTCTGTGTACGGTGCGCTTATTACGCACTCTTTCACCGCTACGTATACTCGTCGAACGGAAGCCTCGCATTTACTGGGCAGGTCCGCGCGCGCCACACACAATCCTCGCGCACGAGAGAGAGATACAGCGGCGCTGCGGGGAAGAGGGGGAACGGTGACGTTGCGGTCGACACTCGACAGTGAAGCGTCGCGGTGGGGATTGGCGGATAGTGGACGAATGGCGGACGCGCGGGAGGAGGAAGGGGAAATCTCGTTTTCTCCTCTACTACCCGCAGCCCTCGACCCCACACACACATGTGCACGTGCGCACGCGTTCTCTTCTCACTTCTCTCTGTCTCCTTTTCCTTTCTCTGCGCGCCTCCTCGATGTTCCACGATTTCACCGATACGGACGCAACCGACGTTCGCCGACGATTCTCGAGAAACGTCTAGAGCGGAAGATTTTGGAATTCACATGCGTGACGTGCTCCGTGCGTGTTTTCGAATATGTCGCCCGCAATCAATCGCCATGGGCCGCTGATCGGGTGGCATATTCTGAGCTTGGACCGCACACGTTCCGTCGACGATTTTTCCCCGCAAAGAGACCCGACGAGAGAAAGAAAGAGAGAGAGAGAGAGAGAGAGAGAGAGAGAGACATGAGCGAAGGCTGGAAACACGGGCGTATGTGCGTCCGCTTGTTCGCTCGTGCATTTCGCCATTTCGTCGCTGCCGAAACCTTGAAAGTCGGCCGCGCGATCGACGGTTGACGAGCGGAATCTCGCGCGATACGAACCTTTACGTCTTTAAGCCCCATATGTCACGATAATATACATTTTCGATTCGCACTCGCGATTTCCCATTGTGTCCAATTATTTCGCCGCCACGTGCTTCACCCCCACAACAGAGGGGGAAAATCCTGTTGGCGGGCCTCTAATTGGTCGCGGGAAGACTGCAAGTTAGAAATGCGCTTTACATCGAAGATAGACAAGGAGAGATAAGAGCGCGTTTCTGAACTTCGCGAAGTTCGCGGTCGTTCAATTTCGTTTACAGCGACGCGCGTAAAGTATGTCCAATTCTAACGATGTAAATTAATTTTAATCTCATTTTAACTTACTTTTTATTTTCTTCTAGTTTTAAGTATTGAAAGAGATTAAATTAAACCGAGATGAAAGTTAATTAATTGATAAAAATAAATATAAACATTAAAAAAAGATAAAGAATCAATTAAACTGAAATTAAAGTTAATAAAGAATAGATCTGTTTTCTATCAATAGGTCCGTTTTCTACCAATGTACTAATTTTAATTTCAATTAACTCTTCATCTTTTTCTAGTTTCAAATCCCAGTTCCACAACTATGGACAAGATCAACTTTAATCTCGCTTTAATTTATTCTTTCTTTTTTTTAAATTCTTATTCTTATTTTTTATTTTTTCTAATTCCAAGATTAAAGTTAATCTTATAGTTGTGGAACTTGGGCGAAGGCTGGCTACAGCTCTGGAGAGAATTAAAAACTTCTTAGAATTAAAAAAAGATGAAAAGTAGTTGAATTCAAATTAAAATTAATCTACATTGATAGAAATGGATATTAAATGGATAATCTAGGAACACAAAATCATAAAATCACTGCGACAAATAGAAATCATTTTAGAAAAATCATTATGTCATTCGATACTTTTGACAATGATTGTGATAAATTTTTGACAAGTATATTGAATGACATCATTATGATGTTTCTTAAAATTAGTTTTACCTAAAGTCTTGATCTTAAATTTTTTTATTTGGGAATGTTATGAATAGAATTTACTTCGAATACATTAACTTATATATATGTGACAAATAGAACAATATTTCTGGAGACTTATCATACATTCCATCCTTTTTACTCTCTTAAAATAGATAATGGTAAAATTTTCAAAACATAAGAAGTGATAAACACGAGTGATAAACGAGTAATTTGACTTATAATTTCGTTGTGGAAATTTTAAATAATTCTTTTAAATAATGATCTATCTATGCAGAAAACAAAAGTTCAAATTTAGGACATGTTTTAAAGACATTTTTACAAAAATTGTCTAAAAGACGTCTGTAAGATGTCTTATGTTCCGATTTTGGACTTTGTGTCATTTAGATATAAATCAATTTTTGTATCGGCAAAAAGAAAAAAAATTGTGTTATGCATGCAACACTGTTATGCATGTATTTCTCAGAATTGATTTACCCGCGATAATTATTTATCTACCGATTAAGCATAGCTTTCAATCTTTATTTCGAATCACCGTCGAGGCGCGTCGCCCCTCGAAAGAACACTCTCACCTATCGATAAGTTCACTTGTCGCAATCCATTTCTTTGTTGTTTTTTTTAATTCAAAATATTTGGCTTTCATGTGGTAAGAAAAGAATCGACCTTCAGACAAAACTTTAACATATAGTCTGATATCTTTCAATTAGATCGAATATCAAAACCAGAGCTATTTTTTTCAGCCACATTTTTTTCTCTCTTAAATGTGTACATATAGGTAAGTACCTTGTCTTTTCTCAAAGAGATAGCGAGCATGAAGTGCGCCGCTAGTCGAGCTAGTCGCGCTACTCGATTCGAGACGCGAGTTACGTTTAAGGTTAAGTATTAACTCTTTATTACTCACGTGGGACGTTCAGGACACCATAATTTTATAAATTCATTAAAAAATGCCATGCTATTTGTATACCTTTTATACCTATTATATTTAATACAAATTATTTTACAATTAAAAAAAATTTGCATTTATTTTTATCTGAAGAATGTATTGAATATAAATCTTTATTTAATTGTAAGTTATCAAAGAGAACAATGAAAATTAAGATATATAAAGTTAAAAAGTGAGAAACATTTCATATGAGTAAGTATGACGTTAAAAACATTACGCGAGAAATATAAAGTTAAACATGGACGTATTATGTCTATTTCTATCAATGTAGATTAATTTTAATCTCGATTCAACTTATCTTTTATCTTTTTTTCTAAAATTCTATATATTAAAAAAAAATAAAGAGTAAATTAAATCAAGATTGAAATTAATCTACATGAGTGGAAATGAATATTATTCTCTTCATATCTATTTCTATCAATGTAAATTAATTTTAATCTCTTTTTAACTTATCTTTAATCTTTTTTTAAACATTAGGAAAAAGTGGAGTAAATTTAATCCAGAGTTAAAGTTACTCCACATTAGTAAAAATAGACACATTATTCTCTTTATGTATATTTTTGCTAATGTACATGGAAAAAATTTTATATTTAAAATTACTATAATGTTGTAGGAACTGCGGATTATCATGACAATTATAAATTTAAATGCTATAGCTATTTTTTTAAAAACAATGATGCAACGTAATTTTTACACTTTTTCATAGTAAAAATTTTTTATTACAAAATCAAAATTTATTAAATAAAAGTTAGTATTATCATAGTAAAAGTTATGTCGAAATCATGTTGTGATGGTCCATCGAAAATACAAGACATAATAAAATTGTATTAAAACTTAATATAACAATTTTCTCCATGTAGATTAATTTTATTCTCTCTTACTTACTTTC
The DNA here is from genome assembly GCF_000204515.1 of Acromyrmex echinatior. Next base: position 587,227 of record NW_011627126.1, on the reverse strand, counting down.
TACATTTAAAAAATTTTTCTTATAAGTATTAGAAAAAAGTAAAGAGTAAATTAAATTAATTAATCTACATTGGTATAGAAATGAACATTAGCATGCCGGGTGCGAAGCGCTCAAAGAAGGGAAGAACACTAGGGAAACGGGCGTTTTGTGAAATTTCCAAAAGGCATCTTTCTACAGCCTACTCAAGTAACACGTTACCTTGGTGGTATCGTATCGCACGCGCAGAGTAGCTGCGACCAGCCGGCGGCGCGTTCCCCCTTCCCTACCGCCTCCCGCATCGCGGATCCCCACCGCCGCGGAAACTTTCCGCACCCCTTTACCCCGCGCTCATTTGCGTTCCTACCTGCTCCACCGCGCCCCACCCCGTAGTAGCCCAACGTCCCGCCGTTACCCCGTCGATGCACTAGCTCGTTAAACTCCGCCGCTATATTCATGCCGCGCATCTCCGCTCACGCAGTTACGGAGATGCCATGTTGCCGCACTTCCTTTCTCTTCAATCTCTCTGTCTCCCTTCCTCCCTCCCTCCCTCTCTCTCTCTCTCTCTCTCTCTCTCTCTCTCTCTCTCTCTCTCTGTCTCCATGCTCTCTCGCCGTGAGGTAGCAACCTGATTTCTTGTCCAGCTCTATCGTCGCGAAAGATGACGCGCCTAATGAAAAATTGTCCAGAGCGCTCCCGCGATTTTGGAATTCAAATCGAGAATCATATAAATTTCGTCTAATGTCTAATCTTCGCTGATTTTTAGAGATATTCCAGCAATTCCAGCATGCCTAGAAATTCGAATCTCAGATTTCTCGCGATATATACGATACGCTGCTGTCGACTTGTTCCCTTCCCGCATGATTCCTTCCGTTTCCAACGGTCCTTCGGCGGAGGGAGATAGAAATTTTGTCGGTGAAACGATGCGACCCCGTTGGCACGGTGTTTTGAAAGGCCTAAAAACGTCGAGAGCGAATCGCGGCGATCGGACGAAAAGTGCTGAATATTTCGTCAAGGCGGTTATCTCTATGCCGAGCGAGCAAAACGCGGAGGGGCGCACGTGTTTGAACTTGTTCGATCGCAACGGCAATCGCAGGGAGAGGTGGCAACGTTGCATCGCGCTGTTCAAAATAGCTCTCACCAGCTGGCGACTTTCGCTCGACCTACGGATTAAAGTCTGCGGAACGGCGTGCGACGCTCCCGAGCAAATAGCGCCGTGTCGCTGATCCGCCAGGGCTTCGGACTTCGATCTCGATGCGTAGAAAACGAACGATCGCCGGAAAAACCGTCTGCACCCGTTCGTTAAATCGAACGATGTGCGACGTTGAAATGTGTCATCGATTGCGTCATTTTCTCGGAAAAGATGGTCGCCGCCAGTCGCGAACTGACTGTTAGGTCGCACTACGTGAATCAAGCTGCGAGCAACGATTGTCATGCAACGATTATAGCGTTTAGATCGCGATAAAAGGACTGAGAAAAAAGATGAGAATGATTCTCGTTCAAAAAAATATTTTATAGATTTCTTTTGAGAAGAATTCGAGATAGTTCTCAATAGTTAATCGATAATCCGCACGTCTTCCAGTTTGGCTTCCTGTTGCAAGCGTATCGAACGGCACAGCCAGCGCCACCTGTGTTTTATTGGCTAAAATAGAATGAAAAGGTTACTGCGTTATTTATTTTCCATAAGCAAATGTAGCATACTATGTCATAAATCCTGAATTATATCAATGTCGTACTATCACTTGCGTCTTTTTTTACACCTATGTTTAATGTTATTGAAGTTGGTATTTACGTTATGAATAAATAAACGCGATCGCATGATCTGTCCATATTTAGACTTGTTCGTTTGTAAATTTACAAATGGACAATTTTCGGTTATTCAGCTCGATCTCTTATTGGTCGAGCTGATTCGAAGGGTTCGCGCAAAGGGTGCGCGAATCTAGACGTCGCTCGATTCTCGAAAAACAGAATCGCGGATACAAATATTATAAATCGGTGTATAATTTCTCTAAGTTCAAATTCCAATGTTACTGACAAACGAAAATCCTTCCAATCGTGACGAAAATGAGACGCAAGTCGTATTTTTCCACATTCATATTGATAATTCACTATGTTCATCTCGATATCCGGTTCTTTTTTGTTGTAATAGAACGATGATAGGAAAACACGATAAAAACGCTTGTGTAATCTTACGTGCGCGAATATCAATCGTGAATTATTCGTCGCGCATATATATCGCTACAATAACAACATAATTAAAAAATTATAATTTCGTATACATGCTGGAGAAAAAATATAATTTAACTACATACTTTTATTCCTCTACAATTAGATTATTACATCGAAATTACATTTTAACATTAAAATTACAAAATTTTAGTGATTCCAAATATTTAAACTTATTTTTTGAATTATGTTTTGTTATATAAAGTACGATATAATATGTCTAGATAGATAGTCCTGGAAAATATAAACTAATAGCGAATTCAGTTAGAATAGTGCATATTAAAGTCGTTGTACATTGATTTAAATCTGACAAATAAAAGTGACATGTATATATTTCAAATTATAAAATATATTTGATTTAACAGTACATTAAAATGTATTGAGAATTTCACGGTTTAACCTATTTTTATATTTATGTTAAGCACACATCTCTTTACACTAATTTGTGTATGGCGGCTTTAATATATGCACCAGTGTGCCACTAAGTAGTAAATAGTAAATACGTCGAATCGAATTCGCTATAATAATAAACATTAGCTACATCATATTACATTGTCCTCAATAATATAACACATATTGTATATAACAATTGTATTATTGAGTAGGAAATTATAATATTGACGTGCAACGTCATATTGTTAGTTTATGTTCTGCGGAGTCATAATAATATGACATCATAGAACGTCATTATAACTTCATTTGTCAGTTATAATTGACAAAATAAGGTCACGATAACAAATGATCCTTATAATATTATTATGATCCTTCTATATCCTATCTGTATCCTATCTAGATCCTTCGTCGCTCACTAGTGTTTCCCAGAACATTGTATGTATAATCGCAAGGAGGACGTATCTAACGTGTGTACTTTACGTTTGCAAGCGGCCTTCGCGGTTTTGTTAGCATCTTTTTATCGATTGTCCGCGTCGAGGCGAGCAATACGCGGATACATCCGGTGTCGGGCATTCCCCAGGCATTCCCCAGCCAGCTTAGACTAAACTGTGCAGGTTCGTGCTTGTTGAGTCTCGTTAAAGCCTCGTCGTCGCCTCCAACGGTCCGTGAGTCACGGAGCTGGTGACTTATACTGATAGGATTGCTCAGTCTCTTGAAATTCCGTCTGACGATTGCTTTTGATTGGCGACTGTCCTTCTATAGAATAGAATAACCGTGCCCTTCTACGTGCAGCAAACAATGAGTCAGAGTTGATACTTTTTAAATAAACGGAAAAGTAAAACGTCCAAAAAGGAGGAACTGAGAAACCCTACGTTTTCTCTAAATTTTCTATCACGAAGTTATATATGCGTGTATCAAAGTTACCTTCTTATCAGTTTGATGTCATTTTATGTTCCACATTTATCTTACTTTTCATAATTCTTTTATTTTACATTCTGTAAGATCTCAGTCTTATTTCTTCAATGTTCCCGAAATATATGTAATGTCTTTTGTGTTAAAAAATTTTAAACATTTTAGAAATAGATTTTTCGAGAAATTTCTTTCGTGATAAACAATAATATATTTTTTAAAGTAGTAAACAAACGAAATAATAAAAAGTATCTGTAAAAAAATATTAATAATAAAAAAATCTATTAAAATAGTTATAAAAAATATTATGTATTAAATTAATTATATTAATAGGTTCAATAATTATCAATAAAAATCAAGTTATAATTAAATTATATAATTTAGATGAAAATTTAATGTATTGTTGAGATTAATAGGGTTATGAAGAAGTTAAACAGAAATAACTTCAAATTCTAGAAGAAAGCAGAGTGGCGCAGTGGAAGCGTGCTGGGCCCATAACCCAGAGGTCCGTGGATCGAAACCACGTTCTGCTAAATTATTATTTTTATACAGAAGGTTTTGTATTTATATTTTTTATTTACATTCTTTTATTTGCAAACCCAGCTTTTTATCATATATATTTTGTGTGATTTTTTATTTATTTACAGAATATATTATATTAGATTTTTAATAAAAAATATAATTCCATTAAAAAAATTGGAAAATTAATTTTATCATTATTTGTCTCCCTTCAAATAATTCAACTTTTATATGAAACATTTTTTTATACAATGTCAAATTTATTTAGGATATACAGTTGTTTCTATTAAAGTGGAACATCCTGTATTCTTTTATGTTTATAAAAATTATATTTAGTATTTTTGTCTTATTTAATAATTCGTAAGAAATATTCTAAACATTAATTTTATTATAAAAAATAAAAATAAAAAAATTTTCGCCCAACGTGGGGCTCGAACCCACGACCCTGAGATTAAGAGTCTCATGCTCTACCGACTGAGCTAGCCGGGCTAGTTGATACTACCTTCACTTAATAGATACATAAGGTACGAGTAAACAGTAAAAAATCAATATTTGAATAATTTCTTATACTGTGATATTGAAAGCATAAACGATAGCATAAATAATTATAGGTAAAAAAAAACCAGTTAAAATAAAAAAGTAACGAAAGTGAAATTGTTGCACAAAAATAAATCTTTATTAAAGCTCATTATATCTTAGTAACAAATAGCTCGTTACAATCCTGACAGTAAATATATTATGTACAATCGTTTCTTTTATATTAAAATGAACACAAATAAGTATTTTTTTAGTGTCGCACTAGTACGGATTTTTATGGCACATGAATATGTTTGTTGTTATTGATATAATAAATTATACGCATTTACAACTCAATGTCCAATGTAACTTTCTTTGTTTACATTTGTCCGGAATCGTCGTTTATTGATGGTCCCTATCGGCAGTATAGATGACCAACCAAACTCTGATTAACTTAATAATTAATTAATATGGATATTGTTAATTTTTTATTGTGTAACCGTAGAGAAAAAAGGATTAGATTAAAAAAGATGAATTAGGCAGTTAAAAATTTTAGTTCAAACAATTCTGCCGATTGATTTAATCAATAATCAATTTATCACGCAATATCCAAATGCTAACTTTATAAATACGGCTAGAATTATAAATTTTTTATTGTTAGAATTTTATTGTTAAAATTTTTTATTGTTTCGTTACTTTAATCAATAATAAATTTAGCTAGTGATATCTATGCTTCGTAATATGAATTTTATTAATTTTTTTTCTTGTTCCTAACATCCCTAACGATAATTTTTGTTAGAATTTTTTATATAATTTTTCAGAATTTCTATTATATAATTTTTAGAAAACTTCTTAAGTACTTATTCGAAAACTTATTGAAACTTTTTCAGAATGTTGAGAAAGTCTTAATCTTTTCAAGAATTCTTTACATAAACAAATTTTTTTACATATTCTGTATTAATTTCTCAATTCTATAATTTCCGAAGAAAATTTATAAAATCTAAAGAAATTTAAAATATTAAAAAAAATCTTTATAAGGTTAAAATATGAAAAAAATTCTTAAAAATATTATGAGAATTTCTTTTCATTAGGAATGGAACAAAACATTAAATTATACAGTTAGAAATTGTGTTCCAAGCAATCATTCTGCCAATTAAATTAATCCAATTAAGTTAAGCAAAGTTTGGTTGAAGTTGCTTCGAGTCTATTTTGCATTTTTCGATATTTTGCATTCATCGATACTTTATTGCATTTTTATTGCAATATTTCTGATATGTCCATAATCGTACAGCGTGCGACAAACAGGTACTAATAATCTAAGCAATCTAACGAAATATCTAGAGATCGAGAAGCATTATTCTATATACAATATATGATATTATCTAGTACGCAATATTACGAGGGGAGGATTTCGAAGGATTTAAAGTTGTAAGTTATAAATATATATGCGTTCCAAAAACTAAATATACGTATTTATTAGTTTATAAGCGCTTTCACGGTATGAACACATTGAATGACAACATTAATAATATCAAATCTATCCTCGCCTACTGCAAAGGCAACTTTACTTTCAGAACTCCGTTGATTATCAAAATCACTACTGCATCTATATTTTTTCGCGAAACACAAACAGTAATATATTACATCAATACATTATAATTTCTTATTCAATATAATGTAATTATTTGTTATGTATAACAAATGTTATATTACATTTATATTATATGTGGAAAATTATAATTTTAATGTAATGTTACACTATTAGTTCGTGTTTCGTAAATTGTACCGATATATTTAATATTATTGCTTGATATCCGAATGTATAATAATTTTCCTAATTCTTCCAATGATGATTGAACTTCAAAACCTATTTCACTTGATAAAACAAGGTCTTTGAGTATCTTAACTCTAGCCTTTTGTTCTTATTTGCCGAACAACTAATACATCCGTACCGCGAAGAACAATACAAATGCCAACGTTAAACTCTTTTTCAACTCGATATTGCTCGCCATCGAACAACCCGGTGGACATTCCAGCTCGACAGTCTGATTCTGATAAAGAAGATTTCTCATGATCTTCTTTCCTTCGCACGAATTCTCCACCTTAATGAACTTAATCTTCTGAGTCTCGAGAAACTGCTCCAGATCCATGCGACAGCGCCACTTCAACGGGTTACCGGCAAATTCAACGATGTGCAAATTTGGCATATCCTGAAAATCACTGGTATAGATGCATTGCAGATCGTTGCCCTCGAGATTTAGATAAACCAGCTTGCGCAAATGGCGGAAAGCGCCCGGTGCGATATAGCGGATTGAATTACCGCGCAGATCCAGCCGTTCGAGACGTTCTATGTTGAACCAGTTCGCTTCAATCGACGTCAGTGGATTACCCTGAATGGTGAGCCGTTCTAAAGAGTCCAGACCCCGAAAAGCGCCAGGCGAGATTGTTCTCAGACCACAGTTCCTAATGATTAGCTCATGTAAGTTTCGAAAATTGTAGAGAGCATTGACTGGGAGGACGGGCAAATGACCTTCGTAGAATTCGATGTAAACAGCGTTGTGTGGTATGTTTTTCAACAATATTAGATTGCCACCTACGCAGCGATATCGTGGTTCTGTAGACTCGGGAATTTTGAAGCAGGAACCTTCCAGGGTTTCATTGTAGAAGCCTATCGAGGGTGGCTCGGTAGTCGTGGTAGTCCGTGATGGGGTGTAAGAAGTCACTGCCGTTGTGGGAGGCGTCGTCGGCAATATGGTGACATAACAGTCGTCGTTCACGTCGAATAGGGAGTCGCGATTATACGGTATCTTGCGGGAGTCCAGGAAACTGGCCAACTTGGTGCCGCACAAGCAACTCCATGGATTGCCCGATACTTTGAGAGAATACAGATGCGGCATTTTGCGCGCCATGTGCTCCACGCCGAGGCAGTTCATGTAGTTCTCGGATACATCAAGAATGTGCAGCTGCGGCAGTATATCGAAGACCTCGTTGGGAATACGATAGATGTGATTGCGCGAGAGGTCCAGGTATCGAAGATTTGTCAGGCCCTCGAATGCTTCAGATGTCACCGTATTCAACTGATTACTGTGCAGTGACAAGCGTTCCAGATTATATAGATCGATAAAGGCGCGATGCTCGATCGTCTCGATATTGGAATCACGTAATTCTAGCTGGGATAGCCAGCCGTCGAAGCGAGCAAATGCTCGCGTTGGAATCGTCTTCAGATTCGAAAGGACGATGCGAATGGCGTGAACTGAATGAGGTAAGACATCCAGCTCGGTAAGCGAGGTGATGCCGCTACAGGTGAAACCCTGCCGCGACATTTGAGTCTTGTCTCGCACGCAAGTACCTTTGCGAATCTGCGGTCTCTCTGTGGGAACTTGAACGATCGGTCTTATTACAGTGATGTTTCTTTGACTCAAAGTGTCCTCGAAAGTGGTCCAATGCACGTGGCCGTGCATCGTTATCTAAAAAGAGATTAGATATATTTAATAATTTTGGTAAATAAAATTCTTGGTAAATAAAATAACAAGATTTTTAAGAATTTATTACATTTAAAATTTATGAAGAAATAATTTCTGAAAAAATATTATAAATTTTTCTTGAGATGATAAATTTCCTTTAGAAATTATATAAAATAAGAAATCTTAGAAATCTTAGAATATTTTAGAATATATAAAGAATTCTGGAAAAGATTTTTAAACTTTTTAAAAATTGTTGCAATTTGTATAAATAATCTAAGAAATTATTTTTAATAATTGTAAAATGAAATAATGAAATAAAATAAATTATATTATAATATATAAAGATTATACATTTCGCGGGTTTCTTCCGTGTCCAGATCCATTGTCGGAATACCAACATTTCATGAACCACTTCATTGTAGTCCACTTCATCAGGGCGAGAAGCCTATATAATATCAAGTATACTATATAATATCAGGTATATACAGTATCAAGCTGCTCCTCGCCCTGATGAAGTGGATTGCAAGGTTCACAAAATGTTGGCATTCCAAGAATGGATCTGGACATGGAGGAAACCCGCAAAACGCATAATCTTTATATAGAAAGCATCCGTGAAAAGAAAGCCTCAAGAATATTAAATTATAATATTGTATATATAGAAGTTCTTAAAAAATTTTAAACTTTACATAAAAATTCTAAATAATTATGTGAATTCTAAGAAAAATTTTCAACAGAGGTAGTATTAGAGATTAATCAAATAATATAATTGTGTAATTGTGATTCATTTAAATTTTGCTAATCAATCGAAACATAATGCGCAAATATGCAACAAGTGACCGCCTTAAAAGTCGATTGTATATATCATCAAGCTTAAATCTATATATATAGTGTTAGTTTCAATGCTGAAGAGCGCATCAAAATAAATCACAATTACACTGAGAGAGAGAGAGAGACCAACTATTTGGTAAAGCTTTAATACCATGTAAACGTCACCTTAGTGACATTTTTTTTCAGAATTCTTCACATAATTTTCTAGAATTTCTATACAATTCTATAATTTTTAAGAAAATTTCTTAAATTTGATTAAATTATAATATAAGGAAATAATGTCTCCTAAGTAAGTAGCAATGTTGAAAAGTCAATATAAGACAAACCTCGGGAATGGAACCTGAATTTGAGAAAAGTGTTTCGTAAATATGAATCAGCTGCTTTTCTACGGAGCTAACACTTCTCGGAATTAAGAATGCTTAAACGACTATAGGAATGTCCAAGTCCAAGAAGCTATCTCGAATTTCCTACTTTACTTCTCATCAGTAAATAAAATTCGTTTGATTTATTTTCAGCAAATATTAAGATTTTTCAGAATTTCCAACAATTATTTTTTTATAAAGAAAATATATAAATACGAAATAGGTTTTAACAAAATTCAAATTTGATTGTCTTAATATTTAACAAAAGTTTCATAAGATAATTAAATTATGCAAATAAATTTATACTGGGAATTTCATCTTTAATTTACTAATTAATTTAACAATAATAAGTGAAAATCGAGAAATAAAAAACCGAGAAATAAGCAAAAGGCCATATTCTATCAAAATGGATAATAATAATATTTTCCTCCATAATAATATTTTATCTTATAACTTCCAGTTAAAAGTATTGTTAATAACAAATTAATAAAATAAATTAAAAAACAAAATAAAATAAATAATTACAACAAGTTAATACTTTTAATACTGAAAATAAACGATTAATTGACTAGTATTAGTATTAACCCTTACAATATAAAGTACAACTTAGTGCCTCATCCAAATATGGATCATCCGTCCGTTTTTTTCATTCTATTTAAAAAATCTTTAAAAATTCACCAACATACTTTCAATTTTCTAGAATAAATATTGAAACTTTATTTCAGAAAATAATAAAATGTAGTATAATTTATAATCTCTGAAAGACTCAAAGAAACTTGCACGAACAGAAGTCGCTTGGTCATTAGTGACCCGACCTTGTACCGGTAAGGGTTAAATTTCTATAAGGGCAACATACTCCTATCACATCTAATCCTACCCTAACGAGCGCATTGGAGTGAACAGATGCTATGGTAGGAACATGTTGGAGCATGTTGAAGCATGCAACGCGAACGAATCTAGTATTTCATAAAAGATACAATGGTTCGACACACACACACACACACACACACACACACATACACACACACACACTATGGCTTGTATTCATAGGGTGCAGTCGAGTTGCCGTATAAATACTTCGAAGCATTTTTTGATTGGTCGATTAGTAAAATTCTTTCTTCTGATTGGTCAATCAAATGCTTTGAAGCATTCGTAGCAGCAATTCGATTACAGCTATAGTAGTGAATCAACCTGAGATCCAATTTTAATCAGTCTTTCATTTGAAAAACACTTTTTAAACACGATTTAATAAATCTAATTGATTCAAACTTTGATTTAAAGATAGCTCATTTTACATGAGAATCAATCGTGGATCGATCTATGGTTATGAATATATACGGATCTAAGCTTTATTTTATTTTTTTATCACTCATTATATTCGAAAAAAAGTAAAATGCAATTTACGTAAAAAAACAAATGCGTAAAAGAACAGGATATAAAAAATAAATAAACGCCCTCAAAAAAGAATTCCCTGGCGAAAATAAAAATCGGAACGTAAGTCGAATATAATGGAAGAATAATAGAAGCGTAGACGATCAAGCTTCTATTAAAAGGCGAAAATTGAAACAATAAAACATAAAAAGATATTTATTTCCGTGATTTCAATTTTCACTTGCTAGAAGCTTCATTTACGCCTTCTATTACTCTACCATTACATTCGACTTATGCTCCAACTTTTATTTTCATCAGGATTCATCTTCTCATTAGCTACATGGAAATATTATCCGAATTGCCTTCATTTTATCCTCAAATATTAAAGAAGAATAAAATAACACATGAAGCAATCCAGGTAATGTTTCCAAGTGTTTTCGAATGTATCTGAGAATAAAAAAATTTTGATCCTCAGAGAAACATTAAAATCTTTTTTTTCGAATGCCGCCACGTCCGCTGCTTACTTGCGGGTGCTGCCATCCGTCGGTCGGTTCAATAACTTCGTTCTCTTCGTAACAGCGATCAGCACGAGAGACGTCAAATCCCACGTTATGGTCCATCAGGTATTTCTCCAGATTCCTGCGGCACTCGCAGTACCACGGGTTCCCGATGATGTCGAGTCGTTCGAGGTGCCTCAGATGTGCCAGCTCGTCCAACGGCAGGCAACGTAGTCGATTGTACCGCACGTCCAGATGGCGCAAGTTGCTGACGAGTGGGCGCAAAGCACCAGGCTCAATGCGCTCTATGCCGTTGCGCGCGAGCACCAATTGGCGGAGCGCAACGAGATCACTGAACCAATGGGCGGCAACCGCGGGCAGCCGGTTGCCGACGAGCGTGAGCTGTTGCAGCTGATGCAGACCGGCGAACGCGCCCGGCTCGATCGCGCCGATCGAGCAATCGCGCAGATCCAAACTGCGCAGGCTGTTGCCGAAACGGAAGAACGCGTACGCGGGTAAACGGTCGATCCCCAGACCCACGAGCTGAATCCACGTAGTCCTATCCGGCAGACGGTCCAATGATATCAGTTCGCTTATCTGGAAGCGGTGGCCGGAACGTTCCTGCGCGAGAGAACGAGCGAGATAAGATATCTGGAATATCTGGACGCGCGATCGCAATTTCCGATCGCGACAGAGAGGTGAGCGTATCCGCTCGTACTGGGTGGTAGCAATCATGTAACTTTTTTCCTTTAATATCCGTTTCTGCCAGTGTAGTTTAATTTTAATCTTGTTTCTTAACTCTTCATCTCATTCTAGTCTTAATGCCCATTTCTATCAATGTAGTCTAATTTTTATTTTGACTTAATTAACTCTTCATCTCCTAGTTCTAAGAATTAAAAAAGATGTAGAGTACGTTGAACCGAAATTAAAATTAATTCTACATTGACAGGAAGGGACATGAGTTTATTTCTACTAATGTAATAGATTAATTTTAATCTCGATTTAATTTACATTCTTTTTTAACTAGAAAAAGATAAAAAGTGTGTTAAACCAAGATTACAATCTACATTAATAGAAAGAGGCCTATGAATTAGAAAAAGATGAACAACAAGTAGAATCATGACTAAAGATGATATTGATAGAAACATTTAAATTCTGATTTGCAATAACAAGACTTTAGCCTTTTGTTCCAAGTTGTAATGTTAATTAATTTGCTCTAAACTTTAAACTTTAGACAGCGAAGGCTTATTTTTAAAATTTTACAGTTCTTAATAAAATTTGTTATAATTTATTAATAATTTTGTTATTTCATTGTGTACTCCTTGCCTCAAAATATAATATACAATGTTTCAGTGCCTTTATAGTGACTTTCCCGTTCAGTAAGTTAAATTTTATGATTGAGATGATTGAGAACGAGTTGCTCGCTTAAAACTTAGGGATTATTGCTTAAAATAGTATCGAAAATGCTCTTCGCTGAAAAAACATCAGTTTAGAAAGCTGTTCTTTATCGAAGAATTTTCTGAATTGGTGTATATACTCAGCGCAATAAATTGAAGTGAAATAAATATCATTTACATATTATTATTATATATTATTATTATACCGGTGTACATCAAAGAGTTTATTGATAAAGAACACATGTTAGAGCTTACAGCAAAAGACTAAGGCTTACTACACTTATCGTAGATCGAGTTAAACTAGCTAAAGTCAGTGGCACACAATACACATTTTCTTGCTGAATTAGTTGCGTTCTAATAAATTACTAGAACTATACCACACACACTAGAATTATACAACACATAATTTCCAGTAATTTACTAATACAAGCAATCATGCAAGAAAATATATATCGTGTGCCGTTGAAGAGAAACATGAAAAGTGAAATTTTGTCAATGAAGATAACGGAGAAATTTTTTACTTTTCACATTTTCTAGTTAGGGAGAAAGTTACATGAAAAATTCATCGTATTCGATTACATATACAATTCATGTTATGTTATCTTCATCGTTTTGTTTTCGATTATCATCGACCACGATAGTCAACTGAAACTCGAGTTTGCTTCTTCTCGCGAATCTCCGAGCAAATTTGTGGACGTGATTATCAACAAGGACTTAATGTGTATATGTGACGGAACGAAGTTAATCACACTAATTATATCAATGATATCGCGGTTTTTGCGCGATCTTTGCTTCCTACGTGTATCAGCCGCGCGTCGATTGCGTAGCGCGCGCGATTTTTCGTCAATCCCACGGCGAGCCAATCAGGGCAATAGCCTCGAGAGCCACGTGACCCGGCTCGCGCGAACTTCACTTGAGTTGAGAGTTGCATTCGAGACGATCGAGTTGTCACGTAGGCAGAGACGGACTCCAACGTTTCTACACTTGTGATCTCACGCATCTAATATACGAAGGAACGCTCGTTGTCGGTCGCTCGAGGATTGCGTGTCGGCTGGTAACCGCCCTTAGGACCGGGTGGAAGGAAGCCCAGCGTCTGTGAACAATCGCGTCGCGCGGGTCACGTGATTCGTGCGTCCGTCCGCCATATGTCGCGCGCGGTTTTCGCCGGAGCGGACCTGTGCACGCGTCGCGTCGTCCGGGTTCGACAACGGACGTTTTTCCGCTTGTGTGTCGTGCGCTCGTGTGTCGTGCGCTCGTGTCATTTACATGTCATACGCGGTTTTTCGCGAGACGACGCCGCGCGTCGTCGCCGGAACTCGGAAGCAGCCGTTAAAGGAGGACAATGGCATCCGAGGAGACGTCGGACAACACGCAAGGGTTGGTCGTGACGCTATCGAGAACGCGATTTCGTGCTCCGATAAGGTGAGTTTGTTTGTTTATTGAATTATTTTTCCGATGGAGGGACGTTGAAGTACAGCAATAGCAATTTCGACGAATTTGAATACTGCAGAACAGGCATGTCCTACTTTAGCTTCGGAGATGCATCGGCGAAAAAGAATTCAATACGGTAAGATTTGGGGACTGTAACAATGCGTTCGAAAACACTACTCAAATTCTCTGAATATTATTTTATCCTTATCATTTTATCCTTATTATCTGGGGCTAAAGTTGGACATGCTTACTGTAGAAGATTAGTTCTATAAAATGACATAACCTGTATAAAAAATATATGTGTGAATATTAAATTTATTTTAATAATAATATAAGTTTATTTTAGTATCAATCATTCAAATTTACAAATGTAGAGAATATGTATAATTGAGTGGGTTCACTAGAGCTAAGAAAGTTAAGATGAGCGTAAGATTTTCTGTAGATTGTGCTACAGCATGCAAATGAAAATTTTTATTTATATTTTTATAAATTTGATATTTCTCGAAATTGCTGAGTTTAGTTCAGAATTTTTTAAATAGTGATTTGCGAGAAATCGATCAAAATAACTGACCGAAAAAAATGAGAATCGAAATTATATAATTAATTTATGATATATAAATTGTATATGAAGAATATGAATTTTTGGTAACGTCTTATTTTCCGCGCTACAAATAAATCTGATTATTTCTAATGAAGTATCATCGGCATTTTATACCCATTTATGATATCTCGCATTAATGTTCATATTAAATTATATCTAGATACTAATTGTTTGATTTTCCTTCATGTGTGATAATATGAAGGAGACTAAAAACACCGAGAGCGATTATACGCGCAATTAAATTCTTAATTAGCTATCACTAACGTTAACATTAAATTTCGACTTTCATTCGTAATATGCGTTTGATAAGATTTTTTAGGTAGAAAAGCATAATAGTGAGACGCCTGTAAAACATATTGTGCGATATTATCAGATACGTAATTACATTACGATCGAGACATTTCTGCATCTTAAGATCTTGCGTGAACTCCTTAAAACGTAATACTATGAAAAAACAATGCAGTTTAACTTGAGCAGTATTGTCTTACTGTCAGTATATCGATACTCGATGTGGTGCAGTTTATTTCATAAGATCGCAAAACAGACAACGTTTAGAAAGCTAATATTACTCCGATTTACTTGCTTTCATAAAGATTTCAAATTCCTAATATTCAATTCGAATTCATCTGATGACCAATGTTGATTAACTTTAATCTTGGTTTAACTTATTTTTTGTCTTTTTCTAATTTTAGATTCGGTTCTATCGAAAATACGAAAATGTAAAATTATATAAATTACATTACAGTTGTGGCTATAAGTATAAAGAATCCTCAATTTATTGCATTTTCTTGGAAAATGCAGTAATGGAAGTCTGAACGAGAATTAACAAATAAAATAATAAAATTATTATAAAAATAAATATTATTTTTCAATAAAACTGGTTCTAATTTTTGTAAAACACTAGGAGAAGATAAACAGTAAATTAAACCGAGATTAAAGATAATCTACATTTGTAAAAAAATGAATATGAATTAGAAATATTAATCTTCCATAGCTGTTGACATCAATAAACTGAAAACTTTCGCAACAAAAGGGTTAAAGTAAAATGGATTTATATACACAAAAAACATTTATGCCCATTTCTATCAATGTAATTTAATTTTAATCCTTATTTATTAATTATTAAGGATTTAATTTATTTATTATCTTTTTCTGAGATAATTTTACTTAGATTTAGAAAAGGATATAAAATAAGTTTAATGGAGATTAAAGCTAATCTACAGTCTTGACTATAAGTACAAAGCACTCCCATAAATTGATGTATACATTCTATCTATATTCTTTCTAACGAAAAATAAATTAAAACCTTGATTTTTATATTGAAAAATAATATATATTGTTATACTAATTTTATTATCCTTTTCTAAGAAAATGCAATAAGTTGGAGATTTGTACTTATGGCCAAGGCTATATATTAGTAAGAATGAACATTAAAATAAATAGGATAAAAATTTAAGCTTTGTTACGTCATTGTTAAATTATAAATGACTGATTTACCTCGAAGTTTTCTATCGGTTCGATGGTTATCGTCGGAGGTGGAAGCGGGATTTCGATCTGTGTCATGCACTGCGGATTTCGATGCACAGTGCAGATCCTCGGTCGAAATCTACATTCAATCTCTTGGATGATCGATCTTTCGCGAAAGAACCTCTCCATTCTCAGGCGGCATTCGCACAACCACGGGTTGCCGTCAATGCGCACGGTTCTGAGCGCGGTCAGATATGACAGCTCCTCCACCGACAGACAATCGAGGTCATTGTCGCGCAAGTCCAGAGTCTCCAATCGCGGTAACATGCGAAAAACGTCAGGCTCGACGTGCACCAGGCCGCATCTGAAAGAAGAAATGAGATGTACTTCAAATGTGCTATGTACTGGAGAAAGAATCTGGCTGTATTAAATTTCGACTTTCATTCGTAATATGCGTTTGATAAGATTTTTTAGATAGAAAAGCATAATAGTGAGACGTCTGTAAAACATATTGTGCGATATTATCAGATACGTAATTACATTTCGAGATGTTTCTGCTCTATCTTAAGATCTTGCGTGAACTCCTTGAAACGCGATACTACGAAAAAACAATGCAGTTTGACTTGATCAGTATTGTCTTACTGTCGGTATATCGATACTCGATATGGTGCAGTTTATTTCATAAGATCGCAAAACAGACAACGTATTAATTAGAATTCTGAAAAAGAACAAATCAAAGTGTTCTGGTTAAATCTATTAGAATTGTAATCGAGATAACCAGACGTTCAATTATGATGGTTAGAATTCTGATTGATATGGTCAGATGCTGGTTCGTTTATTTTCAATCAGAAGTTTTTCTCAATTTTGCGAACTTGAAGATCACAAGAGTTGGAGTACGTTATAAGCTAACTCTTGAGATCTTTAAGTACGAAAACTGGAATAAGCGTAAAGAAATTAAGGGCTGGTTAATTCATCTTTGAATAAATTATGTTAAAATAAATTATGTTATGTAATGGATAAAAGAGAAAAAAGAGAGAGAGGACGAGAGCGAATAAGCTGAGATTTATTGGAAGGTGGAACCATCCAATCTACAATCTCGGAATTCAATTCTAGTTCGGTCACTCGCATTACACTGGATTAAATGCACATTAAAGATTGTTTTATCAAATATTTGAATGTAATTTCATTACATAATCAACTTCAGTGTTGAATTCATAATGTCATTCAAATTATACTCAATTTGAGTTATTTTTAATCATTTTTATGTCACTATTCTTACTCAATATGTCGTTAACTAAAACAATGAAGTTAAACAATTTAATTCAAGTAAATGTATTAAATTTGATTATTTATTATAAATGTACATGTTAATATAAACATATTGTTTACTTTGAAAATAGTTAACTACAGAAAATGAGTTGATTTAAATTTTGACACATGAGAATTAAAAGTTAATTTAAAATATTATTTAACTTAAGGGATTGAGTTATTGTTCTTTTGATATTTAACAGTATTTGACAATGAAATAATACAATGTATATTCTGTTAAATAACATGATAATGTCATTATTTAGTCGTTTAAAATATTTGTATGCTTTTATATTTACTTTGCTATTTCATGTACAGCAACTTTTAGTATTCACTAATTTAGTGTAATTTAAGTGACCAAACTCACTATTATCTACATCTTAAAAAATATAAAATATTGTGCTTTTAGATTTTAGATTATCGCGAGAAGGATCCTTATAATTAAGATTCTCAATTGCAATTGGAAATATTTTTTTAATGGAATTGAAAGCTCTTAAAACTCTTCAAATTTCTAGATCTTTTGAAATGAACTTTTGCCAGGCACTGAGCTTGGGTCTGAGATTTCTGCTAATCGAATTTAATATCTACCATAATATTTGTATACCGAATGACATTATGATCGCAATGGTGCAACGAATAACTGGGTCAACTACATTACCGAATATATAACTGCCGGATGCTTTATATAAGCTGCTGCACGTGGCCTCGATCTATCGGTGCCCTTGAGTTTTATGAATATAGCAATGCTGTGACAATATTGTCATGACATTTTGCATGAATCTCTAATGTGACTGCCACGGATTAAATGAAATAAAAAAATTTTTAATTAATAATATTGTAATAATAAGATTAATAATTTCTATGTTATAATGATTTTTTATAACTGTGATGTATTTTCGTAGAACTAACGTTGAAAAAACTATAGTTACTTGTATTTCCGAATTTTGTTCCCTTGATATTGTTTATTTAAATAGCGTTTTTAACCAAAAATTTATCGTAATTTTGTCAAGTTAGATTCATAATTAGACTGTGAGAAAAACGGTACCTGTCTAAGATCAGTCGTCTGATATTCGGCAAGTGACGGAACCACGCGGATCTCACCACATGGATCCTCGTGCCATGGAAAATCAGCCAGTCGAGTCGATTCAAGCCGCGAAACGCTGCGGGTTCGATCAAATTTACGTGGCAATTGTAAAAAGACAGGCGACGTAAATTCGGAAATCGGTGAAACGCGTCGTCGGGAATCGTGTTGAAGCGTGACACCGAGAATTCAATCCACTCAGTCTCGCTGGACAGTTCGTTGAGGTCGCTTAAGTCACCGTGGATGCACGCATAGGCGATCGACCGATCATTGTCGGCAATCGGTGCTAAGCTGCATTTGCCGTGCACTTGGCCAATTAGGCCGACCAACGCCCAAAGAAGCAATATCGAATTGATCATCCTTCTTCGTGGTCGGTGCTAGTGGGTCACCTGGAAAAGGGAACGCCTTTAATGAAATATCGACGATTATTTTCGAAATTATATTTAGATCTCGGTGTATGCCATATAGAATAAATAATTTATAAAATGTTACAAATTGACGTTATAAAATATTAATCAAGATATACATAGAAAAAATGATTTTGCTGAAAAATAAAAAAATTTAGCTCTATACAGATCTGAAAGTAATTTTGTTAGATTATTAAAATAATTATACGTAGGACGCTCAAACATAAGCAAAAAGTTTTTACATTCTAGCAACCAACTCCTACATAATTATTTTGTCTAACAAAATTATTTTCAGATCTGAATTAAATTTTTAGATATTTTAGCAAAATCGTTCTAACGTGTATAAATCAAATATAGCATACTATGCAAGTGTGTATGAATATAGAACTCGTTATGCTTTTAGAAATTTTTAAAATTAAAAGACTTTAATTAAATTAAAAGATTATTTAATTAAATCGAAAGACTTTTATAAAATCTACTATTTAATAATATCATGAAATGTAGCTCCTATATTAATTTATTATTTAATTAACTTAATTGAGATATTCAGTATTCAACACGAGATGTGAAGGCTTTCATGATTGTGCATAGGACATCGCCTTAGGCCGGAATCAGACTTGAAGCATTGAAGATTGAGATTGAAGATTAAAGATTGAAATTTTACCAATGAGGACAAAGAAATTTTGGCTCCTTTTGTTCGGACTCGTCAAACTTCAATCTTTCAATCTTCAAGCTTATTCTTCAATGCGTAATCTGATTCCTTACCTGGAAACTTACCTAGTGTTGATATTGCGTAATCCCACTCGCTCACTTTTCTGGCGTCACCTTCGTGGCTCGCCAGAATCGTTTCAACCCTAGAAACATGCGAAACAATTTAATACCTTCATATCTAAAATATGTTACAGAATAATAAAGAATTGCATGAAATATTGTTCGAGCAACCGGCGAATAAATTAATGTACTACGGCTTTATTTGCGTATCGCACCAGTTATGTTAGTTCTGCGATGATCTCATGGTCAGAGAATAAACACGGACCTAAAGTGTTGATGCGTTAAGTGCATGGTTAATGCCAAATTTTCGTTTCGTCAGGATTTTGTTGCATTTGCCACATGCTTGATGTCGTTACAAAGTAATACGACTTTACGATACTCTCCGCCGAAGATATTCTGTCCAACGAGCTTCACGTAACGTCGTTTGCATGGAACAAACTAAAAAGAGTCAAATAGATTTTTTTGCATATCTGACGAGCTTAGTCTGCGTAGCAGATGCGATCTCGTATGCGTGACCATAACCATAATAAAAAAATCCAAGGTCTCATTAAGTTTGCTTTTCAACAGATGCGCGCTTAATGCGAGAAACCTAATCCTTCTCCCAATTATAACATTCGTTATTATTATTATTTAGCAGCATCGGTACGCAGTTAAATACAGATTATTTGCAACATGCAATTATTGAAAAAGAAACTAACTCAGATGAAATATGAAAAAGTGTAGATTCTGTATGAAAAAGTGTTTTTTTTTTATAAAAGATTTATAATTTCGATTTCTATAAATGTAGATTAACTTTAATCTCAATATAATTTATTCTTTATCGGTTTATATTATTCTTTATTTTCTTCTAATTCTTAGAATTAGAAAAAGTAAATCCGATTAAAGTTCAAAAAAGTTACGCGGGTTATCTCCGTAGATACATCGTTAATTACTAAAGTTTCGTGAGCATTGCAGTTTATTTCATCAAGAAGAGAAACAACTTAATGCGAGAATTGTAGTTGTATTGTAATCTACATTGATACATATTAGGAAAAATCTGTTGCATTAGTTGGAATTTTAATAAATTTAAGAATTTGTACCAGAAAGGTATAAATTAGACACTTGTAGTTAAGTCTATCAAACATTCTAATTCAGAATAAACTACTAGTTATAATTAATTAATAATTAATATTAATTAATTAATTCAAAAAAAGACAACTTTAAATCACTATTTAAAATTGTATCTACTCTCGAAATAATAAAAAGGTGAAGAAACGAGATAATTAAAGTGAAGCACTGTAAGCATTGCATAATTTTTGCATGTGTAAATTTTCAATTTATTAGGACGTTTCGAGTTATCTTCAGCAATAATCCACAAAACTACATAAATTGAATCCTTAGCGAGAGAATCCTATCAGTTATCACTAGTTGTCATTGCATTGTAGATTATTGCTGAAGATAACTCGAACGTGAGTTCGAAACGTCCTAATAAACTGAAGATTTACATATACAAAAATTGCGCAACGCTTACAGCGCTTCACTCTAATTAGCTCGTATCTTGACTTTTTTTTTTATTTTGACATTTTCGAGAGTGCGTACAATTTTAAATAATTATTTAAAGTCTTTTCTTGAATTAATTAATTAATATTAATATTATTAATTTAGCCCGTTTCTTCATCTTTTTATTAATTAATTAATAGTTGAAACTCAATTATAATAACCAGAAATCTGATTCGTATGATCAGAATTGATTTGGTTTATACTTGTTGATACAATTAAAATATTTTTCTTAATACATATATAGAAGTGGACACATTACAAAAGAACTAATTTAACTAAAGATTAGAAGAACTGATTTTATTTTTAGAAAGTATTTACTAATCGGGGTTTCGAATTTCGAGAATGTCACGAATTCCACGTATAACCTTGTTGCAATCTCGTTTCGGAGTAACTCACCGCGAACGGGTGAACACTGCGTAAACAATGTCGTAAACAATGCTTGACCTCACTTGACGGGCACTGCGACGCGTCGCGCGGCACTGACGCTCGCATCTGTCAAAAAAGCGGAAGAACCTCGCGATCTCTGTCGCGCCGCCGCTGCCACCCACGGGCTACCTCCGTTTCTGCCAAGAAGAGACGTTGATTTTCCACAGCGCGGCAGAGAAATCCCCACCGCGGTCTCCGGTCAGTCGATCAGTTGCAGCAGCGCGCGCGCTCCTTTAATGGCACTTTTATTTTTCCGATCGAGCGACTACCATCTCGAGCGATGTCGTTCGGCATTTTCTTTAACGACCTCGTGGAAGTTTCCAACGTTGTGAAGTAGATCTCCGATCATAATAGAAGGAAAATTAATTTCACAGCAAAAAGTGCGAACAAAATTCGAATGCTTGAGACCGCTAACTTACAATTAGCCGGCTTGTGAAATTGCGCGGAAAAACGCTTCAACTAGGTTTTTGCGCTCGAGCGAAAAATACAAACTTTTGCGTGGAAAATGAACGATAGACGCTTTAGTAATGCATTGGCGATGCAATTTGTTCTCTTCTTGGAAAAAGCGAGGAGCATTCTAATGACGTTTTTCGAGTGTAAATCGATATAGAGCATACGAAGAGAGGAAAAAAAGAGAAATGCATCCGGAAATGCGTTCTGTCTGGTAGATCGCGATCGGCTTGAATATCGCGTCGAAACGACTGAGCTCGTGAATCGGCTGCTTCCTCATTATATAAGCTCGTAAGGCCAAGGTCGCCCTTGTTCCCTGCGCCGGTAATGGATGCACACCGATTCCTGCTTGCAACGACCTATCTTTAGCACGGCGCGCTCTAGTTTGGCATAAAACTAGACGCGTAATATAGGGTGACGCATAATACGCGATGAGAACGAGTGGGGGTGACAGTAAATTTTTGTTTGCGAAATCCGATGGGAAAGAGAGATATCGCGTTCGCGTGAACACCTTTCTGTGTATATCCGCGAAATACAAAAAATATATTCACACTGAAAGAAAACTGTATTTGATATTTATATAATTGTAAAATAATTATGGTTATAAACTTTTTATATAGTTATTACTATTATAATGTTACACTAAGAATTCCATTTGGTTGACTCAATCAAACAAATCTTTAGTCGATGCAATAAAATAATAAAAAATTTGGTTATTGTAAATTTTACTTGTATTATCAGAAACAAGTAAAAATGTTATAATTATCAAACTTTTTACTTTTAACTAAACCAAGGATTTATTTACCAAACAAGAGATTAGTTGATTCAACTAAATGGAATTTTCAATGTAGTAATAATATTTATAGTTCTATCAAAAAATATATAGTTGGCTAAAAAATGACTACAAATTGTGATTAAATTATGATAATTATGATAAAATTGTAATCATTTTCTTTCTGACAATGTACATGAGAGTTGTATTTAATTTAACCTTTGCAAGACGCGAAAGCTATAGTGGTGCTAAAAAAAACCATATCATATTTTGAGGCAAAAGAATACAATGATATAATGAATTATTACAAATCTCATTGAAGGAAATGCATAAAATTACGAAAACAGACATTCTTTCTCTAAAGGTTATAGATAAACAGATTATTTCTCTAATAAAACAACATTAAATAAATATGATATCAAATATTGTACATCTCCTTACCTTTGTCTATAATAATGATATACTTCTGTAAAACATCTGCAAAAGATCATTGTTAATTAGTTGAAGAACGTCGCAAAGTCACAGTTTCGTCATCAATAAACGTATATCGTTCTAGAAAATAATTTGATAGAAAAGTTCTGTGGTTAGAGAACGTCGCGATCGGATCTGGACATTTAGCGTCAAATAGCTAACGATGCGAATCAATATTTAACGAACCGTCACGATTAAATCATGACAAAATCCACAGTTCGTCAGCTCGAGGTTGATTCTTACGATCGAACTCTGTCCACACCTTCAGCCTCTTTTTTTCACCCCGTGCAAAAACGCCCGCGCCCTTTCGTGCCCCACCCTGTGCCGTGTTAGCCGTGTACCTACTTGCGTTCCCTGCGTGGCCTATGTGCCTATGGCACCGCGTGATCGGTCCACACCTGCGTCAATCCGCTACTACGCCCCGCGAAAATGGTAACGCTCTTCGGGCCGCCAAGGTCTCTCGCGACGCGTTGACGACGACGTCGAGGCGCTCCTCGTCTCTCGGTCGCCTTCTCCTTTTCCTCTTCTTCTTCCTTCTGCTTCTGTCTCAATCCCTCTTGAACAACTGCATTTACGACGTGCGTATACGCGGTGCACACGCTGGCGTGACGAAATGCATACCGTTTCAAAACGCTCCGTTTGTTGTCTGTCTCCTTTTATCTGGTCTCTTCTACCCTGTCTTCTTCCGTGTACGCGGAAAGAATGAATTTGCTTGAATATTAAAAAATTTAGGTAGATACAGGTCTGTAAATAATTGTGTTGGACAATTAAAATAATTATGTAGAAAATTCAAATATAATAAACAATGCTACAAAAAGTTTTGTGACATTCTAACAACCAGTTTGAGCGTTCTGTGTAATTATCTTGACAGTTTAATAAAATTACTTTTCCACTCTTCTCTCATATATATGAAAAGAATGATTTTGTTTAAATATTATAAAAAATTTAAGTAGACACAGATCTGAAAATAATTTTGTTGGACAATCAAAATAATTATGTAGGAAATTCAAAGTATAATAAACAATGCTACAAAAAGTTTTGACATTCTAACAACCAATTTGAGCGTTCTGCATAATTATTTTGACAATTTAAAATTATTATACATGTCGATTTTTAATTTTTACACGAATCGTCGATTTCAAAATCTTATGGCAAGTACAAATAAAAATGCATGAATCTTCAAACTTTCAGCAAATTCGATCTCTGGTGTAGTGCGTATTTTTCTAACGTTTCGAGCAGAGTTGGCAATGCTCTCCTTGGCAAAGCGGAAAAGAGAAAATTTATGAAGACACGAGATGTTATTGCGGCAGTGGACTTGAACTTGTAGGTGTATTTGTCGACCGTTTTGCAATCGACTTTTCTCCCAAGGCATATTTTCCGCGACATTGAACATCTTGATCTTCAAACTTAAAATTAAACAAGCAGCTTTCAACGTTTTAATCTTTGTTTTTTTTTCTCACTGATGAGGTCTCAAATATTTGAGCCAAGTAAAATATTGTAAGATTCTTAATTAAAGGACTAATTGATTAAGTTTGACTTATTATAAAATTATTTAATCTTCGTACACACTTATTCTCATAATCTTCTCGTCTGTTACAATTTTGTTGAACTCTGAGAGTTCTTATATATAGTTCATATTACTTAAAATGAAATTTTTTATGGAAAGGTTACATTTCTTTAAATTAATGCCGATATTTTATTATCTATTGCATCGATATTTTAAATTAAATTTAAAAAATCGATTACAAAATGGTAGAAAAGTCTATTATTAAAATTCAATTTGTTTTCTAACATTTATAAACAGAAAATTTAGTTAAATAATTTGATTTATATATATCAATTTTAAATAAACCTGTCAGAATTTTGAACAGAGAGTAGATCAATTATTTTCTTGCTATATCGAACTACATCATATAAAAATTATGAGAACATTAATATAGATACGTAACTTCTTCATAAGAAACTAATTACGATGAGACGACAAAGTGTAGCAGTATGTATGTTATTATATAGCCAGTACATCGATAACCCGCGCTATATGTATATCACGATACGCATTTAATACGTTATGCAATGTCACGGCCTAGTCCAGAAATGCACATTACATCATACAACCTACGGAGGTCTGATTACACTTTAGGAAGAGTATAATTAATGAACGAACGCTTCACGCATGTTTTTCATTTACGTGTTTTTCATTTACATGTTTTTCATTTGCCATTAGCTCAATTAAATCATCATGCATGCTTTATAGAAGATGAGCACGCGAACTAGTCGAGAATGAAAGAAAAAAACAAATCAAATAACATGATAATTTGATGTTACGTCAGGAGTTTTCTTGAAAATTGCATGACATTTAACTCTTTCACTGTAATTTATGGCAGGCAAATTAATCGTTCTCCATAATGATTAATCTTATCTGTCTAATATAACCGAACATATATTAACGGGACAACAAAATTGGCACGAATAAAAAAGATAAAAAAATTCAGATGTGAAAAAAGTCAGCGGCTGTGTACAGCAGAAAAAGTTGTTTTATAACTGTTATAAGATTCTTTAATACATGAATCTTTTACTCTTAATCTCTCTCTCTCTCTCTCTCATTATTGTAAAATTACTTATTGTAAAATTTAAATTATTTAAGATTATTGTATAAATTGTATTTTGAAGTAACTGAGAAAGCTAATAGTCATTTATTCATTCTCTCTCTCTCTCTCTCTCTCTCTCTCTCAATATATAAACCAATTAAAGAATTTCTACAACAGTTGCGAAGCTGCTTTTTCTATTGAATATGCAGCCATTGGCTGCATCGCGAGAGATTTCACAAATCTTTTTGGATACGTCCATTTCGAATAAACTTTATTTCAGGCGAAATCACTCGAAGCTTAATCGAATCCAAAGTACTTGGCGTGATTAAAGGTACAAAAATCGCGCCCGCGCATTTTACACGCCTCGCGGCGTCTATCCATCGATCCATCTATCCATCTACCTATCCATTCGTCTACTTTACCCATCCAAGTCGAATGCCAAAGACGATGCGTCGTCATCGGGGGACCGGCAGTCTCGCGCGGACTGTCGTTCGCGACGCATGCAGTTCCGTGTTCGTTCATTCCGCTCGTTCATTCCCTCGCTACTGCCGACACGATCGTTCCTGCAAAACGAACTCCGCGCAATCCTCGACTCTGCGATGATCAACCGCATCTCTGTGATGTCGCGCGAGCATCTCCGTGAGTACACGCGAAATCGATGATCCGCAACGATTGAACCGCAACGATCGAGATATCTCAACCGGATCGGATAATGAGACAACGATCGGTGCTGTCATTTATCCCATAGAGTCGTTATTTATCTTTTACGCGATGTATGAGTTCTTGATTTGTCCTTCTCGTGCGATTGATTTACCTCAGTTGAAAAACGACGTGGATCTCTGTTATGAAATTATTTATTAATGTAGATTGTATATATTTATAATAAAATATTTATATATTTGAAAATTATTACTTAAACACCTGCTTTATTTTTTATTAAATTGTTAAAAGATTGCTTAGAATCAATATTTTTAAAAATATTTTTGTTTAATGATCCTAATAGCTTAATATTATGGAGATGTATTCATTATAATATTATCGTGCAAGAGATTACATTCGATCTCCTTATCGAAGTCGTAACATATAATCGATTGGTATTAGGAATTTTTGAAGAATGTCTCAGAATTTCTCTATAACATCCTGTGTATAGTTTAAACGTTTTTTAATACAAATTGATTGATATATTTTGTACTATAAGAGAGAGAGAGAGAGAGAAAGAAATAGCATTAAAAGTAGTAGTTAAAAAATAGTAATATATAAAAAATAGTAATATTGTTTTTAAACCTTGGTTTGCAATAGAGAAGATATATATACATAAAGCAGGTGTCCTTCTTTCGGTGATTCAGGAAAAAGAGAGACAATAATAAAAAAAGAAGCAGGTTATTGCAATTTCTTGTATGCAGGGTTCTGATCGAGGGCAGCCGGAAGGAGAGTACAACTGGCGGAAAAATGGATTCTCACGACGGTAGCGCGAGGTTTCCCCCTCGCGAGCCGCGGCTAGATTTACGTGGGACGCCACGAGCCATAATCATGGCAGGTGGGTAGAGCCGAACAGGTATTTGGAGCGCGACAGACAGGCGGGCGAGCTCTCCGATGCTGCGGCGCGTAAAAATGCTAGCGAGCGAGCGAGCGAGCGGACGCGCGACGACGCCGCGGCTTCGTACCCGTGACGGCCAATTTCTAAACAAATTAAATTAGCGGCGATTAGGTCAGAAGGTCACCCACTTAGTGAAAACCAAGGTCAGCGGCAGCCGGAAAAATTCCGCGGGAATGCTCAACTAGCTCGCAAAGAGCGAGTGATTCGGTTGTGTAAGAAATTGATGAATTGAAATGTCGTGAACATGGAAAAGGATTTGCTACATTGTTACTGTAAATTCATAATATCAAATTATACCCAATTTGAGTTATTTTTAATCATTTCTATTAGTCGCTACTGAATATATTCTACTCAATAAATCGTTAATTTGAACTAAAATAAAGTTAAATAATTTAATTCGAGAAAGTATATTAAATTTTATTCAAATTCAGTTTATTATTTACTAAATGCATACGTTAATATGACGATGTGTTTATTTTCAATAAACTAATCACAGAAATAGATTAATGTGCATATATTTTGATATCCATGGAAATTAAAAATAATAAAATGTTATTTATCTCAAGAGATTGGATTATCATGTTTGAGATTTTTATGTAATTATTTTGCTGGACCAACAAAATTATTTTTAGATATATCCTATCTACATTTTTAGATACTACAAAATTATTCCGTGGAGATTTCGATAACTCTTCTGAGAGTCGAATGATTCCCCTTCGAGTCATTATCATCTTGATGGCTCTTATTCTAAGAATTCTCAAGATATTTGAAACTTCGTACGGATATTATACTGACAATGAGCAAAATTTCTGAAAACCGATTCCGAATTCCGTTTAAACGTGATGACTTCTTGTGACGTTAATCAGTGATGATTAAATGATGCATCATCGGTCATCTCGAAGGGCAACGATGACGAGAGCATCTCTCTTAGAGCTCTAGATTGCAATTTATGCAATGGAATGCGGGTATAATTTGACAGAAATGTTAAGAAAGATAAATTTAATAATCTATGACATTTTTTTATCGTTATGTGAGAAATATAAATGCACAAAGATATTAAATGTTTGTACATGAATATACAGTATAATTTAGATCTTGGAAAATTAGATTAAAGCAACTATATTTTTCGTCTCATTAAACGATTCTATTTATTTGGGACGTACGTATAGCATACATCATGTATGAACACATATCTCATCTTTAACAAGATACGACTTATCTAACTTTTCTCGAGTATAAGGAGTTTGGTGATACGTCGATTTGTCTTGTTCTGTAATACTTTACTCGCTTGGCTGGATAAGTATCCCTTCCTTTCCATTAATTCCAAGACGAGACTTATCTTAATGGACTAATTGCCAGCGAGACGCACCGCGATAGAGATCGGGTGCAGCGACACGACGAGAGTCTGAATGGAGATCATGAGGACCCGGCTGAGGGGAGGGGAAGTCACTTTGAAACAGAGAGAGAGGTCACTCGTGGAATAAGACCGAAAGGAATGGTGGCGGAATGGAATGGCATGGGATGCGGTCAGTTTGCATTGAACTGCCGAATCGGGCGCGTCTCTTTCTCGCGAGAATTAATCATTACGCGAATCTTTCGCTGATCTTCAACTTACGTCTCCTCGAAAGCCCGTCGCCGGCAAGCGAAAATTGGATACCATCTATGTACAGGTGCGTCCTTTTCTCGATTCCTCTCACGTCGGTTTCCGTGATCTCGCATGCCGAAGACGCATGCGACGGTCCGAGTATTTCTAGATGGGAACGGGATTTTTTCGAAGCGACTATTCGGATTATCTTGATTTCCGTAGCAGACGTAAATAAGACTCGCTTGGGATACGACGAAGTATCGAGTAGCAGAACTTCCGCGATCCCGCTGATCAGTTTAATGAGCGACGTAAATAATCGACCGCTAAATCCCTTAATGATCATAAGGCTCTTCGAAAAATCTGTGGAAT
Source organism: Acromyrmex echinatior (assembly GCF_000204515.1). Next base: position 557,906 of record NW_011627126.1, on the reverse strand, counting down.
GGCATTGAGAAGTTTAACGATGGAGCACCGTAAACAGGAAGTACATAAACATATGAATGCAATATAAGGATTATGCAGGTAAAGGATAGATGCATCGAATTGGGAATTAATATCCCAGGTAGCAAGCTGACGTTATTTATCGGCATTTTGACGCGAAAATGACATTAAAGATGTCATTTTGACATGAAAGATGACAAATAACATGACATCAGCTTGCTACCGGGGATCATGTTTTATAGTGCTTAAATTTATAATGTTTTTTGCACAAATGTACATCTATTATTGACGTGATTAAAAAATAAACTATGTCAATAATGGATGTATATTTGTGGAAAGAATACTATAAATTTAAGCACTGTAAATTAAAAAGGCATTAAATTTTCAAAAAAAGGCATTGTGGATGTCGTGATTACTCTCGGACAGCTTCGTCATTCGCCTTATGATTTTCTTCAGAATGCATATATAACGGTAGTGTAACATCGCGTGGTAACGAGGAAGCAAACGTCGCTGCTTCATGTGTGTTGAAACAAAGCATGTTTAAATTCAATCTCGCGTGCAACCTCGGCAAATCCGTTAATCGAGCGTTAACTGAAGAGATACAGCACTCACGCTTATATTATATAATATAAAGATTTTTATTATACTATGATATTAAATAGAAGACAAGATTAAACTTAAAATATAAAAATAATTTGTTTTATTACATAGATGTATATAATCTGTTATCAATTTACGCTGAGAGAAAACTCTGATATCTGACTATAATTGCATAGTAAAATAATTATGAAAAGCTTCATTTTATAGATATTACTGTTATAATGTTAGCATATAATAATATATTTATATAATTACATTTATAATTCTATATACCAAAAAAGTATATTATAGTTAGCACCGAATTCGACTATAAATTATAGTTGTTATACATATTGTTTATAGATTATAAAATTAAAATAAATAAATTATCATAATTAACGTAATAATTTATATCAATATAATTACTAAAATTATTACTAAAATTATAGCAGTGATAACTGTAAAAATGGAGATATTAATTATTTTATGTAATTATAATTATAATTAACCAAATACCTTTCTATCAGTGTAGAATATCAGAATACATGAGAAAGTTTTAAATGCCACTGGCACTTTATGTTAAAATGAATTTTATTTATTTATTTTTTTGTACTTCGAACGTTCTGAATATGACACGTCATTATAATTGATCGTAACATCGTCTCGATTCTTACAAAAATGTCATCGGCATATCTGTTATCGCACTGGCTGTCTCGCCATACATAGTCACGCAATGTGAAGCAAGATCGTGGTCGCGGGTTGAACTCGCGTCATTGCGTGTCATCTGTAGATGCACATGTCGACGCACTCGCGCCAATCCATCGCGACGATTCTGTCCCGGTTCGACAGCCCTCGCGAACTGGACCGACTGGACGGTGCATCATCTCTCCGTGGAAAGCGAAATCCAGTGCTTACATTAATAAATGTGCGCACCTGTTTGTGCAAGCGATCGAGCGAATGCGATCACTGTCGAAGACAGACGATAAAGGTTGGCGATTCTAAAGCTGCCTCCACGCTGCCCGTGAAATCATTCTGGTAAATATGATAATAAATATAATTCGAAATATAAGAGATATAAAGACAATCTATATAGGATCTAATTAAGAAGATCCAATCTTCACACAGGATTAATTCTAAATGCCATTAATCCTAAAACTAGAAATCAAAGAAATCAGGGAAATTTGCAAGATTTTTTGGAAAATTAAATCAGGGAAAAGTCAGGGAATTTTGCAAAATTTTTTGGAAAATTAAAATTCTTGACTTTAATATATGTACATCACAACAGAATTAAACAAAGCAACGTCATTAACATTTTTTTATGTATTTATATTAACATGACTAAGGTATATATGTATTCCGGTAGTCCATTTACGTTTACTTTTCATTTCGCACTTATATCTTTACATTTCGAGAAAAGATATAAGTCAAGTACACTCGGGCGCAAATCGGGAAAGTGATTGAAGAGAACCGTTTTTCTCATATGCATATTCGTGCAATGTGAAGCCAGCGTAATACGTGCCTCGCTGTTACATAGCCGCATTTGCTGCTGCTGTTGCTGGCAAAGTGTAGGCAAAAGACCAATCACCGCCACACCCTGCGGCTAGAAGTGAGAAACATCGAACGGCGATGAGGGACGATGACGATGACGATGACGATGACGATGACGATGACGACGACTCGCCGTGTCGCCGATAACGCGAGCAATAACGATCATCTCCGATGCATCTGCGGCGGTCTCGCTCGATGGAACGCGGGATTGCCTTTTTAGCGCGCCTTCAGAAAGAAATTGGTATGTGATTGCTTAATACACACGTACGCATGTACGCGTGCATAATGCATAGTAATAGTATCCAAGGCGATTGCCTTGGACCGTTGAACCCATTAAAATGCTAGGATATATTCGGATCTTATTTCGGGTGAACGTTTCCGATCCTCTTAGATGTTGGGATTCTACAATTCTGTATGTGACGAATTTAAGGATCTTGGAATTTTGGGATATTTTTCTACTCCTCATTCTCAAATCTTCAGACTCCAATTTTTGGATTCTTAAATTCTTTATGTGAAGCATTCAAAAGTCTTGGAATTCTTTAATTTGTTTTCCATTCTCTATCCTTTAATCTTCGAGCTCCGATTTTTAGCTTCCTGAATTCTTTATGTAAGAAATGCAAGGATCTCTGAATTTTTAGATTTTTTATTGCTCCCTATCTTCGAATCTCTTTGAATTCTAATTCTTGGATCTAATTCTTGGATTCTTTACATGAAGAATTCAAGGCTCTTGGAATTTTTAGACTTTTTTCTTCTCCCTATTTTTAAATATTCGAATTCTAATTTTTGGATCCTTGAATTTTTTATGTAAAGAATTCAAGGATCTTGAAATTCTTGAATTTTTTGTTGCTTCTTAGCCTTAAATTTTCAAGCTTCGATTTAATATTGATATCTAATTTCTGATTGACTTTTTCTATGCGTCATAGTTAAACAAATAAATAAATTTCTTATAAAATAACATGTTTATCTTGCGAGGTCATTCTAGCTTCTTCTTAGTGCGCGACGTCAACAATATCGCAATTAGAATAATTTTAACGCAACATTTCGATGAACCGTGGACAACCGTGAAGCTCGCGTTGCGTGTACTACGTCGTAAACATCAGTAAACACGAAAATACCCGGCTCGTTCCGTTATCATGCCGCGGTGCATCACGCAAATCCGATAGATACAATATATCCCTCGTCCACTTTCGCGCTTCGCGATTACGCGCGATCGTCGCGTGACGTCGTCTCGCCATCGACTTTTATCGCGTTCACAGGAATGGATCATCGGGAGCCAATGATCCGTTCCGCAGGAATTCCAATTCTCGTGCACGAAAGAAACATGCGACGTAGTCGCCACTAAATAGACAGGCGTAAATGCGTGATTATGTATACGGGGTGTACGCAGAAATTTTCTAAAGAACATCTAGGAAACCGAAGGTATTTTTAGATTTTAAGGATCGTGGACAAGATTTGGAAAAATTTTCAACTAGAAAATTCTAAAAAAATAAAATTATATTTTAACTGTAATATAAATATATGATAATAATAATGTATCTATTTAGCAAAAATTATTGCAGAAAAATTTCAAAATATATTTCAAGAATTTTTTTTCGCATTCAATGATAAATATTTTAATAATGTTTGAATTTAAGTTACTTTATTAATTCGAAATATTACAATGATTAAAGATATCAGTAGGTATAATTATGTCAAGAGGGTATTCACACTGAAATACATTAGATATTCTCAACATACAATACATTAGATATTCTCAATGTATATACTCTTAGAAAATCATGAAATAGATCCAAGTATCGCGTATTTATTACAGAAACCGATCTTTGGATCGAAATCGAAGAGAAATACCGACAAAGACAGGTTGACTGATTAAGATCGATCCATGGATGCAAGAAATCCTCGGAGATGTTGCCATTCGCGTCATTCGCGATGCGAGGATCACAGAATACAGTCACGGGGACGTTGCACAACCTAGAATCCATGATCCGAGAATGTAACGGTTCGAGAATGATGCGAGAACGATTCGAAAAGTCGTGCCGAGAATGTAGCGATTCAGGGAGCCAGAAATTCCGAATCGTCCAAATAACAGTTTGCCTCGCAATGATTTGATCTGTGTCCTGCGGCCTCCACGTAATTTGCAAATCATTTTAATTCAATTGTGAACGTGCTTTAGTGCCACAATGCGACATGTTCAACAAACAAAAGGTTCACGGGAACAATTATTGAGAAAAATGCAGTTTTAATTAAATCAACAAAAAAATGATATTTTGGTGTGACTAAACAGAATTTCTGAGAATAACCACGTAGTAAATAAAATGACACATATGTTAATATGTTTTGTTGGTTTAATTAAAATATTCTTCTCAGTTATCACAAACATTAATTAACTCTTAAAATCACGTAATCGCGCAACCGTAACTGCCACACTGCGAAATTGACTTTTATGTTTTCAGTTGTTATGAAATGTAAAAAAATATTAACTCTGTAAAAGTGAATCAGTGCATTTTTACTGACTTCAATGCTACACTTATAACTGATGTAATCAACGAATATTTACAGTTTTTTAGTAATAATACATGATTTACTTTTAGAGATACTTTTATGATTTTCTGCTGATTCAATATATAAAAACCATAACTTTTAAAAATGAATCAGTGTGTATATTATTACTAAAAAACAATAAATGTTCGTTGATATTACAGTTATAAGTGTAACATTGAAGTTAATGATAATACACTGATTCACTTTCAGAGATAAGTTATATATGTTTTCTATGAGAAATTTTGTAGGAAATATCCAGTGATAAAATGTAAATTGCATGAAAAATTTATTTTGATAATGAAAATTAAGATTTTTGAAAAATGACATCAGCTGGCGATTAAGCTGATGTGAATTCATCAGTGTGGTATTGAAGAGTTAATAACATTTAATAGCCAACACATCGAAATCGACGTCAATTAATTTTTCTTTCTTACTTATTCGAATTAATTTACGCGGTAAATTCGAGACACACTATATACGCTCGGAGTATTTTGCGTCGAGAGAGAGAAAGAGAGAGGAAGAGAGAGCGGGTACGGGTGCAGGGTAGTACTTAGGTACGTATGTACAGAGCGTAGTTACGTACCGGGCGTGCATCTTTATTATTGGCCGAGAGAACCTGGTACGTGCGTCTGAGGTTCGATGAACCTTCGCAAGGTACGCACGTATACGGATATATAGCCTTCCGATCGAAGTCGCCTGGTGTTATGGTGTCCGCGATATGATGGTTCAAAATCCTGCTGCACGATCTGCCGTATTTTCGCGAAATGGCGCGAATAACGTCGGCGATCCGCACGCGGCGGGACGATTGGAGATCGGGGATTGGGATCAGAAAGGATCCCAGGTGTTAGAGATAAAACCGACATGCTGGTGAGCTTCGAAAGATTTCATCATTTTTTCTCACATGATTAAATCGTAAACATACCTTAATAAAATTATAAAGGATAGATAAATAGTTATTTAGTCTAGGTATGTGTGTGTGTGAACAAAGTGATTATAAAGGACCTTTAGTAATCATTGGAGAAAGATTATTTAATAAAAAAATATAAATCATAATGCAAATAAAATATGTAATAAATTTATTTATTATTTTATTTTATAATTACATATAAAAAAATATAAAATAATATATTTATTGTATATTTTATAATAAATATATACTTTAAAATTAAAATTTCATTAAGTTTATAAATATAAATAAAATAATAAAACTTAATAAAATTCGGAGCAATGTGATGGATAACCTTTGATAGCTGCAACGAATTATGAGTTAGATATACTTTGTATCAGGTTTAAGGCTTTGTGTTTGTTTTAAGGCGTATATACGCTCGTAAACGCACATATATAAGCACATATATACCTACATCTAGATATTTTCTAGCTTATCGCTGGCAATTCTTATCTTGCCAGTTCGAATTCCGTCAGTCTTCGGTCGCGCTTCCCACGAGTGTTGGTGAAGATTCTCGTTTGCTTAAAATAACTATCTTCTTGTGTCGAGTGTTTGAAAAATCAGTTTCGCGTCCGTTCCGTCGAATTGGCACGCGATTCTCGGCATTTTACGGAAATTGTGAAGTCGCACGTCGATAACGGTTCGTGCGCAATTCAATGTTTTTCTGGCTGAGCTCCCGTTAGCGCGAAGGTGATCCTTTGGGAAGTATCGACACGCATCTTCTTCAGGAGCGTTTAATCTTGCGGAGATATGAATCCCAAATCGACGACTATTCTACGGATGTAAAATCGGCGTCCTCTCGCATGTAACGTGAGACATGGTGCGTTGCAGACGGTGATTCAATGCGGGATTTTATCTGCTGCTCAAGATGATCCGGCAGTTTCTAGATGCGCTGGGCGGGAATTCGGTAATATTTTACGCATCCGACTGTCTATACTTATAACGTATATCTTAGATGTACGATCCTTATATATAATATATATCCTGAGAAGAATGTCTGGTTGGATTAATTGGAATTCTGATTGAAAATGGACGAAATCAAAATTTTCTGATTAACTACCCGGGAGTGCTACTACGTGGATGAATTTTCTTTTCGAATTTAGTATAGTTTTTATTATTAAAATTTTGATGACTTAAAATAATATTTAATAAGACTGTTTAACATTAAAGTTTATTTTTTACATTAAAATTGTTAATTTAGTTATTCGAACACCTTTATTTAGAAAAATTTCTGGTTGGGATGAATGAATCAATAGATTCTGATCATATCAATCAGATTTCCGGTCATCATGATTGGTCATCTGGTTATTTCAACTAGAATTTTGATTGATATAATTAATCAGTTGAATATTTACTAGTTCATTCATTTTCAATTAAGAACTTTTTTTAGTATTGCAACCTATAAAGTAGACACATAAAAGTAAAAAGAATTCTTAATTACGTGAATTTTCATTCAGCTAGTGTAAAAAAATGTATAAGAAATAAGGTAAGTGATGTAAGAAAAATATAAGTAGCATTCCAGATTTAATATAGATTGACAATTATAAACTAGAAAAGGTTTTATTTGCAATGTGATATATAATATTATATTAGTAACAGATAAGAGTCTATTGAGATAACGGTCTATTGAATGTTTCGCAAATGATAAGTTGTAACATATTTGAATAAAATTTTCTATGAAGTACGACAGCGCATAAGTTTGTAAATAAATATCAGAATATATTTTTTTCATTCTTACTGCTGCTGAAACTATCAATCACTATTTCTGATATAATATTCATTATATATAATAAATATGTTTATTTCGAAGTTCTATTATTATATTTATTGTTAGTAAAATTTGAATCTATTCTCTATACATTGTAAAAGCGAAATCAAAATCTCATAAGTAGTAGAGCAATATTTAAAAGGTCACTTTATTTATAATTCAAAAAAATTTAACTACGAAATAAAAATTCATTATAAAATCGGCACTTCTGATATAATTCATTCTTATATGTATCTAGAAGTTCTATAATAATATGATTAATAAATTTGAATTTAAAAACTAAAAATAATTGTTAACAACAATTACTAAACTTTATAAATCATCATGCAAATTTTTTTTGCTATAGAGTATCTAATAATTTTTCAATTGAGATAATTTACATAAACATGTTATTACACGTAATGCAATCAAATTGTACAATTTCAATTTTACATGTAAAAAATAATTGCTTCTTTTATTCGTGTTATAGTTGCAGGAAACTCGACTGTGTCATAATTATGAGGCGCGGCGGTAATAAAACGATCAATAATATTGATCGATGTTACGCATTTCCGAAGTGATCCGAGATCTGTCGCCTAACGTGTAATTGCTCGCGTTTACGGCGTCTGATTACTTATCCAGCTGTTACGCATAAATCACAACCGAATTAGAGCGTCACGGAAACGTTAGCCCGCGGAACTGTCGATGATTATTTGTTTTTAATGTCTGGGATAATTACGTGCGTGTCGTATGCGCGTGCGTAATTATGAGGCACAGGTTCACTAAAAGACCTCGAGATACAATTGGAATGCACAGGTAATAAAAACAGAGCATAACAGATTTTAACTATCAGAAACGCGTATCTGATAGATTGAAATTTGTTATTCCCTGTTCTTATTACCTGTTTTTCAATTGTACATTAAACTTTAAGTCCGTGTCATACTATTTCAGAAAAATAATAGAACACAATTATATTCTAACTGTTAACTATAATATAAGTATGCAATAATAATAAATAATAATAATAATAAAAATTTAACAATAATTACTGCAGAAAAATTTAAAGACAGATTCTAATATTTTTTATATCTTACAATTTCCAGCTCCAGTTTAGAGTTTTATTTCAAAAAATAAATGATTGGGACACATAAGTTTGCTTGAATAAAAATTGTACTCTCTAAATTCTTTAGAAGGGAATCTCATTCTAAAGAGTAAAACTTGAGCTAGTCTTGAAAAAGAATGGTGCAATTTTCAATCTTTAAAAGAAGATGAGATTTCACTCTTTAAAGTGAGATTGACTCTAAAAATTTTAAAATATGTGGATCGGCTTATCATCGATAATTTGCGAATTATGAATCATTGATCAACTAATCTGATTATTACTACTAGTTTATCAATTATTCAGTTTGCAATCTGCAACCATGATGTGTGATACTAGACTTGAAATATTTACATTGAATACGAGAAATATTTTCAGAATCTGTCTTTAAATTTTTTTACAATAATTATTATTAAATAGATTTTTAATTATTATTACATGTATATATTATAGTTTACAATAATGTTTTACAATTTTGTTTTATTTTTCTGATAATGGATTAGTTTTTCATTATCTAGTTAACACTTGTGGTTTAGTTTAACTTCTTAACTTGTAATAACTAATGTAAAAATTGTGTTTTTTTAGTTATGGTTAATCACTAAACTAATGGTATAATGATAATTTTAAAAGTTCTTCACTACAAAACTATCAGTTTAATGATTAACCAGCAAATACAATTTTTATATTATTATCAGTCTAATATTATCAATAAGCTTAATCACAAGTTAATTAACAAATGATAAATTCAACCTAAGACCAATCATTACCTGATTAACTTGTGATTAAGTTTAACCTGATGTTTCATCCAATAAACTTCATCCATGGCATCATTATAGATGAAACCTATTGGACAAAACATCATGTTAAGTCTAACCACAAGTTAACCAGAAAATAAAAACTGAAGTCTAAATGGAATAAGAGAGATTAGAAATTGGACTAGATTAAAAGTTAGACGCGAGTTCGCGAGCGTATCGAAGCGATGGCGATTCGGATCAGTGATAGCGTTCTGCTTTTTATTAAATGCCGCATTTCAGTAATTCCGGGGCGATACGACACACGGTATAATTACTTCGTGATTTGCCAGTTTTTTATCGCACGTGAAACAGAGTGGAAAGATGCATGATTTCGACGCGTTTTTACCCCATCACGAAAATCCTTAATTGTTTATTCGGAGATAATTCCCGCGATCGAGATGTTATCGTTCGAGATTATGTTATCTGCGAGCGACACATTTGTTTATCGGAACATTTTTATAGAAAGTTGCTTGTAGAATTGTCAGGCTTTTTTAAATATTTCAGTTTCTTCAACTTTTAACAAAGAAAATAATGCATTCTCTTCTGCGAAGGAATATTTATTTTGCTTACACATTGAGAGAAAAATATTGGATAATTACATTTGATATAATTGCATAGTGAAATAATTGTAATTAGGAGCTCTGATTTTATAATTATTACTGCTATTATGCTATACTTAATAATAATTATATTTATATAATTTTGTATATTAAAAAAGTGATATAGTTGGAAATAATTTGAATTTATAATTATTTCTGGTGCCACTATAGATACTTTTATATAGTACTACAAATTTATTATTAACATAATTATAATAATTACAATTATTACCAATATTATAGTAGTAATAACTATAAAAATGGAATTTTTAATTATAATTATTTTATCATAAAATTACAGTCACAAATAACAAATACTTTTCTTTTAATGTATATCTTGTTGAATTATACAATCTTGTTGAATTATTGCATTCTTGTGTGTGACAATGATAAGTATTTTTTTGCTTGTTAGTGCAGGATTAGATACAGAAATATATTGTCTTTTAAAGAGCAATTCTCGTTATTCGATGCGTAAAATTATATAGTCATTAAATCTTTACTTGCACACATAATACAACTGTCGCAGAATTCGACTTTTAATTACTGTTAAATCTTAAAATAATTATGATTGTTTATAATTTACATACATAAGAATGTTTTATATTCGAAAATTAACAGAAATGCTTATTAAAAAATGTTGTTTCTTTCAGGCTCGAAGCAAGATGTCCGTGGGTTCGAGCGGCCGGGCGCCGTTTAAGCGGACCGCACAAAATATACAACCGCCCGCAAAGAAGTCCAGTAGAAGCCAGTAAGTATATATCTTAATTGCTATTATGGCCATAACAAGAAGTTCCTACTAGATTTACTTGGCGAACTTACGAATGAACTGCGGAAATACTACTGTTTTACATAGATTCGTCAATACGATTTCAAAGAATTATTTATTGTAACTATAATTATAATTTCATTTAAACTCCAAAATATTTATTAATATATATCAAATATTTATGCATGTTTCTATTAATGTAGATTAATTTTAATTTAGGTTCAACTTATTTTTCATTTTTTCTAATTCTAAGAAAAGTTCTTAGAAAAAGATGAAAAGTAAATTAAATTGAAATTAAAATTAATCTACATTGGAGATGGGCATGACAATTGTGACAAAATCTCTGTAAATTGTAATCCCCTCTAAAGCAAATTGAAAATCTAAATATAATGATCAAGTTTCAATTTACAATAAGAACAAGATATTTTTATTTAATACATGAAAGCATTATTGTACTTTTAAAAAAATGTATATTGAGAAAAAAATTATTAGTTTTAATTATTAGTTTTACAAATTCCTGTATTATCGACCACGCTGTGTTTGTAGCTGATTCTCTGTAATGAATGAAGCGCGATGTAGAGGACACCAGTATGCAGTTTCGTCGTCGTGAAGCATAAGGGTCTGTGCACAATGAATAATATTTGTAATAAATAAAAAATATTAGTAATAAATTAATAACAAAAATATTAAGAATAGGAATAAATATTAAATACTAAATTAGAGATTAAACATAACGCACAATAAATACAAATAATTATGATATATAATACATTTTATATCTTATTTATACCCATTGTGCGTTAAGTTCTTTATTCCTAATTTTTTTAATTTTTTAAATATTCAATATTTAATATTTATTCCTATTTCTAATATTTCTTCCATTGTGCGCAGAGCCTAAGAAAGGCACTTGTTATCACGCTTGTTATCGCAATAGATGCGGTTAGATTCCATGTTTGTCACGGATCAGGAAACCAGTTATGGGTCCCCCCATTATTTTTCCAGGAAGTCCGTTATTCACCTGCCGTTACAGACGGCTTCCCGTCTTTACTTCTGAGAATTCTTTATCGCGATTTGAGAAATCATTTAGCGTCCAAATCTCACTCGGTCGATTTTACCGTTTAATGCATCAGAAAATTGCATCTACCAAACTGTGTCACGAAGTATTTTATTTAGACATTTTAAACTGAAATAAAACAAGAACTGTTTTATCAGTGTCTAAATTCTGAAATGTTATTTTACAAAGCATAAAATGTTATAAAATAAGTAGAAAATATGTTAACATTGAAAACAATAATTAGTAAAATTTGTTTCTTTTGTTATATAATACATATACTTTTGTTGAACACACACATTTTTGTTTTACTTATTTAACTAACAATTTTATTATATCGCTCATTTCTTACAACGACATAATTACGAAATTGTCATTTTGGAGTTATTTACAGAAATAGAACGAAAACATAAAAAAAGTATATACATTATTATTCTTCTATAATTAGTTATTTAACAAAATTACTTTTTCAAATTAATATTACGAAATTTGATCATTTAAAACGTTTAAAGTTATTTCCTTGACAACTTTGTTTTTTTTTTTTTTAGTTGTATCGTAACAAATGAGCGGTACAAATTCATTAAAGTAGGATATATATTCTATATATTTATTTAAATTAGAAAGACGTAATTTAAAGATCGATAAGTTGTCGGGGATATAGCTCAGTGGTAGAGCATTCGACTGCAGATCGAGAGGTCCCCGGTTCAAACCCGGGTGTCCCCTTTAGTTTATTTTTTTGTATGTAGTTTATTTTTTTTAAGCATTTAAGAATTTAAATCTGAATTTAAATCTGAAAATAATTTTGTTGTACCATCAAAATAATTATGAGGACACTCAAATTGATTATTAGAACATCAAAATTTTTTGTAGCATTATCATTATGTTCAAGTCTTCTAGATAATTATTCTGAAGATCCAGCAAATTATTTTCAGATCTATATCTACTTAAATTTATAAATATCTTAGCAAAATCAGTCTTTCCATAGCTTATAATTATCATCTTCATTTATCCACGTGCACATTATTATCATTTATTAAAAAAAAAAGTTATTGAACTATTTTGAAAAAAGAGAAATCTTATTAAACATTAATTTATTTTTCTAGATTGAATTTCTTTTTACTTTTAATAATTAAAATATTAAAGATTTTCTCTCGTTGCCATAATGAGATCTTTATCTTTAAGTGATTCTACTATTAATTTCCGTTTACTATTAATTTTCGTAATAAGCTGCTGAAATTTTCGCATCCGGAGTATTCTCGCTGGAGTACGCAACAAATTAATCTCTGTGAAACTTATATATGTATAGTTCTCTTGTGGTAGATGTTACCCGTGTAACTTTCCAGGATTAATAATAGATAGAAACGCGCAAGGTGTCGCAATCTCTCTCGGCTATGATTAACGTGAGATAGTGCTCTTGCAGATAAAATTACCAGACGCTCCCGTAAATTCACATTGCATTTTATCGTATAGAATCCAATTCTCGTTGGACGAGCGAACGCCACGTAACAGAGATAATCGGGTAGCTGACGCACGTGCTGTGGACCGGTATTATTATCGCGAGCCGGTTCAGCGATGATCGTCCTCTAGAAAACTCGCTTTTTTATCTGTGACGTTTTGTCACGCAAAAATGGAAAAACGAGTGTTTAACCTTTTTTTAATGCAGCCGCATGATGACTCAGTCTCGTTTTCTTTCAGTTTACATAACGTTTGATAACTGCGACGTACACGTTTAAAAAATGCTCGAGTTGTCCCTGGTACATCAGAAGTTGTGTGGAATAATCCATTGGAACGTTAGTTTTTATGCAAAGGCAGCTTAGCTTCTCATGTAATAATTAATAATCAGTACACGATATCATTGTTATTTCAATGATTCATTGAATTAATGTGTCATTTCTTATATCATTTATTAAAAACTTTTTATGCTCGTTTTCTACATTGAGAAAAATGTTTGATTGGAAACCAAAAAATTTCGACTGTATTAATCAGAATTCCGGTTCTCAACTAGAATTCGAATAGATTTAATTAGAAAATTTTGATTTATCTATTTTCAATTAGAATTTCAATTAATCCAAGCAGATATTTTTTCAATATATCAATATAAATTAACTTTAATCTCGATTTATAGTTTACATTTCTTTTTTTATTAATTTTTACCTAGAAAGAACAATTTTGTAGAAATGTCTACAGATAGATATAGATTTAAAAATAATTTTTGTTAAATATCAAAGTAATAATTATGTAGAAAATTCAAACATGATTAATGCTGCAAAAAATTTTGATATACTTGCAATCAATTTAAGTGCAGTTTACTCTCTAAAATTTTTAGAACGTGTATCTCACTTTGAAGAGTGAAATCTCACTCTTAAAGATCAAAAATTGAGTCAGTCTTGAAAAAGAGTGGCTCAATTTTTAATCTTCAGTGAGATTTCCAAAGAATTTAGAGAATATACATAATCATTTTAATGGTTCAAAGTTATTTTCAGATCTAATTAAATTTTGAGATACTTTAGCAAAACTGTTCTTCCCTGTTCTACAGAACTAGAAAAAAAAAATGAAAAGAAAGTTGTGAATTAAGATTAAAATTAAAATTAATCTACATTAGTAGAAAAACGAGCCTTAATCTTGTTTTTGTATATCGATCTCTTTTTCCTTGAGAGAAGACTTGTCAGGCTTCTCGTGTCGACACGAGATACGTATAACGACTTGCCCGTGTTTGATTTTATCAGTGGCACGACAAATCGCTCATAATTTACGTAATGCCGGGTGAGCGTTGTTAACCAGGTGTGGTAAGCTGCTTAGAAAGAAATCAATCCGTTTCGCCGGGTCTGTTGATCGAATGATCGGACGATTGATCGTTCATTCGTTCGTTCGTTCGTTCGCAGCAAGCGGATCCGATGAGAGGGCATTGACCAGCGGTTGCGATCGAACTGACTTCATCAAGTAGCTGATACACACTGCTGAAACCCGTCGATACGCTAAACTCGTCGAATCGAGTTCTCGGGTGTCTCGAGCCTTCCCTTCGTCCTTTTCAAATGCGCGATTTTGTCTCAGGTCCTCGATGACAACACTTGGAGAAGCGCACATTCAGCGTTGAAATTAGCATAGCTAGCTGGCTATTAATTTTTAGGATCTTGATTATTCAGTGTGTATAACTGTGTATTTATTTTTTATTTATAAAAATTCAGGAAATATATTGGTTAATGTTGGTTGGTTAATTTTTTATATATTTCAATAATAGTTGAAAAACCTCTGAGGGTCGACGCTAGTTTTAATTGCGCACAATAATTTTATTATAATATTTTCAGTTCACACATAAAATAAAATAAATATTCGTTTTTTCCGCGTTTTGGATCCTCTTCAGTATTAAGTTGTCACGTAACTAATTTTATATATGTAATCTTAAACGTATCTAATGTTTTTTAACTATTTATCAGAAACATATATACTGTATGTAACCAACATGTACTATTCGGAAATGTGTGACGAAACACATTTGATTGATAAAAGATTGTACAAATATGTCTTTATTCCAATTTATTCTTATTTTTATTTTAATCTGTCTTTATTTTTTTCTTATATTTTTATTTATATTACGTAACTAAATTTTATTTTATTTTTTTCTGCGAACGTTCCTCTATCTATTATCAATAAGTCAGCCTAGATAGATAGAAAAATTCTAAGAAATTAAGTGGCTTATTAGCTTAAAATCTCCGTCGTGTCATCTCATTAGTAAGTTTTTCTGACGTTATTCTCTCGATTATGGCTTCGCTGTAACGCGTGATAACGTAATTAGCGTTGGTGTACGAAACCGACCGCCCCCATCTTTCCTGATTGTTCCTGCAGGGAGAACGAGGGGGGGGGGGGATTGTTAACGCACGCATAAACGTTACGCAATCCTCCTCGTTAATCACCTGTATCTCTTACACGCACTTCTCTGTATCGTATTGCGTTAATATGCGGTATTATGTAAGTAATTCTATCGATTCTTTGCGCAGCGAGAATAAGAGAGGCGGGAGAAAGAGAGAAAAGAAGAGAGAGAGAAGTGTTTGCAGCTTTCCTGCGTTCGCGTTAGAACGATCATTATCGCGCGCGGGCGGACGATCGTTCACCGCCTCTGATTTTTTATTGTGCAACAAAATTGCGGACTGCACGTCGATTGTCTCTGCGTCGCGCACTCTTCGGCGTTGTGGGCGAGAATAAATGATCGTGCGTGAAATCGACACGATCGGGAAATTGTTGGCGGGAACATAGAATATATATTCACATAGATAGACTATATATCTAGTACGTAATCTTTAAATTAAATATATTCCTG
>NW_011627126.1:483762-541899 GCF_000204515.1 Acromyrmex echinatior | reverse complement strand
CTGCTGGCATAAAAGTGATGCAATTTTCAATCATGATCCGTCATTTGTGGTTGAAAGTTATTTTTGTTTATTAAAGAGGAGATTTTAATTGATATTACAAACCTATTTTTTCGGAAAGATATCTTAATTTCATGTCGCAATGTTTACTCTTCTAAAAAAAAGACGATAATGATATTGACTATCAGAGCTTTTTTCTTTCTCATCGAAAGTTTCGTTTATAAAACTCTATCATTTATTGTTAACGTCTTTTTTGATAAAGATTACCCACTCAGTTTCATTCTAGATACAATAAAAATGATTAAAAATTCTAGTTAATAAAAAATAGAATAACAATTCGTATTTGAGACAATCCTAACATCATTTACTTTTCTTTTTCTTTTACTTTTTTTACTTTTCTTTTTTATATATCAACTATCTTTAATCCATTTAGAAATATAATTAAAGATTTAAACTTTCTTCTGTTAACATGAATAAATTTCGCAGTCTCATTAAAATTCACAAGGATTTATTCCCAAATCATTCGCACAAGAAAGTGATTTATAAAACCTCCTGCAAAAGTTGTAATGCATTTTATGTCAGATAGACTGATAAACTGTTAAAAACTAGAATTTCCAAAGTCACATTAATAGGAATACATCTACTAATTCCGATAATTATTATCGATCATAAAATATATTTGATTACGAAATTGATCCGAATAATATAAAAATTATGACTAATTGTAAATTAAACTTCGACAAACGCTTAATGTCAGAGATTTTGAATATTAAAACATAAAAGAATAATTTGAATTTACAAATTGACACCGAACGCTTAAATCGCATGTTTTGAATAGTCTATAAACAAACACGTAAAATTAGCATTTTATCTGACCTATAATGTTTTTCTCTTTTAAATATTTATTCATTTTAAGTACTGACTTTCATCCGTGTTGATGGTTTTCATAATTTCTTCTCTAATTTATTACTTTTTAATGATTTGACTTTTGATCATTTTTCATTTTTACAATTTTATTCTGCTGATTGTTCTTTTGACTACAATTGATTTTATCACACCGATTTTTATCTATACATACTGTGACGTTGAGGTGAGTTGAAGTTTTTATTTGTTTCACGGTTTGAAGAAGAAATATTTCTCTAATAAAATATATTTCATACAAGATATTACGATTACATATTCTTACATTAATCACCCGTGGCACACAATCGTCATGGTCAAGATACTGTAATCTACTTCTGAAATTTGCTCATATCGCACGCAGTCTAAAAAAATGTTATTAAATAATAAATTGATATTAAAAAATACTACAGAAATAATCTCATCTTTTCTTTTTTTATTCTATGTCTGTTGAAAACAATGAATGTGAGTTGAAATATTCTTGTATATAATTATTAAATACATTGTTTTGTTAATTGATTAATTCGCATCGTTTACTCATCTCCTAATAGCTCAATTTTCTTTTATTGTTTCTAATTAAAGAGGAGGGTTAACAGAGTATTGAGAAACACACGATGCGATGAAAATATAATTCAAAATAATAATATCTGTAAAGTATTTCCCTCTCTTTACTTTGTAACATTAAAAATATTTTTAAACACATCGATCTTCGTGTACATATTGTATATGAATGTGTATGAATTTTTAAGGAATTAATATCAATACAATGCGACGCCTCGAAGATAATGTCCATCTTCATCACTGTCTCTGCGAAAAGAAAAATTAATCGGCGATTTGACCAATTAACCGCGCCGGGGTCAACGCGTCTGTTACTTAATGAAAAAAATATCAATCCTCAGTTTAATCCACAAGCAATTAATGCGAATTTCAGGGCAAAGCCGACTGAGCCTGCGGCACCAGCATCCAGAGCAGTGTCGAGCGCGGTGCGGAAAAGGGACCCGGTCGCGTCGCTCTTCAGCACTCGGAGACCGGTGAGAAGAGTCGTCCAAGGAGGCAAGACGATGAAGCCGGGGGACCAGCAGCTAAAGTGAGTCCTCAAGCATGTTTCCCGCGATCTCGCATGTGCGCTCGTCTGTTGTAAAAAAAACCAGGAAAGAAAAAGAGAGGGAGGGGGGAGGGGGAGACGAGAAAAAGACGCCGCGCGCGAGATGCGCTCGTTCGTCGCTAGTTCTCGCGAACGGAGTTCGATGACCCGACGACTCCTTTCCCCACGATTTCTCGATGCCACACGCTGTACAAGAATTAAGGATATATATCTCTACGGGTATTATCTCCGGGTATCTCCCGATTCTATTCGGTTCATCGAGAGATCGTCGCCGAGCTCGCCAGATCGCCGGGACGAATGTCCGATCTTGATAGTCGACGTAATGTAGTGTTGGCCGTTTTATGTAACAGGTGAATTCTCGCGAAAACATGATACTCGTGCGATCGTCGGTTATTTCTGTTTTCCTACAATCTTATTCTAAGCATACATATCGTTTACTTCAAAAGTTAACAAGATACAAGTTAAAATATTAAGTTTTTCAAGAAAGAAAAAACTTGTTTAACGCGTTTAAGAAAATTTTCATTAATCAAATAATATCGGTAAAAAAATATATTCTTAATATTAAATATAATTTTGTTCATTTTTATTTTGTCTTAAAAATCAACCTTTAAAAATCACTCTATTTTTTTAAATATTTTGACAACTTTTACGAAGTTATGTTAGATCACTTTTGAGAAAGAAATTGAGAGATAAGATAATATTTATTTATTTCATGATAATAACTTTTGAGAAGCACATTTTTTTAGTTATGTAGTTTTTTGAGTAAAGGAGCGATATAAAAGTATCATAATCAATCTGAGCAACAAAAATGTCACCAACATTCATTTATCTTTATCTGTTTGAAAACTGACTATACGGTTGCACTAGATAATAATATTTGCCAAACTTTGTGCAATACATACTTTATAATATTTAAATTTAAAAACTGTCAAAAACTTGTAGACTATAATCAACACATGCAGCAAAATAGACAAGATAAATATATGTTGGAGACAGTGCCAATTAACCATACACTTTCAGTGTACACGTTCTAAGATTTTTAACACAATTTCAATGTTCTTTGCGTTTTATCATTTTTTCCTTGAATTTTAATGATATGACACGTTACATTTTTTAACATCTACTTAACACTCCTTGCTTTATGCTACGGCGCATTCTCCGGATGACCTCGACATATTTATCTGGTGCAGTATTAAAACTATTTCCGTGTCTGTCAATTTTTATTCCGAGGTGAACGCCACAGCACTTGGCGGTCAATTGAGAATTTGCTATAAAAGTTCTATCTTTTTTTAATCCTACGTTGACACTTATCGTTTACAATAGTTTACATATATCATACGTAACGTAAAGTTGTATGAAAAAAGTGATTGATCGACGCGCGACGGTAAAAGCGTTTAATTGGCATCGCATTTTTGCGCGAAATCGACAGATCGATCTTTCGCCGAAAATATACTCGGCCAGTTGCATGTCAATTTTTCATTAGCGATTTATAACGCGAGTTCGGTGAACCCAAACGTACCCAGACTTACCTTTATAGAAATAAATAAATCATCAGACTTGCTGGAACGAGTTTCAACGATAATTATCGACGATGTAATAAAATATACGTGCTGGCACGTAATAATGTATTCTCGATGCATTTATTTAATCTTGTGACATTTACGAGTGTAGTGAGATCTCTATAAGATGAAGAAGAGAAAACCGCATATTCGTTCATCGTCAATGAATAGATAGATGAAAGTTCGAAATCTATAAGAAAGCTATTCAACAGAACGATATCTTTTTTATATTTTATTATTAGAGGAAAAGCTTCTATTATGAGATACCGATTTCATTTTGGATAAATGCTAGAAGTTTATAGGCAAAATTTAAAAAAATAATAGGTCATTTTGAAAGGAATTTAATAAGCTTTAAGATAACGTTGTATAAAATTTAATTCAAATTCCATTTTTTTTTTTGAAAATTAAAGAAATGTAAAAAGTGAGCAAATCGCAAAGTCAAAAAATTGTGCTCCTAATATAAGATGCCCGAGAAAACGCAAAATATATCACTATTGCAATTAAAAAACCTTATTTCATGTTTCTAAAATGTAAACACAGCCAGCATGCGTGAAATGAGCATAGCGATAGATTATATTCAGAACTCGTCTTCAAGTAGTTGAAATCAAACATTGCAGAAATAGGCACTCGACGTTCATTCCGGTTGTCCTTTTTATTATTGTACAATAACATTTACTCTTTAGTAACGATTTTCACTATAACATAGATGGATTACTTCATAGAAATAATGAGTATCTCATATTACGATTTTCACACTTTATTGTTTTACGATTATCAAATCTAACTTCTATAATTAAACAATTCAACATATCCTGTATTTTTCTAATAGTTCGACATTACTCTATCTACTACATGAAGAATTTATTGCCAAATATGTATTTATTAAATAATAAACAAGGTTTAAAGGCTCAATGAAACTTGAAAATGTCCAAATTCTAAAATCTTTTTTTACAGCGACTACAGGCATGATCTAATAATGAATTTTCTATTAAATAGTTATCAATCCAAGTTCAATAAATTCATAGTGGAACCAATAGATAGCGTTTATCATTTTAGCGGAAACGCCACTATCATATTAGACGTCTATCTTGTAATAGAAAACTTTTCTCTAGTAAATTCCATAGAGTTTTCTATAGAAAAAAATCGATTTTTTGAGGTTAATTAAAGATTTTCGTCGTTTTTTAAAATAAAGTTATATAACTTTTTTGCATAATATAATTTTTCTAATTATTTTGGATGGAAAAATATTAAAATAGAATTATTAAATCGAGCCTTCTGCAACAAATTAAAAATTTATAAAAATATAACCGACTTTTTGGGATCGAAAATTATTATTTTTTGCACATTGTTATATTAGTGACGGATTTTCTTAGCATGCTACGAGACGCATTCGCGTCTCGCGTGATTCGCATTTGCGCTCACTTTCTCTCATTTCCCGCTCCTCGGTGGCTGGATTTCGCGAATCTTTCGAAATATCGTTCACCGATAAAAGGAGGCGGACAGCCGTCCTGCATGGTTTAAACCAGTTTAAACCTCGAGGCTACAATAATATCCCGATATCGAAACTACGTCATGTTTGACATCAGCATTTTCTACTTGCAGATCTTTTTTTCCTAAATCACACATCTTAATTTTAGTAAAGAAAATAGCTATTGAAGGAAACTTGAAAAACATTTTTCTATAAAAAAAAATGTTAATTTTAACATTTTTGCATCTTAGAAAGTCCATTATATATCTTTAAGTTGAAATTAATATTTTTTATTTTTTATTTTTAATAGTGTATATATAGAAATTATATACCTGTCTCTAGGATTTTGACAAAATCACTTGTAGCTAAATTCTATTATCTATAGAGTCTCTAAAGTGGCTAAGGTTTCTTTAGAGTTTTTTAAGCACATAAACATTTTCAAGTACAGATTTTTTTCAACTTTACAAATTCCAACAAAAAGTGAATAAGACCCGTCTGTCTCTGGATTTAAGTTCAATACGAAGCGTTGTTGACAGGCCCTTGAAAGTTATTTATGAGCTCGCGAGAGGCAAAGCGACAGCTGAAGCTCAGCAATGCACTACGCTCACAGAATGGAGCTGATTTGCGTCTTCATATTCTTCTGAATACGAAGACCTTAAATTCGTGTCATGAGGTCATTTATTCAATTCGCAACCGTGGAAATTGAGATATTGAAAAAAAATGTTCTGGTTAACTAAAAAAGTATGAACGTATTTGATCATACCAATTATAATTCTGATTATCATAATTGAATTTCTGGTTATTCCAATTAGAATGTTTGATAGATTTAATTATACGTTATAGAAATGAAAATACTAATGAGAAGCGACATTAGGTGTTCATGATGCGTACATTAGAATTCTTTTATTACACATTTTAAATAATTAGATGGTTTTGATCGTCTAGTGTCGGCTTTGATTTGCATTTTCATTTCTATGATTCATATTCTGTACACTGAGAAAAATTTCTGGTTGAAAATGAACGAACCAGAAGACTATGATCGTATCAATCCGAATTTTAGTTATCTCAATTAGAATAAAGTATATTAGGATCAACCAGAAAATCCTGATTTGTCCATTTCCAACCAGAATTCCAATCAATACAACCAGATCCTTTTTCTAGTATAGAATCTTTTATTTCTTGCTTTAACTATACGTCTCTTTATGATTCAATCTATCAGAATTTCAATTAATGTAATCAGACTTTTCCAATGAATGAACATATCGCATTTATTTTTAGCCTTCAGAGTTCTTTGACTTCATTCTACGTATCTATCATACGTAATGTATGTATCTATCGTACATAAATTTAGTATCGGAAATCTGACATAGTGTACGCTGCATAAATTGTCGCTATAACAGACTTCTTGTATCTCTTGATAGTCGCCAATGCTTGAGCGCTGATGTCCGTGTACGCGTGGGTCTCAGGCCCATCGCTACCGACGACCCACTCTGGCAATGAGAGCGGCGCTCGACACTCCGACCCACATACCCAGTGAATCAAAAGTCAATGGGCGGCGCGACGCGCGCCGGTGCGTCCGCCGCAATTTGCGCCGTTCTCGCCGGTCTCGCGGAAAACCGCGAGAGACTTCTCTCTCAAGACACGCGCACGCTGCGAATGAACTTGTAAGAGAGCCGCGGGTAACTGGATTTTTCTCGCAAAAGCGGTTCCGAGAGCGCCGAGCAGAAATTCACTTTTCAACGTAACACGTTGCGATCACCATTTGCGACGTCCGGATTATTATAATAGTTCAAATGCCGACTGTATTTACTTCGTCAAAAGTATACTCTAAGATTACGTGAGAAAGCGAAAGATGATTTTAAAGTTGATTTTGGAAATGTCTAAATTTATGTTGAAACATTTAAAGTAACGATGGAATAACAATTAATTTTGAATTTCTTTTGGTATCTGTAACTTGTAATTATTTTGCAACGTTATATTTGCAAGCTGATATATGTAGTTGAGAAAATATTAAGGAACATTTAAAATTAAACTACTATTGTTATTTTAAATCCTTCGACATAAGATGTCTTCAAATTTAATTTTAAAATCAACAGCTATACATTTATACATTTTTTAATTGTTTTGTCTCTTCACTAATTTAATATTGAAAAACTTAATCGATCATCGAGCATTGGAGTTAAATCATAACGAAGTATTTTAATTTTACCTTGTATAAAGAGAATTAATTCCAAACATTACTGAAGGTAGAAGAAATCCGATAGTTCGAGTATAATCAAGTGTGAAAAATCTGAGAATGATGAGAAAGAGACAGTATAATCATAGCATAAGGAACGATTTTATACAAAGGTCTATTCCAAAGTTCGACGACATCCTGCGGTCTCAATGGCGTCTGTATCCGATTTAACGACGTCGTAAGAGCGAATAAGCATGGTCGTGATGTATCGAGCGTTTAAATGCTGTCCCTCGAGTTAGTCGCGAGGCGGATAGGACTCGACAGAACGGCCACTGTGCGAGCCGAGCGATTAAGCGGTCGTCTCCGTCGCGCGGAGGAAACGAGCGGCTCTCGAAAGGGTCTCCGAAGAAGGGCAAAGGCCAATTGACTTCTTTTGCGTTCGAGACAGAGAAAGAAAACGATGAGACGAGCACGTCGAGTGTTCGTCTCGTCGTTTACTCTCGAAAGAAATGCTACCCGGACCTTGTCGTCACGCTTCCATCCGCGTGTCACCATCAACAGGCAGGCCTCGCTTCGTCGATCATCGTGAACTCCTATACCTCTATTCTCTTATTCTTAATGATAGCGTCGGTACTATTATATTATACAATACTATGCAGATATTATGTATAGTAACGGTTGCGTAATGATATAACAATATTAACGTTGTTGTTAACCTATAATGCTTAACTTTTAGACGCGTAGAGGCATAGAAGCGCCAATTTGTTTAGTCATATTTTAATTTATTTATTTTATGTGTGAACAAAATTTTTTATTTTAATCTATAAGTCATTATAAACTCAGATATATTTTAAACATTAAAAAAATGATTTTATTGAGGTATTTAAAAGTTTAGTTATATAGATACAAATTTGAAAATAATTTTTGTTGGACCACCAAAACAATTATATAGAACGCTCAAATAGGTTGTTAGAATGTTAAAAGTTTTTATAGTGTTATCAAAATTTAAACATCCAGTTAAAAATTATTTTTATTGATTATATCTGGCTAAATTGTTAGATATTTTAAAACCGTTCTTTTCATGCATAAAAAGATATTTTTCCATTATTAGAAATTAAAAGAAATCCATATATTTAAAAAAATATTTCTTTATGTTTATTATATATTTCTAATATTTTTGTTTATTTGTATATACGTGAGTACTTTTAGATTAAGAATTATAGAATAGAAGCTAAAGACGGTTATCTTCTAAAACGTCTTTAGCTTCTATTCCATAACTCTTAATTCAGAAGTACTCACGTAAGTTGTGATGATGGAGGAAGTCAAAGTCAAACTAACCCAACGTATATACAAATAAACAAAAATATTAGAAATATATAATAAATATAAAGAAATATTTTTTTTAAATATATGGATTTCTTTTAATTTCTTCGAATCACACAAAAGGAATTTCTCTGATAAAAATCAGAGTGGGAAATAATAATAGAGCTCGAGGAACCGTACATATTTTCGTGCACGATTTTTCATGACGTGCACGTGTACATGATGTGATATACAGCTGTTATAATATTTGTTTGCCGAAGAACGTTTACAGAGCAATAAATGACGCTATTTCTCCTTCTCTCTCTTTTTCTTTCTCACTCTCGTATTCACTCGAGCTCTTATATTTCCGATTTCTCGCGCGTGTTTCTCAAGAGATTTTGTCTCCTTTGTTCCCAGGCAGTTTTTTTTTCTCATCCTTGAGCATCTATTTTCGCGTTCATCGTCTATAGCACGTGTACCTCGCTGTCGCTTTCTCTCTCATAATTATGACAATTGCATAAATTAATGCGCGATTCAAAGGCACTTATCTCTCTCTGACCAGAAACACCTTTATGAACAGAATGACATCAGCGGTCGATACTTTTCTCGAATAGCCGACTTGTACCCTACACCTTGCGATAAGGATATCTACTTATGTCTCGTTCAAGTGAGATAAAGGTACATATGAGCGAGGCCGTTCGGCAAAACGCAATCGTTTCTTTTTCTTTCGCGTGCGACCTCCAATTATGTATGCTTGAAAATGGAACAGAATTTCATTCCTGATCTTTTTTCTTGGTCGAAATAACACAATGCTGTAATAATCATAATAACTTTGTAGCTTCTAAATAAAAGTTTACTGGAGTGATAAATCAATCACGTAATTGAAATAAGAAACAATACAGATACGAGATATCACAAAACGCCGTGATACATAACTGAATACATTTTTTTACAACTCCAATGTTAAGGAGGTCTTAAAATCGTTTTATCGATTATTTTTCAAAGTATTTTTGAATTGCTTTTATATAGGTATTTATCGATTTAAAAATCTTTTTCCACAATTAAAGTATAAACGATAATATAATCCAAATTGATTGACTTTATGCCAAAAACGAAAAGAGTTGGAAAATTATAATTTTGTTATCAGTTTCTGACGTCGACAATATTTGTTTTATATACAAGTTTTATACTTTATACGTATAAAACAATCTTTTGGATTAGGGATTACATGAACAAACAATATTGAATTTTTAGAATTAAACTTAGATATCTGATATAAAAAATTAATTATTTAGAAAATTTGTATATATGTGTGCGTACGATATTGTTGTAATAGTACGTAATGATACGTAAATAGTTGTAAATCTTATTGAATCGGTAAAACAGACTTTAGGATCCTCTTAAATACGATTTTATTTTTTCCACAAGGAAAGAATAAATTTCGAACTTGAAATGTAAATTTATCATGATTTATTTTTCGTAAAAAATTAAATGCGTTAAGTTAAATTATTATATATTAGTCGAGAATCAAAGATTCATGCTGAATCTAAATCGCGCTTTAGCGATGGATTTTATATATGCAAATGTGTTTGCTCTCAGGTGAGGCCACGTAACTTACGACACGACAAACACTTTTATCTCAAACTGCGATTGCAATGTATAATTTTCATGAGGCAATGCTCATCGAATTCGACGTCGACACGTATCATGCACGCTCTGCATGAAATTTAAATCGTATCACAGTCTTCGACTTCGGTATGCGCGCTAATAATTGCTTACGCGTCATCGTGATACGATATTGAAATATTAATAGCTAAATGAATAATGATTTATAAACAGGTCCGTAAATTCCGAGACGCGAAAACATTTTTTTGACATGATTCTAACTATAAATTCGTTGATATCCGCCTAACATTTCTAGAAAGCGCAACATCGCGTTATCCAATAAATTTATCCCGTTTAAATTTATCGTCTAGTAAATTTAACTTTCACACCTCTCAATAAGGCTAATCTGTTATTTTCGTCTATTTTTTTCAATCTTACAAATTTAATTGATTTATCGAAAAATAGTAAAAAGATTTACCGATAAAAAGATTTATCGAAAATATATGATACGAGATGTTAATTTTTATATTAAACTTAACATCTTGTATCATGTATTTTCGGTAAATCTTTTATTTTAAATAACATTAGACGAAGGTTACGATATACACAAAAAAATCATTATTCAAGTTATTCATGTCATGAATTAATATTAAAGGCTCAAACTAAAGCTAAACCGTTCGAATACCATTGTTATAAATATACTAAAATACTTAAATATACTTAAATATACTACAAAAAAATATGTACCAATCTCTATGTCAACTTCTAGCGCCCACTTTATCTTTAATATTAATTTTTGAATGTCGGAAGTCTTCATTCTTGGGTGGTTTTTCGCATCATGTTAATTCAATGTACACGCTCTATAAACAAGTCGTATACATAAATCTTGCAGTTATATTTATGTTTAGAGATAAATAGGTGAAAATTTATATTCTGTCTCTAATGATCGAGTGTAATATGCTTCATTCTAACGGGCGAAAATTTCTATCGGTATTCATCGTAACGGAATCTCATCGAACGGTCTGTGGATGCCACACGAGGGCACAGTGCCGTCTCTGTTTCGCGTTATCTCAGTGATCGCACGATCAGACTGCAGAGCTTCACGTCCGTCTCGATCACTTCGTCTTCTGGACGTTACCATCGCGAGGACTCATCGCCTCGCCACGTGCACGAAAATCAACACCGCGTCGATTCGCACAAATAGCAACCGTTGCTGTTTACTTTTCGTTTGCTTGATTACTTGTATTGGGATCGATAATCGATCCATTAATAATATAAAATATATGTTATGACGTAATTAATAATATAAAATATATATTAAAAGTGTACGTAAATATGTCACCATATTGTTTTAAAATATTGCATATTTAATTCTCTCTTTTCATCAACAATAAATTTATTTATTTTAAATCTTTTTGTAACATTCTCTCTCTCTCTCTGTGAAAAAAATAATGTAGGCAATCGGTCGCCTAAATCATATTTATAAGTCTTTTAAATCGTATCTCCTTTGAATTGAATTTATGAATGAAATTAATTAAAAATATAAAATTAAAATAAAAGAAATCATTAATTAATATAATAATTAACTAATATTTAATTTTAATAATTTATCAAAGAATTAATAATTTATAAAAATAATTTAATAATTTATAAAAAGAATCAAGTATGTAATAATTATTATTTATAAAATAACACTAATGAAAAGACAAGAACGTCGAAGTAAAATTGGTTTCAATTTATTTTTGTAATTGACATTTGTATTTACATCAATTATTAGTTCTATTATTATCAATTATTAATCTTCTCTTGTTATGGATTTATGAAACTTGATTTTATAAAAGTATCGATTTAATTTTCATAATAATTGCATATATATATATATATATATATATGCAATAAAATATATATATGCAATATATGTAAAATATAATATTATACAATAAATCTTCTAGCCTTCTAGTATGAAAATACAAAAATTCATAATTGTATGATTATATTATTATCAGCTAAATTGATCAAAAATTAATATCAGATGTACTTTTTCAAATGTTGCTAACACATAAAACAAGATGTAACTTATATTAAATTTTTCTATTAAATATTTGCCTATATTATTGATTATTTCTCATATTTCATATTTTTATTTAAAAGAGCATGTAAGCCAACGCTAGTTTTTATCGCGAATATTTAATATTGTTTATTCATAACACAATATACTAAGATCTAAACGTTTCGACCATCTTATTAGATCATCTTCAGTAGTTGGCTTACATGCTCTTTTAAATAAAAATATGTAAACGAGAAATAATCAATAATATAGGCAAATATTTAATAAAAAAATTTAATATAGGTTGCATCTTGTTTTATATATGTTAGCAACATGAAAACTCAGCAACATTGAAAATTCTATTGATTTACTCTAAAAGCCATTATTTAATTGTATAATTAGCATTATTTCATATTTTTGTTATCGAATGTTATTTATTATATATTAAATACTAATATTGATAAGGTACGATTTAGGCGATCAATACACACTCGGTAATTCTCTCCTAAACAAGCTAAATTAATTTAGTCAAGTAATCTTTTTTTCTCAGTGTACTTGTGAGTATTCTTACTTTTTTCTTGTTCTTCGTGCGAGATATTTTTGCGGAGAGTGAAATCTAAGATTTCGCATCGTCGAAACGTATTGTGCGGGGAAATCTGGCTTATACTGCAACTCCGAGCACATTTTTACTTATGACTATTGTAGCAGCTCATATACCCGCTGACGAGAGAACTCGGGGGACCATCGTCGAGGAGTGTCGTATTTCCGTCGGCCGGAAAAACGCATACCGGTTTGCCCCGGGCAGAGATTCGGTGCACGTGCAAATACAACACTATGCTGGGCCCTCAACATAGGGCCCATCCATGTGCCCCTGTAGGATATGGAGCCCCATATCGCGGACGAATGATTTTACCACATATGTGACGTCTTCCTTTCAATTCTATTCTTCTTTGTCGAACTGCGTCAAGCTTTTAATATTAAATTTTCCGTTTTACAAATTTATAAAGAATGTTAAAATAATTTCTTTGAAATAAATTTGTAAAATTAAAAGTAGCTTGATATTAAAAACTCGACGCAGTTTGACAAAAAAGAATAGAATTGAAAATTATTTCAAAAAAATAAATTTGTTAAATAAAAAATAATTTCTTTGAAATAAATTTGTAAAATAAAAAAATGGAGATTCTCAGAAATCATCATAATTCTTTTATATTCCGGCATTAGTGAATTTTGTAAAAATTTAACGTTTTCTATACGTTCTCCTAATTACGTTTAGTACAATCTAGAAGTTGGAATTATAATAGACATAAACAGATTCACGTTTCAGTTGCGTGTCTAAAGCTAACTTTGTCTTATTCTGATTTCTTATACTTATGAATTGTTCTGATAAATTTCGAGAAGTGTAGAACCAATATATTAGTCATGTCTTAAACGATATCATAAATACTTTTACGACTGACGCATCGATAATAACTAAACACGGCTGATAGCAATATGTATGTGCCTGTCATTCGACCATCTAGCAAGCGGTAAACAGTTAGGTTTGATGTTTCAAGCATGCCATTCCATCTTATAATATACTCCCTCGGCGAGCTCCAATAAAAATTTCTTTGTTCTCCTCGTCTAGATACAGTTATGAGTACTCATCGAAGCGAAACTACATTGCCTACGTACATAATACAAGTACATAAAACACATGTAAATTAGATTTTTATTTTGCTGCTAGGTTTGGAAAACAGATTGATTAAATTGAGATGCCTGCATCTATAGAATACAAAACTGGAAATAAAAAAATCAGGGAATTGACAAGGAACGATCAGGAAAATTTAAAAAAGTCAGGGAATTTTACAAAATTTCTTAGAAAATTAAAATTCTTGATTTTTAATTTATCTGGCTTTAAAGAAGTTCAATATATGTACATCACACCTACGCAATAGCTGTTTTGTATTATTATATTTTGGAATCATCATCAACTTAACAATTAAAAATGCAAGCAATGTCAGTAGCAGAATAATAATTTACATTGCTGTGTTAAATTAAACTCTTAACAAAATATTTAACGGTTTCCAAATCAAGACGGATATGTAAAAAAATGTCATTATTGAAAGTCAGGGAAAATAATATGAAATTTTGTCTGTAAATCAGAGAACAGTTATGAAATTTTAAAATGAGGATTTATCACAACCTTGATTTAATCTGCAAATAATGAGGAATGTAGCTGTAGAATGACAAGAAAAGATTTATCTACCTCACGTCTCGCATTGCGAAGGCAAGAAGACCTTTCGGTCACCGGGTACATACCATATGTCGACCGTATGAGAAAACTGGTCGACCGGTGAGACGTCTGCGGATTCCGTGTGGCCTCCTTAAGCAGCTCCTCCGTTTCTCTCTTCCCTTCCCTTTTCTTCCCCGATATCGTGCCATCCTCGACGACGACGAGGCGCGTACCCGTTCCCAAGAGTTCGACGGCTATCCCTCTCGTCCCAGCCTACCCGGACAATTATCTCTCCCACTCTCCTTCTTCTTTGATCGAAAATCGACGCGATTCCAAGTGATCGAAGCGCGTCAAAGGGCAATCGACCGTGTATAGCAGCCACTCGGAGATTGCTAATCCGCGATTGCTACAATCAGCTCTTACCTCTAACCCTTTCTTCATGTTATGTGCGCACACAACTCACAAGGTGTTGGCGATTAGTTTAACGAATCCGTTAATTGACATTTTGCAAATGCATTTACTTAAGACGTCGGTCTCGTTAAAGATATGGCACACAAAATCTTAAGCAGCAGGACGTAAGCGAAATAAACAATTAAATCAATATTTCGGATTTGTTACTGCTTACGTTATTGCCTTACGTTCTTTATTGTGATTGGCCGATTTACTTGCTGCTTATATCTGCTGTTTTTTGTGTACAATAGTATGTAAATCATGAAACATAGTCTGAAGATTTAAAAAAATTTTCAGACTGATTAAGAGTTAACAAGTCAATATGAGGCATTGAATTTTCCAAAAACTGTAAAAAGTTAATCGACTGAAAATATTCTGAAGAAAAAAGAATTTGTCTGACAAAGAGATAATTGTTTAACTCGATAATGTAAATAATAAATTAAAGATATAATTGGTGATGAGAGAATTCGATGCGATAAATGATGCAAGAAATTGTTTGGTATTCAGGAAAGATCTATTCGCCAAAAATTTAGTCTGTATATTCTATACGAAACTTTATCGTTAAATGTAAAAATATGCAAACTAGTATATACAGAAAAAACGACTTTGCTGAAATATGTATAAAAACTTAAATAGATACAGATCTGAATATAATGTTGCTGGACCATGAAAATAATTATAAAAGAAACTCAAGCATGACGAGCAATGCTGCAAAAAGTTTTTGACATTCTAACAACCCACTTGAACGTTCTGCATATGATTATTTTGATAGTCTAATAAAATTAATTCAGATCTGTGTCTAGTTAAATTTTTAAAGTTCAGCAAAATTGTTCTGTGTTTGTTTCACGTTCATTTCTATTAATGTAGAGTAACTTTAATCTCAGTTTAATTTCTTTATCTATTTTTGCTTATCGCGGAAAGAACAATACTTTGATATCTACAAATTTAGGTAAATAAGATCTGAAAAGAATTTTGTTGGACCATCAAAATATGTAGGAAACTTAAACAGGACGAGTAATGTTGCAAAAATTTTGACATTCCAGTAACCAGTTTGAGTCCTACATAATTAGTTTGATAGTTCAACAAAATTATTTTTAGATCTAGCTAACAAATTTTTAGATACTTCGACAAAATCCGTTTTCGTAAAACAAAAAAAAAGATAAAAAGGTAAGTTAAACCGAGTTAATCTACATTGAGATAGAAATGGACATCAAAGATTTACGTTATAGCCACGTGTAGCTTAATTTGTGACACTATCCAGTGTTATTACATTTGAATTTCACGCATCCCACGTGCGTCTATAATCTCTCGATCTGGACAAGCCTATTCCGCAAGTGGTCCGCAATTGCGCTCTTTAAAAGGCGACGCGCAGATCACGAGGGAATTCGCGACGAGAAGAATTCCTCAATGGCCGACGAATGCGGCGGTCCAAGTACGACCTCTGGCTGCTGGCACAACTCGTTGGCCCTTCGTATAGTCCGGCGAGGCGGCCGCCTAAGAAAAGCCTTGGTCGCAACTCACAACTTGAGAGTGGAAAGGAGAGAAGCGGGACGGGATAGAATTATACGGGAGGGGACGATTGTCGGCTCGTGTATTCAGTACTCGATGCACCGTCGTGCGGTATGCGTCGTCGCTGGTGCTCCACAACCGATTAAATTGAATTCTTATCGAGAAATTCTTCAAGCGTCGTTCGGAACATCGTCGTGATAACCGAAAATTATTAATACAATTAATTGCATCAAAAATATTATCTAAGAATATATTTTTAAAAGAAAAAACGACGACTCCCCTCGTTTCGTTCAATTCCAATCGTTCTCGAGGAACCATCTCGTCGACCGTCCTCAACTCGTACGAGCGTCGTCCTTGGGGATCCTTGAGAGGTCCGCGTCATCGCAAGGACACTCGGCCGTCCTTCCGCGGCGTGCACAGCGAAACATCTCGGCGGTCGTTGGCCGAATCCAAGAGCAACAAGTGGTCGCCACGCAACGTCGTCGGTTATCGGGATCGTCTCGTTCCTCCTGACGACAGGGGAAGACCTCAAAGGAGAAGAGGAGGAGGAAGCTGCAAGGATTCTTCGGCAGATCGAGGAAGAAAGTGGCTCGAGGCCTCTCGCTTCACGCACGAATATCGGAATTCCTCGACGAGTACGCGCCACACGATGCGGCGATCGCTTGTCCGTATCGTGTAACGTTGCCGTCGCCATCGACGCGTCCTGAAACGGAAGGATAACGAGAGAAAGCCGGCTCCTGGGGGTCCTGGGGGGACTAACAGTCACCGCGGCCTGAAACGCGAAGATGCTGCTCGAAGCGACGGTTCTTGTGCGACGAAACGCGCTGGAGGCTCAACGCATTGGAAGACGCACCTGGATGCGTTCCGAGATGGGACCGATGTCGCGCGATGGACTTGGGAATCTGATTAATGTGCTCTGATGCTTGACGCGTAGATCGAGTAGCCTGGAAACTGTTCTTTAGCGAGAATAAAAGTTTTTCTACCTGCGCTTGTAAGAATTGACGCAGTTCGATTGTTCGTGGATTCGGTCGCAGATTTGATAACTTTCGCGGAAATGACTGAGTGTGTTTGATCAGTTGATAATTCCATGCTCTCAAACGTGTTGAAATTCGGGACTTTATACGTGGTTGAGGAACTCTTGAATTTCAGAATTGCTCTTTAGAGAGACTAATTGTAGAAGTATAAATTATTTTTTTTTTTAATTGATAATGGATCGCTTTTGAGCGTCAAATAGTTTCGAGACTGAAGTACTCCGATTTTGCAATTGTCCTCAAAGTAACACTAATCGTGTGGATTAAGTGATCTCTACGTGGATCGACAATAAAAGTTTTTAAATAGACTATCGGAGTGCATTCTGAATCCGAAGGAATCTCATTGCGGAAGTGATAACCTAGATTTTATATTTTTCGCATGAATTAATACGGATAGATATAGATTAAATGATTTCTATATTGATCGATAATAAGAGTTCTGTGGATTATCGAAGTGCATTCGAAGAGATCTCGTTGCGGAAGTGCTAATTTAAATCTTCTGTTTTTATTTATGTCATCGCGTATAAGTATATATTAAAAAATATATAATTAAATAATCCCTATATAGATTAACAGTAAGAGTTCTAAGTAGGCTGTCGGAGTGCATTTTAAATTCGAAAGAATTTCGTTGTGGAAGTGATCTAAATCTTCTGTCTTTTTACGTAAATGTGACATCGGAAAACTGTATATTGATTTAAGAAATATTTTTTAAAAGGAATTGACATCCCTGTACGTGCGTTTAGTCGTCTCATCGCACGCCGACACATCGCGTCCTTCCAGGGAATCTAATCAGGAGACAGGATTGTCTATCGAACGCCTCCGCGCTCGCGATAATCGCCAGGAACTCGTATCCATGACCTAGGGACGAATTACATACGTTCCGTCGTAATCGAAGGAGAAAGACAACAGGATGATAATCGTGCCGACTCGCGATTTTCCTCTTCGTCCGAATTCTGGAAACGCTTAAAATTTAAACGTTAAGGAGAACGGTCGACGATGTCATTGTTCGTTGACGAGGGTCGTTCCAGATCGTAAGATTTCTCGTCGACAAACTCTGCTCGTAAAAGAAGGTCATCCCGTTTCGCGCTTTCCTCTCCTCTCTCGAACTCTCCCCGGAGTGTTTTTCTCGTGCTACGAGAAACAAGATTATTTGAATTACGCGGTGATCAGTCGAGTGACCATGATGAGGTTAAAATCGCTGTTTCGCAGAGGACAGCCCAGCCAGCAGCAATCGGCGCAGCAACAGCAACAGCAGCAATCGGCGTCGCTGTGCCAGGCGCCGAGCGCCTCCTCGTTGGAGGCAAAGAGCGACGTTTCACCAACTGGAAACAGCTGGGCCGGCTCTCTGGGCAAGGAGCCGGCCAGACCCAAGGCAACAACAACAAAGGGCCCTACCAAGGTCTCCAAGATGCAGGAGTTGGAGCGCGAGGTCGAGGCCCTGCGTAAGGATCGCGCCCGTCTCGAAGCGAATCTGCGTGACGCGGTTTCTGATGGTCAGAAGCTGCGTGAACTGCGTGTCGAGTTGGCTACTCTCAAGGTAAGCATCCGAGAAATCGAATCGACAAATAATTTCTAATTATTTGGGAGCGACTGTTATAGCCAGAACGCAGATCTTTGCATAATGCATAATATAATGCATAAAACATTAAAAAATTAATAAACAAGAGAAAGTCTTTTATCGAAAAGTAAGGAAATGAAGGACCTTGATTAGTTCATTTTCTTATGCATTATGCGTTATGCAAGATAACGCATAGATTCATAGTATTAATACTAGGTACTCTAAAAAATTTTAATGGATGATTCATCACACAAATTCAAGATGAAAACAACTTACAAAAAATTATGTAAACTCAAGATGTACAATGTTGCAAAAAGTTTTGAATTCTAGCAACTAGTTTGAAACAGTCCTATATAATTATTTTGATAGTTCAACAAAATTATTTTCAAATCTGTATCTAACTAAATTTTTAGATACTTCAGCAAAAAGTTTTCCATAAAAGTTTTCTTTTTTTCCTATAATATCTGCAAGTTGCGTGACGATCATTCATAAAAGTCGTATCTGATAATTTGGGATTTCTTTGAGAAGCTTTACTACATCTAAATTTGTATATCTATTATTTACATAGTATTACGGTTTTTTTTGTCTCAATATCCAAATATCTAAATAACATCAATTTATTTAAAAAAAAGAATGTTTTATTGGATTTTTGTATTGGGTTAAATTAAATTAGCAACTATTCGGAAAGGTTCAATCGCACGATTTTTATATTTTAGATTTTACGAAATATATTTTTGATATATATTTTATGTTATCTTGATTCTCTTTTTAACTATTCCTTTCGATGTGTTTATATCATTTTATTAAAATTAAAACTGATCATTATTTTTCAAACATCATTTTTCTTATGCAACGTAATCTGAAACATCTAAATGCGAATAATTTTATTTTGTTCTCGTATTCTCTCATCTTCATGATTCCACATTTAAGTAGGTCAACGGCTGTTTAAAATCGTCTCGAAGGCAAAAGGGTTTTAAAGAGATTCTTTCCTTATCAGAAGCGAAAAGTCAACTGATATAAATAAAAACGTGTTGCCATCCTCCATATGATTCAGTATTATTCTGTAAAAATATCTCGCGTTTGTCCTTCTTTTTATTTCGCACTGCTCCACAGAAATCAACTTTAACACGCTATTTTGGATACGTTTATTTTTATATAGAAGAGGCAGAATTTCTTATTGTTTATTTTATACGATATGCATAAAGCGCTTTGATTCTCTTTAAATAAAAAAAAATTGTAATACTTGTAATATCTTTTTATTAAAATTCATCTGCATCGTCTTCTTTTCTCAGAGAAAAAGATAATATATAAAGATAACAACTATACAAGTTTTATATGTAGAATTAATGCACGAAGAAAAAACAATTTTGCTGAACTATCCAAAAATTTAGATACAAATCTGACAATCTGAAAATAATTTTATTGGATCAAAAGAATTACATAAGAATCTCAAACATAAGCAATGCTGCAAAATATATTTGACATTCTAATAACCAGTTTGAGTATTATCTTATTTTAATAGGCCAGTAAAATTATTTTCAAATCTATTTAGTTACATTTTTTAATATTTTAGCAAAATTGTTCTTTCTGAATATATCAAGGAATATCTTATAGTTGAATTAACTATTTTATAGCTATACCATATTGTGTTTATTCAACTATGTACTTTAATTCTACATATAAAACTTATATAATTATCACCTTTATAGTTGCCATTACTACATTTTTCTTCGAGTTTCGAATTATAATAGAATAGATATATAGAATATTTTAGATATAAAAGTTGATTGATTTTTCCAAATAATTTGTCAAAATTAAACCAATCCAACGTAATTGTTTAAAATTCAGCCAATTAATTCATTATTTGTAGTTGCTTTACTCGAGGAAAATATTATTTTCGAGCAGTTGAAACGCATTGTATCGTCGATACTCCATTTCTGTCGGTTGAGAAATAATAATGTATGGAATGCAAAGCGCATTTAGCGAGTGCGTCGCAAAATACGCTCGATGAATGAATTATACCGCGTTGTAGCACCGCTCTGATTCATCTGCCGTTGACGTCCCGCATTAATTTCTTCCCTTTCCCCTTTGCGTCATACCTAACGTGTCCCTTACGCACGTGCATACCTGCATCCCTTCCTTCGCGTTTTCGCGACCATACAAGGAAGACAACATAAGGCACGGTCGAGGACGACCAGCGGACTGTAAAAATATCCGCTTTGCATCTAAATTGCGGTTAAATAGATCGATCTAGTAAAACATATCTCTATTATGATTTTATGCTACAGGATGTTCCAAATATTTGCGTTCCTGGTATAATTTTTATATCTCGATTCTGAGTCGATGATCCTCCCAAATTTATTTGAATTGTTCTTTCAATTTTCCCATATCTAATATTAGTAAAAGCTATGTCACTAATCTTGAAGAAGGTAGTTAAATTTTTAATCTTTAAGAGTGAAATTTTACTCTTCAGAGTGACAATTCAGTCCAAAAATTTTAGAGAGTACATCAAATCATTAGCATTTAAATGAATATTCCAAAAGTTTACGTACCTAATGCGATTGATTTTTATATCTCGATCAATTCTGAGACGATAGTTCCTCCCTAATTTATTGAAATTATTCTTTCATTTAATTTTAATAAAAGCTACATCGCTAATATCAGTAATATCTAAATTTATTGGAGTGAAATCTCTAAACAGACGTCATTTATCAATTATCATTTATCATTTATCAATTTTAAAATTTAAATGCTAAGAATGTTCGAATAATTTACTTACTTGATGCAATCAACTTTTACTTCTTCGGAGTCGATAGTTCTTCCAAAATTTATTCAAATTATTTTTAACATTTGATCTTACTTATTTTGATATCCAAGTTTCAAACTATTTTCTGTTAAGAAAATCGCACTCTTCTCGTCATGAAAAAATTTTTATTTTTAATCCTAAAAATTTTTCTAAAAATATCAACTCCAAAAAGTTCCTTCGAAGAATCCTTGCTAAAATATTCTACGACAAACTGTTAACACTGCATGAAAATAAAATTAATGATTCCATTATTCCCCCAGTTTCCTTTATACTTGCAAATCTTTACATTTTTTCGCCAACTGACCCTCCTTTCATTCTAATCGCGTGAATGAAACAAGCACATGAATACGTAAAAATCTACAGCCATTATATTCTTGCAAAGACTACAAAACTGTTCCGCAGGAGGCACCCTCCTGTGTGATTCCCCTCCCCAATAATCGTTGCTAGGACGATTATAGAACCCTTTCCGTTAACACAATGAACGCAACGCGAATTGCATTTTTGACGCTGCGGACAAACGAAAAATTCGCAATTCAATGAATCCGCGTTCCCGTCATTGCGAGTGGCCGCAGGAATCATTTTTGGCCGGCCGCAACGTCAGGAATCTGAACCAATGTGAACTCGGCGGAAATTATACCGGTTTCAGTCTCGGGCTCATGTAACCGACGTAACCGTTAGAACATTAGAGAGTGACAGAGAGATGGGGGAGGCGAGGGAGAGAGAGAGAAAGGGCATGAAGAGTCATTTTTGCGTACTCGAAAACTAAGCCAGAGGGCGTAGAACGCGGCGGCGGGGATGTTTACGCAGGAAGAGAGCCGGGGAGGCCGAGCGGATCCGATATGAAAAAGCGTTGCTTCTCGTCGCCTACGGTAAACTCCTTGCCTGTCCTGAAGTAGAATTGTGAGCTGTCGCGATCGCCGTGTGAACCGCGAGTTCCGACTCTATCGGCGTGTATCGTCCTCGGATACTCGCACGTCGTTTGACGTGCTCTAACCTCGAATCCGGATTGGCTCCGTGTCTCCTCCCCCTCCGGCCCCTCGGCACTTAATATTTACGAGGCGTCGTTTACTCGCGGCGTCGTTTCTTATATTTTTCCCAAACAGAGGCGAGGCCGCGAATGTTATGATCGCGAACGTCATCGTCGCTTTTATGATTGTTTTCCGACGCTTTTTATGAGCCTTTTTTCCCTGAGTGTCGCATGAGAATATTGCCTTATTTGCAAAAAGACCAACTGAACGTTGGTTTACAGCTGTAATTAAATAATTACGATAGCGTGGACAGAGATATTGTTTTGGTGTAGACACTGAAAGTTAGAACTTGATTTTGCTTGAGAACTTGATGTTGCATTTGTATCTTAAAATTATTCTATTCTGTCATTTCATATGAGTTGTTGAGCAATGGTTTGCATATATTTGTTTACTTTGATGAACAGGAGCAGCATAGTCTGGAGCTAGAACGTCTTACTGAAGAGAACGAAGCTCTTCGTGCTCGTCTCAGAGACGTGGCACACTCTCCACTGTCAGATTCAGAGAAACAGCAACTATTGTTAGATGCCTCGAGGCTCCACAACTCCGCACCAGCCTCTATCGCCATTCCCCAGGACGATGGATCTGTACACAACATCAGTTCATCTCAGGAAGGAGCTCAGTGCACCACACCGGACTGGGACAAGCACTCCTCCAGCTCAATGTCTGAGGTTTCGGTTGCGTGCTTGCAGGATAGGATCTTACAAATGGAGGAAACGCATTATTCCACAAACGAAGAATTACAAGCAACTATTCAGGAATTAAGCGACTTGCAGGTATGACTCTTATTTGTTGATATCAAGAAAAAGACATGGAGATAAGAAGAATCTTTTAATGAATTAACATTAATTATGCAGGCACAACTGACAGAATTGCAAGCAGATAATGAAAGGCTAACCGAGGAGAAAGGAGTTCTTTTGGAGTCACTGTGCCGTCAAACAGAAAAGCTAGAAGACTCTCGTTCCAAGGTTGACACTTTACAGGGATTACTTTTAAGAGAGGAACAACCACAGGAAGCATCTAAGGGTTATAATACAGAAAGGGAACAGAAACTTGTAGATCTCTTAAAAGTGAGTGATTAAATTTATATTTATTTATGCATAAAAGCTTAAAGCTATCAATTACTGATTACTTGTTACAGAGTGCGCAAGAGGAACGAGAGACTTTACTTCAAAAGCAGGAAGAATTGACTAGTGAATTGAAGAATCTAAGAGC
Organism: Acromyrmex echinatior; assembly: GCF_000204515.1. Next base: position 517,934 of record NW_011627126.1, on the reverse strand, counting down.
GACTGCTGATGCTAGTGCAGCAGAGACTGAGCGTCTGACGAAATGTGTCGAGTTACTGGAAGCGTCGGTGGACACGGCGAATGTCGAACGAAAACAGTTGGACATGGAATTGGCGGAAGCCAGGCAAGAAGGCGCAAATCGGAGTATAGAAATCAGTAGGTTAGCGACTCTGTTAGAGAACGCGCGAGCTAAGATCGAGGAGTTGGAGCAATCAAGGCAGCTAGAGAATAAGAGTGAAGCGGACGAATTATTAGACGCGGCCAGAAGAGAGAAGGATACGCTCGAAACACAGGCAGCAGCATTGCAGGAACAGTTGGCACGCTCACATTGCGACCACGATCGACTGAGAGATCAATATTCGCAGCTTCAGGAAGAATATAAAGTACGCTTGTTTGTATGTAAAATAGATATGACGACTTTTCCTTATAACTGTGAGAGATGTAGAAGCAAATTTTTCATTTATGTAAATCATGAATAAAAAACTTTTATGTATATAAAATTTTAGGTGGCTCGAAATAACGCGAAATCCGCTATAGACGACTTGGAGTACAGACTGAATCAATTGAAGGATGAGCGGCTATCTGTGAGCACGGAACTGCAGCTCGTCCGAGACTCCCTGGCGGAATTGCAGACGCAATGTCAACGGCACCTAGAGGATAAACGGGAATTGAAAGCCGCGCTGAGCGAAGCACAACGCAGGGAGCGCGAGGCGCAAACGCGTCAATATGAGTCGGAGCGCGCGTTAGCTGACGAGCGTAAGCTGAGACAGGAGGAAAGCGCGGAGTGGGAGCAGTTCCAGACAGATTTGCTGATGACTGTACGAGTTGCCAACGACTTCAAGACCGAAGCTCAAAGCGAGTTGGAACGCGTGGTCATGGAGAACAAGGCACAGAGAGATAAACTGAGAGCGCTGGAGGCACAACTTGATAAACTTAACAAAGGTAAACAAGCGGAAATTGTGGACTTCTCTTAACACAGAAACTGTTATGTGATAGTATATTGTGATACAAGACGAACGTCCAGGATTATGAAGACGTAATGTTAATACAATAAAAAATGTATTATATAAGATGATATACTAACACATAATAATAATAATAATCTATGAAAAAGAAGACATATGAAAGGATTTTTGTAAATAATTGGAAAAAAGGATATTCTTTAATGGAACGAAATTATTTTAACGCGAATATTAATTTTCTTTTTTTTTTTAAATTTATTTTATATACACATAACTATTTTGTGAGAGTTTTATTAATTTTATAATTGTTCCTTTTTTCCTTAATCGGACTGCGTACTAGATAGCACTGTAGCGAGTTGCAAAACACTCGATGTCACTAACGGGAATAAAGAAAAAATGGCGAGTGTTTTGCTAAAGCGTGGTCGGATGATTCTAAAGAAGCGGTACGACGCGAGAAAGCACGCGTTACGAAATAGCTTATTCAAAGCAACGATGAGCGATTGGGACTCACATAAAGCGAGGATTGAAGACATCAATACTGCGAATCAAAACGGACACAATTTGTCGAATAATAACCTGGCTATCACAATGGGCGCGCCAGCACTCAAGGAAACTATCAAATTGGAGGACAAATTAATTTCCGGCGAGAAGATTGAATTCAGTTCTACGAATCGCATCGACAGCCAGCATACTGACTGCACTACGGATGGAGCAGTCGAACGTTTAACGAATGAAAATTCGAGACAATTAAAAGTCTCGAACGAATCATCAAAGTTCTATTTGAACGACTTTGAATCTGATAAGACTCATAATTCTGATAAATTTCCAATTATCGCGGAAGATTATCCGAAACTGTACATTACCGTTACGGATACATCCGATAAAAACGCGGTGACCAAGAGTTCCTTATTGAAAAGTATTCGTAGTATTCAAAACGCTAATGGAGGCTTGTATGACATTAACATTTCCAACAGTCGATTCTTCGTACCAAAAGATTATATATTTTCTGGCGTAGAGAGCGCGATGAATGACCTGAAGTTCGAGGTCGATCCGGAAATGGGAAGGCTGTTGCAGAGAAGTTACAGTAATCCGCAAGTCAGCACGAGTTTGCCTTCTCTAGTCAATATCGAAGAGAGTCCGTCATCTCTAGATAATACAACAGCAACAGCGGAAACTTCGACCGAGTCGAGCAACTCGACGAAACTACGTATAGATCCAGATCTTAGGAATATAAAGTCACTTTCAGACTCCGTGTGTGTAATATCAAAAGAAAGCGATAGGGTTGAGCAAAGGCAAAAGCTGTTTTTTAAAAGACCTAAATTAAAACCGAACTGCGAAATAATTGATTCTATTTTGACTGAAAAAACTTCGAAATCAAAAATGATCATAGAATCACAAATTAAAAATTATGCTGAATCATTAGATGAACTTGACAATTGTCATAGAACACACGAAAACGAAACAAAATTACAAGGAATGAAATATGAGGATCATGAATCTTTTTTTTCAAAAGGGTCTTATGTAAAAAATGAAACAATAAAAGGAAAAACATTCAATAATAATGACCAAACTGCAACAAAATCTTTGTCTCTTGATGATACGTCAGAGGATAAAAAAATTCTTGACACGGTTGAAGAATCAAAAATACCAAACTCATCTGATAAAAATATCGAAATAAAATTAACGAAGAATACAAATAATGAATGGGAGAAAATAAAGAGTTCTCATGATATATTAAGCGCTCCTCTAATGAGATGGAAATCATATCCGCTGTTAACGCCCTCAGAAATCGAATATAAATCTAAATATTATTCATCAATTCCAATTATTTCGGGCACGTCAATTTTAAATAATCTTTCAGAGAAAGAAACAGAGATTTCAGAGTTGATCTCAAAATATTCCATTAATCAAGAAAAACAAGCTATATCTTCAACATGTATCGAACAGTTACAAAAATCAAAATATTCAAATCTAAGCGAAATAAATCGATTAAATCGTATAAAATTTCTACAAGATAGTATACATACAAACGAGGACGATTCTCAAATCGAGAAAACGACTTTTTCCGAAAGTAATCTTCGCACGAAGAGCGAAAAACCTAAGGTGCAAAGTAATGCGGACTTGGGGTTGGATCAACCCCCATCGATGGGACGGACGTCATCCTTAAGAGAAAAATTTGAGACGATCGTAGAAGACGTGGAATTGAAGACGCTGTCGGGGCAGCAAATGAGCGAATCTTGCGATCGTAAGTCGCTCTCTTAATGTGGAAAATTCGCTTGTATCGCAAAAATTCGATCTATTGTCCGTCCCGATTTCTCAGTCTAAGCGAAGAATACGAGACTGGCGTATCTTCGTATTGCTAGCACCTACATTGTGCCGCTCATGTTGTCTTCTGGTTAACTGTTAACTCAGCTTTCTTTGTGTTTCTCGAATTCTTGATATCTTTATATGTTATACTCACTTATTATTTCTATCATGAAATTGTATTGTCCTCACTGAATTAATCCGTATGAACATGCCATCTTCCATCGTAAATTAAGGAGACTTTCGAAATCGTCCAAGTATATATTACTTACCGATTACCTGTGCTTTATTTTATGTACAAACATTTATGGCTTATTGCTTTCTTATCATTTGTTCGAGGAATTATTTGTATACGGCAATTTGCTGAGTGCTGTAATGAGTACTTGGAAATTCTTTCAGCAAACCAAAAAGTGATACAACAACCGCCTACAAGGCCAGCCAGCACGCCGACAGAGACTCAACAATCCGTGCTGACGAGTGTGCAACAAGAGATTGCTGCTCGTAGGAAAGCGAACATTTCGCGTCAGGACTCCAGGCTTTCTGTAAAGTGTTTGATCGAAAGCATCGAAAATGCCACGAAACAAGCTAAAGCCGGTAAATGATCATACAATTTTAGGGATAAACAATTGTCATTATACATTGTCCACGACACTTCACTTGAAATTGTGATATGAAATAACAGATAAACTATTATTTAATTTTATCGAATTAATATATTTTGGAAATAACTGATTTTAGGACCTGGAAGTCGTAGCAGTTCTACGTCATCTCTAAATTCTATTGGAACTACAGATATTATGTCTTTGAAAGCTCCTCTCAGGGATCAACAACAAATCAACAATTTAATCTGCACAGCGAATTCGACAAATAACAACAAAATGCAATCTACAATTACAAAGAAACCAGTGTCAGGTAATTATCAGTTAAAATCATGCAAATTTAACATGTTGTACGATAAGAGATGATCATATAAAGATAATCATGCATTTTAGAATGGGAGATACCTAATCTGGGAGATACCCATTCTTGATACCTAATCGTATGCTTTGATTGTTGACGCGCAGAGACAAAGTCAACGCCTGTGGTTTTGAGTCCGGGTGAGCTGTTGGATTCAGCCGCTTTGAATGCCAAAGCGATCGACTTCGTACGTCGGAATAGCGTCACCGATCTGTCCGAGCGTAAAGATCCCTTGTGTGGCTTAGTCAAGAATGGTGGATCCAAGCGCAACGCCTTGCTCAAGTGGTGTCAAAATAAAACAATAGGCTATCGTAATATTGATATAACTAACTTTAGCAGTTCCTGGAATGATGGCCTAGCGTTGTGCGCGATTCTGCATTCCTATCTGCCACGAAAGATACCATACGATACGTTGACGCCGGTCGAAAAGCGGCGGAACTTCTCGATCGCCTTCTCTGCTGCCGAAAGTGTTGGCATACCAACTACTTTGGTAAGTTAACTGACAAATTATTCTTGAACACAAAGATATACATAAACATATAATAACGCATTAAAATAATTTATAAGATCATATTTCAATCTTACAATGATACATCTAATTAATAAGTAAAATATAGATAGATCGATAAGTGAATAAGAGAAAAAAAAACCTTTATTCGATTAGTTTTTTGCAAATTTTAAGAATATTTTTACGTAAATGTTTAAATATAAGTCCAACAATCAAATCAGCGCACAATTTATGGAATTAAAAAAATTTTAAATTGACATAAAAATATTATATAAGCACCAAGATCTACTTTGACTGAATAAAGGTTCTAATATATCTAGTTCTATTACGAATATGCTCTCTTATGAAAATAATATAAATTATTCTTTCCACAGAACATCGGTGAAATGTGTCAACTCGAGCGACCTGATTGGCAGCAAGTCATGACATATGTGACTAGCATTTATAAGCACTTCGAAACGTAACTGATCACTGTTTCATTGTATTGCCTCTATCAAGCGGCATGTGCTATTGTTGAATGCGCTTGGCATCGTGAGGCGAACGAGAGAGAACAATAGCATCTAGTCAAGCAAATTTTATGAAGAAGGAAGCTATGCTGCAAGAAAGATTCTGAAGATTTATCAAGAATCGCTGAATCAGCACTGCCTATCTAATTGTATTCCCCTCTATGCGTTGTATATAGTTTTGAATTGAAGAAATGTACGAGCCGCTGGAGTATATGCAAAGAGTTCGATGGAAGACCAAACACCAAATGGAATTGCCGTTACTATGAGACTGAAAACTTTTATATATATATATATATATGCATATATACGTACACGTACACATGCACGTGGCGTACTCGCTTTGTAGAGCACAAGAATTTGGAATCCTTCGAATGTCGAATGAGAAAGCGGAGCCAAGTAATTGTAAACTTCGCGAGTAGCCTTCTGCAGATGAAAATAATCGCGAATAACCGCACGTGGTGTTCCTCAAAGATAAAGCTCGGCGTTATGCGTTCACGAAGAGTACACACACACACGCGCGCGTGCGCGCGCGCACACACACACACACACATTGCCTCTACATCGTAGTCTTTTGCACCGTTTTTGCAAAAAATAAATCGGAAATCGAGTATTTGCGTTCCTCTCGTACCGAATATTTTTGTACGTGTATTATTTTTCGAGAGACTTTTTGTAGAGTTTACAAAATACGAATGTACAGAACAAAGCGCCTTAATTTAAGAGATCTAATTTATTGTAATTAGTCGCATTTAGTGCTCTTACCAAGCGGAGAGGTCCGTCCTCTCTCTTACCCCATACCCCCAAGTGAATCGTTTTACGTTTCTACTCTTATTAAGGAAAAAAAGAAGAGCTCTAGAAGGAACAATTATGTCGTGCGAAGATTAAGTTCTCTGTGATATAGCAAGATAGCCCCGAGACAGAGATACAGACGTTATCGTTATTGCTATTACTATTATTATACTATTATCGCTATTAATATCGTCCTCACCGTCGTTGTTGTACCATTGTAGACAATACAGATATTGCTGTCTGATGTAAAACAATAAACTTGCCTAATGGATATTTAAGATCCAGGTATCCTGAGTAATCGTATCGCATATCGTTTTCTTTAATGAAGAAATTTGTCCTTCTCTGAATATCAGATAAGCACGACTTAATTATCTAAAATATAGGTATATTTTACAAATTTGTTCCAAGTCTTTGCAAAATTTATTTGAGTAAAATATGTTTGTTTCGTCATTAGTATAAACAAATCAGTCTGTACAGTTTTCATATTTACACTTTTGTGTTATACTTAAAATGTATACATTATATTAGGGATGAGCGATACGTGTGTCGATATCCATATCAATGCGTTAAAAAAATCGATATTTTTGCAAAATATTGAAAATTGTCTTTAAGGCTATTTTAAATCAATCTTTTTGAAAAAAAAAAATCATTCCTTTGTCAACAAAAGATCGATTTTCAAACGATTTTTATCGATTTTTATCGACGACGCGTATCGCACATCTTTATATTAAAGTTCGTCTTATTTCATACATCAATAGTTTCGAAAATAAAAATTCAATAATTGCACAATAGTATATATCTATTGTCTTGGAATCAGTCATAGAAAAGATATCGTGTCGCCAGTTTCTTTGTTTGATGAATCATGAAATTAATAAATTCCCAAATCTGGATTCTGCTACATCTATATTGAACTTTATAGGAAGGATTGAGAAATCATTTGCACGCCCTCATAAATTATAATACTGTCTCTATCACGAATCGTTCGTATCCATCTTATCTTGGTCTTTGTCACCGGCGTAATACTCATTCGCCGGTTCGACAATCTTGTCTGTGTCCTGTGGATTCTGTCGAGAGTCTGGATCCGGTTCTGGTTGTCTTTCCTCTTCGGGTGGTAATGCATCACTCGGAACGTCCTGCATCTGTACGCTTGGTGAATGTTGAATCATTTTGAGATTGTCACACACGTGTCTTGTAATTGCTTCAAGATACTGCTTACTATTAGCGTTGTCCTGTCTAGTTACAACCTCGGGATGTAGGGTGAAGTCTGGTGCGAAATATTCCAAGTATTCTGTGTATGGGAGCTCATTGCTGATTTGTTCGTCTACAAGCAGAGACGTTTCATACGTCCAGCATCTAGCAACATTTCGTAATGTATAACCACCACCACCAACAGTCAGTAATGGTACGTTCAAGTCTCTCACAAATTTAACACACTCGCCATGTCCTTTTGTGCTGAGACTGAAGCAGCCGAGTCGATCATTTGCAAGAGAATCGGCACCACACTGAAGCACTATCGCTGTCGGCTGAAAGAATTCCATCACATGTGATATGACAGGCTTGAAAACCTGAATGTATGATGTATCGTCAATTCCTTCTTTCAATGGCACATTTACAGAATAATAACGACCGCTCTCAGCACCAATCTCATACATGTCGCCGGTGCCAGGAAAAAAGTAATTACCATATTTGTGAAATGACACGGTCATGACACGATCAGTTAAGTAGAAAGCTTCCTGCACGCCATCCCCATGATGTACATCAATGTCGATGTACAGCACCCGGGCGCGGTACTTAAGCAATTCCAGTATAGCAATTACAATATCGTTAATATAACAGAAGCCGGAAGCTTCGAATTTCTTGGCATGATGCAGACCACCACTCCAGTTAACGGCGATGTCACAGCAATTATTGTTCAACTTGGTGGCACCGTCTAATGAAGCGCCGGTATACATAGAGCAAAAATCGAAGAGGCCGTCGAACACGGGACAATCATCTCCCACGTTGAAATGACTCAGGTACTTAGTATATCCTTGTAGATTCTGCGGTGTGACCCGCTGCAAGAACTCCACGTAATCCTCCGAATGGAAGCGACACATGTCGTGAGTACTGGCGCGGTATGGCCGATAAATTTGCATTTTCCTGTGGAGACCATAGTTAAGAACGAGGCTATGAATCACGGACAACCGATGTGGCTTCATGGGATGACCCGGTCCATAGTGGAAGTTACCCACCTCCGGGTTGTAGAAGTACGCCACCTTCTTGTTGTAACTCATATTGAGGTTATCTGTATAATGAAAGGTTCGTTAGACGAGTGTCTACGAAAACAGATATACGTTTATTGAAAAGAATACCGATACATACCTCATATTCTTCCCAGAATGAAATTTTAATTTAGCCTCGGGAAGCTGTCGTAGAGTTGAATCAGGATTCAGGAATAGGCTAAGAATAACTAAAAGGAATTTAACCTTTACCTAACTCGCTTCAAGGAGTGATAAAATCTGCATTTGACTCTCGAGCTTTTCGATGTTTACTGAAGGAAATTAATTTGCCGCAATTGAAAAGCTAAGATTTATCTACTTCACAAGACCAAACAAAACGAGCATAGTTAAACGAGACGCCGATTGGAGCGTGGTGGACAGTGGTGGATTCGAGCTGAATCAGTCTCAATCATGGTGGAAGGGATATGACGTGTTGTGTGCACTGTATACAATTTCACGAATAGATACGTGTGAGAATAAAGAAATGGACTATCCAAATGCGGCAAATTTAAACATTTGTACGGCGATAATTTTTAACAATTTCGAAGTGACAGCTCGAGAGAGCAAAATGAGTACTTGTCAAGTAAAAACATGTAAAAATGATCATCGAAAAATAGAATTCAGAAATGTGTATTTTTATCGCTTCTCAAAAGAGAAAGCATTAATGTTAAAGTGGAAAGAAGCGTGTGAAAAAGAAAATGTCGACGTTAAAAATGGTATCTTTGTATAAAACTAATATATCCTTGCTTATGTTGCTTACATACATCACAGATTTGTACAATGAAAATAACACATTTTATACGTATAGGATGCATCTGTTTCGCTCATTTTGATGCGATAGCGTACAAAGAGTCTTCATGGATGCAACTCCTTTTAGGCTACTTACCGCCACAGAAAAAAAAATTAAAATCTGATGCAGCAGTGCCCACGCGAATTTAGAATCATCAATCAGTGAAGGTATAAAAGTACTAGTTTCTTCAATAATCAAATGTATAATTACTATTATTATATATGATTTTTTATTAGTTATCATGCCACGTTATTACCATACAATATATTAATAATTTGTTTACTATCTCAGGTCTTGATGGATCTGCAATTATGCCAGGTATTGCGAATACAATACTGTCTGAAGAGCAGATAGAAGTTTCAACTTCATGACACTCATTAAATTCAAGTAAGTAAATTATGATACATGGTAGGCATGTCAACTCCTGTAAGAATAGACATTACATTCAGCAGAGAAAACTAATCAGCGAGTGCTCAATGATTCTTTAATATGACTGATTCTTGCCTTTAATTCTTTGAATCTAAGTATAGAAATCAATCGTATTGAAGAATCACTAGTTTTTCTCTGCTGAACGCAAGTTTTTAATAACATCTTATCGGTGCTCCTGCACACAGAATATGGCAATGACTGTGTTTAATAAAACGTTTATTTTGCACTGTTAAAAGTTTTCTTCACTTTGATTATATGTCGGTGACAGACCTTAGGTCTGTTAGTATTACTTGCACTTTTTTAACTCTTTGTTCTCTCTCTCCCTTTAATGCTTGAATATATATTTATATTTTAAGTGAAATTCCTAAAATTTTTAAGAATTTCAAGCAATACAAATAAATTTTAAGAAAGCAAAAATAACGTTGGAACGATATAATCGAATTGTGTGTTATTTTTTATATATTTTTATAAAAAATGCAAAATATATTTACGATTGCAATTATAAATAAATATTCTATTTTTTTCTGAAAATATATAAAAGATTAACTTGAATTAAAATTTATAACTCTCGATAAAATTAAAAAAAAATAATTTGCTTTCTTCTACATACAGATACATTGAGAATCCTTTCTTTTCTGTAAAATAATTTGTTTAGGAATTTTTTGCTGTGCGTTTTGATTTCATATACTCTCTTTATCTCTTATCTATATTATATTTACATTTGTATCTCTTTATCTCCTTTTGGATTCGAAGAATCCGAAAGATTATGCCGCATTTTTTTCATTTATTCATAATAAATACAAATAATCACGTGGCAAAGATAAAGCTACACCTCCGCGTAATGACTTCCTTGAGCTTTTATTTACAATTGTAATCCCTTATACGATGCGCTATGGTTCGCGCGATTATGGCTCGCGTACGACATTGATACGTAGACTAGATCCAAACTACGTAAAGTCAAAAGAACCTCATAAATCATACATCATGTTGAACTTAAATATGTCTGTCCATGAAAGATGATCAAGTTATTTAATTTCACTAAAGTTTGGAGACAGGCACATGTAATGCTAAACGCATTCACGATATGAACTAACAAGTGCAATTCACTTATTCTCTATAAGATCTTAAAAGTTGATGGGTTTGCCGAAATAGGCTGCCAGATGAGCTTCTCTGAGCGCCTCAGCGCACGTCTGAAAGAAAGAAAAGAAATTTAAATCACGATAAAGTATAATAATTCTATTTAAATTTCCTCTCAGTTCTAATATTTAGAGATTCATAGTCCGTTCTTATTTCAAGACGGTTAAGTAATGTCTTAAGACACTAATATGGCCCTGTGATTGGTTCATGATTTCTTAGAGACTATATTTAAAACGGTTTTGAATATAAGATCTGATTACGAATACCGACCTCAGAGTTGATTTCAGCAAGAATTAACAGTCAAATATAATGAGTAACATGATTTGTTAAAAAAGATTAAGAATTATTTTTAACTCATTCTTTTTGCACAAAATTAAATTTCCAAAATAAATTAAATTTCCATATAATGTTTAATTGTCAAAAGGATTAATTGTACAAGGATATCATGTACAAAACGCGAAGAGGTTGTAATGTAAAATAAAATTAATATTAAATTCTTACCGGATGTGCATGGCATACGCGGGCAACGTCTTCCGCACTGGCACCATATTCCATCGCAAGAACTGCTTCGTTGATAAGCTCTCCCGCAGACGGTCCGATCATGTGTACGCCCAGAATCTTGTCTGTGTTGTTATCGGCGAGTACCTTGGCGAAACCGTCCGCCTCGAGATTTGTTTTCGCTCGGGAATTCGCCATGAATGGGAACTTACCGATCTTATAATCGATGCCTTCCTTCTTTAGATCTTCTTCCGTCTTGCCGACCCAACCTACTTCCGGATGCGTGTATATAACGCTCGGTACGCAGTTATAGTCGATGTGAACCGCACCTACACATTACAAAATAATCCACATTTAATCATATCAAACGAAAAAAAAAGAGAACAAGTTCATATTTGTATGAAGGGAAATGAAAAAGTAAAGCGAATTTATTTATTCTTCTCATATATGTTAGCAAAATATATATACCGTTACTTCTCAATACAATCATTTAGCTAATCCAGCTTTGCAACATTTTGTGTCATAAGTCTTCTGATTCTTGAAACTTCGTGAAACGAAACTATAAAACCACGTACGTGTCGCTTCTTAAACTCTAAGACAATTGGAATTGTCACTGGTCACGCAGGACTTCCTTCAATGGTCCAAACAAATTAGAAGTAGACAATAAACTGAAAAGTTTAATTTTTATTGGTCCAGATTTTAGAAAACGATGTGGTTTCATGATCAGACAAAAATCTTCTTTGCAGATTGAATGACTTACGGATTGTTACAGAAAATATATTATAAAGCTGAACAATTATATTGAGAAATAATGTTGTACAGAGCTTGCTGACGTGTATTGTACGTGAGGAATAAATTCATTTTATAATACTTTTTGATTTTTCTTTATCTTTTCTTAAAATAAGATGAGCTAATACGTAATACTTAGTATGCAAATGAAAATTACCTCCGGCAATACCCTCCACTGTAATTATACCTTCATCCTCAGCCTTGTGAGCTAACATTGGTCCGTGAATGCAGTCACCAATAGCATAAATACTGCGAATTTAATTATGAAAACAGTTATTTGGAGTCAATAAGATATTTCATTGTAGGAATATGTATATTGGAGGAAATTAAAATTGCAAAATGACATTTAATTTTTAATTTAAATTTTGTAGTTTACCTAGGCACTACCGTCTGGAATCGGTTGTTTACGGGTATCCTTCCTTTCTCGTCTCTCTCGATGCCCATATCCTCCAGACCTAAGTTTTGTGTATACGGCCTTCTGCCAACACACACTAACAACACGTCGCACGTCAAGTCCTCCTTTTTGCTGGAATCTTTCGCATCCTCGACAGAAACCAAGATCTCATTACCACGCTTGTTAGCAACCGTGACTTTCGTTCCCAGTTTAAACTTCAGTCCTTGTTTTGCAAGTATTTTCTGCAAGGTTTTACTAACTTCCCCATCGATACCCATACCACCGATCGTCGGCATGAATTCAACGGCCGTTACATCGGAACCTAGTCTGTAGAAATAATAATTTTAGCGAGAATGCATAATCATCTTTTTCTATATTAAAGGATACTTTTATTGTAAATTTAGCGCTTTACCTCTGCCAAACTGAGCCTAATTCCAATCCTATGACACCAGCTCCGATAACAATAAGCCTCTTGGGAACTTTACCGAGCGAGAGTGCACCAGTCGAGGACACGATCTGTTTCTCGTCGATTTCAATGCCGGCGAAAGGCGTAACTTCGCTTCCGGTCGCTATCAGAATATTCTTTGCGTTGATAGTCGATTCCACCGATCCATCAGGTTTTAGGGCAGTGACCTGGTTCTTGCCTGTAATTTTTCCATGACCTTTAACCCACTCGACTTTATTCTTTTTAAACAAACCCGCTATACCACTGGTTAAAGCTTTGACTACGTTTGTTTTCTGTTCCATAAGTTTGTTGAGGTCCAATTGAACATTTGATACTGCAAAGAATAATCCATTATTATTTGATTTTTCATAAACGATTTGTCTAATGTTTATTTCTTCTAAAAATTAGAAAAAAAATAAATTAAGAATAAACTAAAAATTAAATCAAGATTAGATTGAGATAAAACCAAGGTTAAACTTAATTTACATTAGTAAAAATGAGTCTAACTCAGTTACTCACCAATAACTCCACGGTTTGCTAAATCCCCATTATGTGCCAAATGATAATAATGTGAATTGTTTAAAAGTGACTTTGATGGAATGCATCCAACATTAAGACACGTGCCTCCCAGAGTTGGGCCCTTCTCTACGCACACGGTCTTCATGCCCAATTGTGCAGCTTTAATCGCTGCTACATATCCACCAGGACCAGCCCCAATTACCACTATATCTGCATCCAATGTACTGGCATACCTACGCTGTTGGGTGGCCGTCATACCTGGTAGAACACGCTTTATGCATGTTGGCTGATAACAAACAGAAATGATACTATAGCAATTGATTACCAATGACTTGCTAAAAAAATTAATAATTTAAAAATTAAAATAAACATATATGTAATATATGTAAAAAAAATATATTTAATGTATATAAAAGGCTTACTGAAACAATGGATTATTTTGTAAAAATGGAATAAATAAATTCTAAAATTAAAGTGATGGGAAAATACAAATATTTTATTTTTATTGGATTGATTCCATTTTACAAATGTAAATTAGCTCATTGTTGCAACAAGTTCTTTGTACATAAAATGTGTGTGTGTGTGTGTGTGTGTGTGTATATATATAATTATAACAAAAATATGTAATTGTCAATATAGTTTTTAAAAATTTTTGTCATTCTATTATCATCATTCAGTTTATCTATTATTATCTATTATTCTGTCTATTATCACATTTTGATACTATTCATCTTTATTTTCATTTTTTTTTTTTTAGTGCAGAAGGTGTAACATAGAAACTGAAAAGAACAGATTTGGTGATATACTAACACAGAGAAAGAAATGACATAACCAATCTGTAAAACTACTTTTGCACACAATATAGAAACTCTTGAGTTTTTCAGCGAGTTCTGAAAATCTAACAAATAGGTTTAGCTATCTGTGCAGGCATAAACATTAATTCTCTAATAAACTAAAGACAAGGATACCATACTAACAGTGCATGCGTACAAAATGTTACGAAAGCGATATCACTAAATGTATCTTGCATGAAATCATCCATTCACGCGTGACTTACCCTGATCGATGTGGTCACCAAGTTCCAAAAGCTGGCTTGCATATTTCAAAATATGAAAATACACCTCGAATCCCGAATAATAAATGCGGGAGGAACAAAGGGAAAAGAAACGGCAGTGAAACTGAAAGGTCTACCGGTTGTCGCGACAGGTTCACCTCTCGAAAGGTGCTGATAATTCAGTAATTACAGAACACAGTTCGCTAAAGGCGTCGAAAGATGACGCCAGGAATCCATTAAAAGGTCAGCTGATCACTTTCAATTCATCGATAGCAACGCAAGATGGCGCGTCAATTTTAAAGATTGTTAAAATCATTAGATTAACAAAGTACCGCGCATGGAACCAAAATAATGGCAATTCGCGATACTTTGTTAATCTAATGACTTTAAAAGATTGTCAAGTTAAAGAGGAACACAAATGTCGGCTATTACAAAATTAGTTTATGGTAAATTGGACAATAATTCGGAAAGAATGGACATTGTTTTTATTCGTAAGTTCATTTTGAGAGGAGCTTTTTCAGATAGAACTGTAATAATAAACAATAATGTTATCAGACTTTCATTTTATTATATGACAGATATATATTCAGAAATTATATGTTGTAGGTAGAAAATCTTGCTTATGATATATTAGATAATATAGATATTAGATAATTAAATAGAATTAATAGATATTAGATAATATAATGCAACTTTTGTGTGGTGAAAATTCTCAAATTAATTTTGATGATTGGCTTTAAAGCTATGATACAGAAAAACTTAAGATTGATGATTACCTATTTTTTTTCGTTTGATTAATCATTTTTTAAGTTCACAAGCAAATCAGTTTTAGAAATTAATATTCACCTCAGTAAATACTATAGTTATTAATAATAACATCAATATTACAATTTCACACTTGGTGGTCCCCATTTGATGATACAAGTATTAACTTGTGTCACCAAATGAAAAGCATATACAGTATTAACAATATAAAATGCAATATATACTTTAAGAGAGTGAAAATATTTCACTTCTTGAGAAAGAGCAAAAATTGTTATCACAAGGAGTGAAATATTTTCACTCTTTTTTGAAAGTGATTATATTTTCACTATTTTAATGAATGAGATTTCACTCCAAGAAATTTAGAGTGTAACATATATGTTACATAACACTACATTGTTTGGTATGAAATTGTAACATTAATATTGTGTTACTTTTTAGAATCTGTCTATAATGATCTATTAATTTTGTGAATCTGTGATAGATATATCTTCCTACAATTTCTTCTTATATTTCTTCCTTTTGTCGCTTATCTTCTTTGTTTATTTCGCTTGAATTATTTGGTGTCAGCTTGCATACAGCCGGGAATGAGTTCAAGATCTCATAATCATATTCTATTTCGAACTTTATCAACCAACCTTTTCCCGCTTGCTGCTTCAAGTCCCACTCACGTGGATATATCTTATTTTTCTCTTTAGCCATACGATAAGCCATATACGGCAATCGTTTTAATGAGCAGGTCTGACATATGCACTGTGACATATCGGCTCGCGGAATTGCGGCCAAGATCTTCAATAACTGTAGCTCTTCTTTAAACGAAAAAATTCTTCCGGTTCCATTGTACTCGTATGTCTCCGCTCCAGAATTTTTGAAGCGGCATACCTCGTCACGCAATGTCTCGAAATCAAGTTCATAATTCGTAGCGACCAATTCCTCTTCTTCTCCAGCTAGAACATCGTTTACTGCTGCTTCGAACCTCTGTGTTAAGTCAAGATATTCTTTCGTTTCCTTCTTAACCTTTATTTTTTTAAACGTAGGTATATCCCATTTATCGGATATTTCGCCGACCATTTGAGATCTTTTTCTCTTTATAATCATGTCTACTGTTTTGTTAAGCCACTCTTGTAATGAATTAATATTTCTATCCATGCCTGCTACTTTATTATACTAACCTAAAAAAAAAAAAATAAAGATGATTATGAGCTACATTGGCATACCTAAGGATTGTGACAATGTAAAGCCGGAGGCATACGATGCTTGTTTCTTATTGGATTGCTAGCTGGATCAGAATCTTGTCACCGTATAGGCTGCGATGCTGAAAGTGTCAGAATTGATCAATATGGCGACAAGAATCTAATCCAGCTAGCAATCTAACAAGAAAACATCGTGTGCGGCTTTAAGATAGAAGTCGCAAGGTCACTTTGGTTTTGTGATTTTCATCTCTGTTTGAGATAAAATCTTATATAAATATATTGAATAATAGTTAAATGTAGAATTTCGTAGCGTGTTTTTTTGAATATTTTTACAAATACTTCTTAACTCTCTGGAACTGACGCTAAAATTTCTAATACAGTTATTAACGCTGGATCTGTAAGGCCTATTTAATTTATGTTAATTAAATGGCACTATTCAGTTTCAATCAAAGTAATATAACTTGTATACAAAAGAATGAATACTAAATATATTTTAATAAGAAAACATTCGAATTTTCAGATATAACCACGGTTATCACTCTCCGATTTTTAGCTAGAGATTTCGGTTTTTTGATTAAATCTAAGATTAATCGCTCAAAATTTTGATGACCTTTTTCTTTACCTTTTTTTAAGTGTACGTGTCAATTTTTCTTTGGTTTTTAGAAAAATATTTCCAAAGGAGGCAGAAGAGTCAAACCTGATAAAGTCTTTTTTTTAGAAAATACATTAAAAAGCAAAATAAATTTCAATAATGGCAAACGATCTCCGGCAAGGCTGTTATCATCTCCGACAGAGAGGAGAGCCAAATCTGATGACATTTTTTGAAGCACTACAAGACAATTTCAATTTCGGCAATTTCGGTACTAGTCATCAATCTCCAATGAGATAATAGAATCTTCGGCCGAGAAGAACTGTCGATCTCCGGTGGAATACTAGTCGAAAGGTGATTACCGAGGATATAACAAAGAAAATTGTTTGACACTTTTTACTAAGAGATTTATAAATGCGTTCAATATAGATTTATCGCCAGCTCCAGAGGATTAAGCAATTAAGATAATATATAATTAACAAAATATAGATAATACTTACAAAAATCTCTATACGAAACTGAATTTTCGGATGATAATTAAAAAAAACTGAACATGCGCTTAATTAAATTTAATTTTAAACAACTAGAAACTGAAGCAAGCAATCAGACTTAACCTGTGTCAATGTTTGGAAAATTTAAAGTTTATGTCTTTAGGTAACACAATTTCTCCAATATATCTAAATAAACATGTTTCTTTTCTTTCTTCTTACCCTAATAGCACTGAACTCTGATCGATAATGTATACTAGTAGTAATGTGTTGATTCTTCAGATAATCTAGACGTTGTATAAAGGTTGTCAGTAAGCGAAGCTCTGTTTTTATTCTGCAAACAAACGTTATTACATTTAATTATTCAAAGACAGATAAAATTTTTTCGAGCAATATAGTTATTCTTTCTTACACTGCTATCTTTTGAAATCGAAATATATATTTTGTATCATTCGTTGTGTGAATTGCAAAAAAAAAAAGAAATCAAACGTGAGAGAGATTTTTAAAGTCTATATAAAAGATAAATGTTACTCTAATAAAAATAATTATTTCTCTCTTTTTACAAATAATATTTGTATTTTTTATTAATACAATTAATATTTGTATTTTTTATTTTATAACAAAAATTTTATTTATTTCATAAATAGAATTTTTAATTAATCGAAAAAGGTGGCAGACAGTCCGCGACGTCATTTTCAAAATCAATGCGCAGAAAGAAGAGAAAATAATCAGTCGTGATTCATTATTCGCGAAGTGAACATTAAATTGTTTCATTCTACGGCTTCAAAGGAAACGAGATCGACAAGGATGGAGAATAAACTTTCGACGATTGATAAAGACGTCGAGACACGCCAAAGAATTTCTTTCTTCGGCGAAAGTTGCGGATCGATTGACGCATGAGCATTTTAGGCGGCGTCGCGATGCCGCCAGCGTCGTCGTCTCGCCTATGCATCCCCCTGTCGGTATAATTCACGACGAACCCCACGAATTTCTTTTTTTTGTCTGTGGGGTAGATCGTGTTGAGAAGGAAGGGAAAGCGTAACGAAAGGAAAAGGAAAAAAAAACGACGAGGAAGGGAGTGTGAATTAGGGCGATAAGGGGATGAAAGGGCGAAGAGCGAAACTCGAGAAGAGAGAGACAAAAGGATAGCGGGATAATTAGAAAGAAAGAGAAGATGATAATAATAAAGGGATTGGTAGTAGAATAGATAAAGGACGAAGGACAAGGAAGGGACATGAGAGAAAAAGAGAGATACTACATGAATAAGCAGTGATGTAAACGAGTCTCGGAAGGGCCCCTCTTACGCAAGGATGCTTGCATTTTAAATGTTGTAAATCAATAATTGCACGCAAAAATAAAAATAATTTTTGACCTAAAAAAATTCTAATATCGTATTCTAATATCGGTATTAGAATTTTGTATGATACTTTCAAAAATCTGTTATACTTTAACTTTATTAAGATTATTTTAAAAAAATATCTTCAGAATTTATGTTTTTTGGAAATTATTGAATAAGTAATCTTACGTATTTCATAATCTACATATATATCAAAAATTCTAGAATAGATGTAAACTTTCTTAGTATCTTTGAAAAGTGTTCCAACTTGTATAAAAAATTTAAGAAATTTTTTAAAAACTTTTTATCAGGAAACGTAAATTTCAATAAACGTAACAGTTAATTAAATTAGAAATAGACTGACTAACGTAAAGTCGCAATTCGTAAAATTGTTTCCCCTTATTTTAATTTCTTAATCTTTTTTCAGAGAAGATTTTTAAAGTTAAGAAATTAAATAAGAAAAAAAATGAAAAATATTACGATAAATATATCGTTGTTTACATTTTTGTCAGTATCAGAATTTAAAAGAAAACTTAAGTGTCAACTTTTCTGAGATTAGAATTACACAAAATATTTTATAAAACTTTAATTAACTTTATTATTAAAATTTTAAAAATTCTCATGAACATAGTGAAGCAAAGTAATATGTATTAAAATTCTAATAAATTTTATGGAATTGGCAGGCTCATATAAAGATAAGCGCACAATTATGTAAAATTTATTTTATTTTTTGGTAAAAAAAACTGAGCGATCGTCTTATAGTCACTATAAGACGTAAGATATTTTTTACATTTCATAAAGTAAATTTTGAAAGTCGTTCGTGCTTACAGTCTTGAGAATAATATGATTTACTTTACTATAAGATTAACTGAATTTACTGTAATTATAATGTACTATCTTACACCCCTCCGGTATTTTTACTTTTAGAGATAAGTAAATTTTATCATAAATTCATCAAAAATAGTCCAGAATATTTTTATTAATCTTGTAAGGAAAAAATTACTCAACCATTTTTTTTTCTTTTTTTTTTTCATATAGCAAGTTTCATCGACATTGGCGCCAGACCACTTTTCCACGCGCCACCCTGTACATTACGCGTGCGTGGTATGAGCGTAACGATCCCTTGTAAGTGCGAGAGAGAAAGGAGGACACACGGAAAGCGAAAGGAAGAAAGAGATCGAAAAGGGAGGAGAAAGAGGGGTGAACGTCTCGCTCGCCGAGGGGTGTCGCGGGGCAACAGATGTCCTTCCGCATGACGCACGCGGGGTGGTCGTCCCTCGCGGAGAGGTAGTCTCGCGTCTGGTGGTCTCTGCGTGCGTCACGTCGCGAAACTGCGGAGTGTGTGACTGCGTCCTCGCGAAGGATCAATCGGGTAAAGGATCTCATTAGACGGAACAGGTAAGAGTGACTTACGATCATCAATCCACCTTGATGAATTCTACGCGTCCGCTTTATAACCTAATCCCAATAAACGAATTGCTTGGCAAACAGTCTCGCGTCCCTTCTGTTGGAAATGTTAAAAATTCTCACGCCGCGAACGAATGCGATCGAGAAGATATCGAGTGGTTATTCCCCGTGTGAGATATATTTAGCTCTCGACATATAGCTCGATTTATTCGCCGAACGTGGTCGGACAATAGCTCGATTTATTCGTCGATATGCAAGTCGTTTTGTTTTTGAGGATGAGCCAACGTTGTGTCTCGTATATAAAGTAAAATCGAATTGAAAGACGCTCGTGTGAAAGGAATGGTTTTGCGAAAGTATCTAAAAATTTGACTTATACAGATTTAAAAATAATTTGTTAGTTATTAAGATAATTCCTATATACAGAAATATTTTGAATATTTAATCATACGGATATCTTATAGACATTATATCTTGAAACTGTCCTTATGATATAATTTAGACATTTCTGCTGTATTGAGTTACGTAAGACGCTCAAATTTGATTGTTAGAATGTCAAAACATTTTTTATTAGCTGCGTTTAGCAGAGAAAGTAGCTTTACAATTGTTGTAAAATCCTTTAACATGATTGGTCCTGCTCTTAGTTCCTCACTAAATCTAAATGTATAAATCAATCGTGTTAAAGAATTTCACAACAGTTGGAAAGTTGCTTTCTCTGTTGAGCCATTACTCATCATGCTTGAGATTCTTACGTAATTATTTTGATAGTTCAATGGAATTATTTTCAGATTAGCTAAACTTTTAGATATATATCAGCAAAATCGTTCTTCCATATGGCAATCGCGCAGTAGATATATAATATATATATATCTTGATAACGTCGCTGTTTTAAAATCTATTTTAAAGTATCCCTTCACATTCACCTCCTCGTTGATCCGTAAATAATTATTGGAAGTTCTTTCAGCCGTTCGTCTGCGAAATGTACGCGTGAAATGTCGCTGGACGTGCGCCGCGCGGCTTTCTCCCGACGAAGGGCATTCTCTGGTTAGCGCGCGATGTGCGAGGTATCGAAGAGCCAACGCAGGACGTTCCGAGACCAGGACCCACCGCGAATATGCAACAAGAGCGCGGAGAACCTGCTGCGAGACGAACTCGAATTCTCGCGCTCGACCCCGAGCTCGCCGACGACCCTCCAGCGCGCCGCCAGCCTCGAGAAGTGCTTCAGCGAGCCTGAGTTCTTTCAGAAGCAGCGCGAGCTGCTCTCGAAACATGAGCAACGGTCGAAGGACGACGACGGTGAGGAAAGTGTCATTCCTGGCTCCGCACGTGTGGACGACGATTCCGGGAGTACGGCCGCGAGCATCAAGAATCTCCCGAAGGAATTCTCCGCCAAAGTGCCTTCCCCTTGCGAGCAGGCGAGCGAGGTATGTGCGAACAATCGTGTCAAAGAAGAAAGAAGATAAATTCTCTAGGAAGATAAACCAATCTTCTCGTTACAATTTTCTCGTCAATGCTTTCATCATCATTTTTTTCGCGAAGTCGACTCTGTGAGAAGATTGTAAATCAATCACACTGAGGCCCAATTTTTCATTATCTGATTAACTTGTGGTTAAGATGTTTCCCTCAATGGACTTCACCCGTAACATCATCATAGATGAAGCCCATTGTGTAAAATACCAAGTTAAGTCTAACCACAAGTCAACCAGAAAAAATTTAAAACTGGGCCTTAGAGAAGCCTTGTGATTGTGATTGCATGATAAAATAATTGTGGTTATGAGCTCCATTTTTGTAGTTATTACTGCTATAATGTTAGTAATAATAATTATATTTAGAGTCCTATATAAAAAAATATATAGTGTTGATTAGAAAGTGATTATAAACAATAAAAGGAGTCACATGCAGGATCTTTCTTGCGCAAGTCTTGTATTTTAAATATTTAATAATATAAAAAAATAAAACGTAGACGCGTTTTGACTAAGATCAGGTATCTTCAGTATGTCAAAGCAATAAAATATAAATGTATAATTAACAAATTATAAATAAGTGTCAGAATAATAAAAATGTCATAAACGATATTGACAAATCATTATATTGCATTATTTTATCATGCAATTATAGCCACAAATCCCTAACACTTTGCTCTCTACTATTACTAAAGTTGAGACAAAAAGAAGTTGGTTGGCTTAACTTCTAAGAGGCAGATAATTAATGAATTGCATCAACTGATTGCATTCTCCCTGTCGCTGATTGTTCTCATTTAGAGACATTTGAGCTTAAATTTTGAAAGTTTTTAAAAAAGATGATTCTCAAGATATATGTAGAACGCTTTAAATATCGTTGGATAGAGGATGGCGAAGATGGAGGACATGATTTTTCATAATTGCTCTACAATACAAATCATTAGAGACAAAATAAATTTATATCGCTTATTAGAATTATCAGAGTAACTAATCACTTTATTAGAATTATCGGGGTAATCGGATCATATGCGTTAAATGTTATATTTAAACACTTTGCATCTTCTTTTTAGAAATATCAGGTTATTCGATTAAGAAACAATGTGGAGCATCGATTGACTCACGTTTCTTCTTGATTTAATTATCGACAAGATCCTCGTATAAAATAACTAGAAGTAAGCTAAATATATCCTGCATCTATTCAAGGATACGCATCCAACGATATTTAAAGCGTTCTACATATATCTTGAGAATCATCTTTTTTTATCAAGAATTCGAAATCGAACATTATTTCTTTTTGTAATTTCTCCAGAACTCTTGCAATCAAATATCACCTCAATACTTTTACATGACTTATGACGCATTTCCTAAGCGTCGATATTCAATACTTTTTAAGACTCGCTTAACTCGTTTTTCTGCGGAGAAATTAAGTTATCGATTAGCAACGATATAACACTCAGAACGTGACTGCCGCGTGTTGCACGTATGACAACAAAAATCTCAGATAAAGCGGTCGATTGCGAATATGAGTCACCGGTGTTTTTCGCTTTGAAAACTGGAAAGAGTTGCGTTGAATTTTCCAGCGAAGAAACATGTTTTTTATGGAATAAAAAAATCTTGATTTAGCGTAACGGAGAGACACGTTTCGGACCCGGTGGCTGACGTTATCACCGACCTGGTGTCCGATCCGGTTGCAACGGTATATCTCTCAGTCGACTTCTTGTTCTTTTTTATTGATACTCGATCTTCAAAACGGGTTCTATTCGACCAGCGACAATAGTCAGATTAAGTGAAAACAAAATAGTGTTAGATAAATAAAATACAAATGCATTAGTTTAGCTTGGGCCAAAATGATTCTTCGATTAATTTTCATCACTTTTGCAAGTACACAGAAATTATTAAGTAATTCTTACATATATCTTTAACATCTTTAAGAAGTACTTGTAAGATATTTGAAAAATTATATATAACTATTTATTTAGTGCTTCTAGTATTTCAAAGGAAGAAAATGTGTATACTGTTAAATTCATATAATGCTAAATTATATTTTTAATCATTTCTATTAGTCGCTATTACTTAATATGGTGTTAATTTAATTAAAATAATGTAGTTAAACAATGTAACTCAAGAAAATATATTAAATTTGACTCAAACCTAATTTATTACTTACTCTCTAAACTACTCTTTGAAGTGGAATCTCATTCTAAAAGGTATAAAAATTGAGTCAGTCTTGAAAAAGCCTGAGGTTCACTCTAAAAGTTTTAGAGAATGCACATACGTTAGATAAACATTGTTTAACATTGTTTTAAAATTAATTACAGAAATGAATTGATTTACATTTTGATACATATGGAAGTTAAAAATTACAAAATATTTAAGTCAAAAAAGAATTATCATTGTTCAATCCTTTGATATTTAACAGTTTATATACACGAATGATCTAATCATGTGTACCTACTAAGGATTAAAAATAATGCACTACTCGAATCGAAGCAAAAACACTTTTGCCCTGATCGAGTCGTACGAAATTTATCTCTTGGTCGACGTGTACAGGTGCACTATCGACCTGCAACGAGAACATTGTCGAACTGAAGTATTGGAGGAAGCGTCATATGCCTCGCCGAAGAAACAACAAACTTGCTCGCGCGGAATAGCTGGCCTTCGCTTTTGTCGGTAAAATCTCGTGTCACGGTTTTTTTTTTTCGAGACTGACGTAACGATCGAAGCTATGGGTACGAAATTTGTTTCCCCAGACAATTAGGAATTCCACCTTTCACTTATCAGGAATAATGTGGAACTTTGCGCAAGAAATGTAGAAATTATGTACCATTCTTCATTTATATCAGAACTCGGAGTATCATAAAGTATAAAGTGAAATCGAAGTAGTTCTTTTCATTTAATTTTTAATAAATTTTATATCAGAGAAAATCAAGTATAAAGATATATGCTCCCCTAATTATAAGAGATTTATATACTTAAAAAATTAGATATTCGTTTATGATATGTTGTGCTAATTAGCATTCATGAAATTTTCACTAAATTTGTATGCTGTTAAAATATACTTATCTTTTATTCATATCATACAGATCATTAATAAAACTTACTGAAAAGTCTGCGTAATAACTTTTAATTTTTAATAAACTTTAATAGAATGCCAGACGATACATAAAGATATTTCAGATATGAAAGATATAAGTTGTAAAAAAAAAAAGAATAAGTGTTAAAAAGGAAATAACGAAAAAGTTCTTAACAAATGAAATCTGATATATTATTTTAGTTGTACAACCTTTATTCGTATTACTCATTTTATTTTTTTTATGATTATGAAATCTACCGTTATTTAAGATAAACATGGAAATTAAAATTCGTTACTAAAATTTTCATGTTTAAAAATTCATATATTGCAAATATTCATGTATAGTGTATCGTGCTAATTAGCCTTCGTGAAATTAAAATTCATTATTATATATAATTTATATATTTCAAAATTTAAATATTACTATATAAATATTTATCTGTGGCATATATGTCATGCTAATTAGCGTTCGTGGAATGTTCATCAAATTTGTGAACTGTTAGAACATACTTATTTTTCATTCATATTATGTTCTCTCATCGGTAATGCAACTTGTTGGAGTCTACGTAATAACTTATTCCTTTATTTATGCTGATAGGGTGCATTATACATGCACGGTAATAAAGTTGCGTAAATAGATTTGAAACCGGCATTTATGCCACTTGATACGCATATGCCTGCTATCCTTGAGAGACTTAAGAACTCTGTACCGTTTTATGGCTCCGTCACTTTCTAGACTCTCATCATTTTTATCATATAACCCGTCTATACGAGCCGATTCGCCCAGTTTTAGCAACTGGATATATTCTTCGTCATCAGATAAGTTTATAAAATTATGCATATATGAAATTAAGTAACACGTATTCATTAATGTGAAGAATTTTACGACTTGAGCAATATCGTAACACATTGTGTTCACGTGATGTACATTTGCTCATCAGTACACAAATTATTATGAAAACTTGTTTTCAGAGCGCTTAAAGTAACAAATAATAATAAGGTTACACAGAAAGCAACAGGATTTTTCGAGCCAACGATGATGTCGTTATAACGAGAATCAAAGAAATTAGAATTTAACTTAACTGACGTTACACGATGACATAATTGACATTTTATAATTACAACTATTAATAAACCTCATTAAGAGTATCCGTATAAACGTACCTAGTCATCACTGTTAAATAATACCTCGTTGGACTGCGATAACAGGATTACAATTCTATTTAATTTTAATTAGTTACGAAACAATTCAGCATGTTTCATATACGAGACTCTCTGCAATTTGTAATTTTACGTTTTCTTGAATGCTATTTCATTTGATTATTTTATCACTTTGATAAAGGAAGATCAGAAAGATTGATCAAAATGTTTGCACTATATAATTTATAAACAATAAATTAAATTTTGCGCACCAATAATTGTGTGAGCTCTCAATAGCTTTTTAATTCTTTTCATAATTCTATAAGAAATTGAATGGGATCTCATTTTTTTTTACACCTCTATTATATATGTATATTCAAAATTATTAGGTGTTGGAATTAATTCGTAGCGTTTTTTAATGAAAGAATGTTATTTATTTCACATGAGCATTAAAAAATACATTAATGAAAGTACTTCCCATCACTTGTAAAACGCTACGAATTAATTCCAACACCTAATATATTATTAAATTCAAATATTTTTACCTTTTTTCTTGAATTTCCTCTTCTGAAAAAATATATAATTTTTCAGATGCTGTGATTTTTATACTATACTGAAGAGATACGTTTTGAACACGTGTGTTGTACAACTGACTCAGTCGTATTGTATTTTATATTCTTTCTTCTATTCACAATTTTTGACGCATGCGCAGAATCACAATTTCTAGAAGAAATGGAGGAGATAGGATGAGATTTTGTCCTACAACATTTTTGTCCTACAATAAATTTTTCAAGTCTTTTGATTGGCTATAGAATAGACAGATCTGAGGATTTCTTTTTCCTGCACACATTTGTCATACAAAACGCACAAAGAAAGTCCCTATGAGTGCTATTTCGTTTACATGTTGTACGACAAATGTGACAGAGAGGTCCTCGAATCTCTCTATCCTATAGCCAATGGGCTTGAAAAATTTCTTGTATAACAAAACGCATAAATGAAATAGCATTCGTAGGATGGGACTTTCTTTGTGCGATCTATCTATCCTATAGCCAATCAAAATGCTTGACAAATTTGTAGGACAAAAATGTTGTAGAACAAATAAAAATCTCATCCTATAGATGAACATCCTATGGATGCGTTTTTATCGTACAGAATAAATGTGTACAGAACAGAGAGGTCCTCGGATCTCTCTATTCTATAGTCAACGGGCTTAAAAAATCGTCGTACAGCAAAACGCACAAATGAAATATCACCCTAAGGTCAATATTATAAGCATTTTTTTATCGTACAATGAATTTTTCATTTAACACTGAAATGAAATCCCACTTTTAGCAATTTAGTAGCATATATAGAAAAAAGTCTGTAATTTTTCGATTCTAATCGAACGAATTTTGAAAAATTTCAGGAATATTTCTCTCTTATTAGGCTTCCCTCTACTAATTGTACATGAAAAATTAAAAATAAAAAAATTAACAAAATGATATCCAAAAAACAAAAAGTTTTGAAAAATTTTACTGGATTAACTTTATTACCTTTTGATTAACTTTATGTTTATTTTTAATTTTTCATTAAACGCAAGCCAATTAAAAAAAATTTCAATCTTCCTTAGTCCCTTTAAAACTACAAACTTCAAAATACTAAATGTATAAATATACATATTTATTTACGACTAAAATTAACACGTACTAAGATATTACATAAATAATTGTGTAATAAACTAAACTTTTCAGTATAGTAGAGAAAAATTTAATACGAGATCGAAATTCCCTTATTTTTTTCTCCGGCGTTAACTCCTTTCACAGCTTATTGTTAGAGAAAGAGATATTACAAAAATCTTGCCACATATATATGAGCGTGCGTGTATGTGTGCAGTTTTACAAATTATTTAGAAATCATGAGCGATTTTCCGCTTTTAAATCCGTTGATGCGCCGAGAAATTTTGCCGCCGGATTTTACTTTGAAGAAACATCTCGAGTGAGAACGTGGACGGCTGCAAATGACAGATGCGTCGTTTCTAAAATTCTCAGAACCGTCGCATTAGTGACGGTAGGCGAGGTGATTGCGAGACCTGTGGGGTTCAGAGATGAATTAAGTTTCGAGCCTGGAGGGAGGACGCAATCTCTGTAACAGGTTCTTTTTCAGGATTACTTTTACGCGGATTTTGGATTAAGGGATAAATCACACAGTTGCACACTATGCGATATGACGTTTCTTATATAAATAAAGCTGCAATTTTAAGTGCTTGTGATTTTGAAGATTTAAAAAATTTATACAAAAAAAGAAGAAATTTATTTCTAAATATTATTTCCCTCTTTCTCTCTCTGATCTCTCTTTACATTCTTCTCTTATACCTGCTATTATTTTTCGGGCATTTCTGATATTTTCTCTTTCCTACAGGTTTCAAGAACTTTGTGTTTAAGATAATGGAGCAAATGTTCCTTGCTTTTCGCTAACCAAATCGTTAAAATGATATCGGTTGTATTGTTTCCGTAATTATTCTTGCGTATATAATTCGAGTAATAAGAAGAGCTAATTTCTAAATAATATTATTTTTCTTATCTCTTTTTCCCTCTCTCTTATATTTTCACACCCACACTAAAAAATATGTACTAAATTTTAATAAATATTAAAATAGTGTGCCAACTAAACATTTATTTACATTAAATATACATATTTGTTATAAAGAAAATTTTTATTAAATTAATTCTTGTATCAAATAAATATATTTAATATTTAATTAATTCTTAATAATAATTCAAATATAAATGATTTATTAAAATTTAATATATTTTTTTAATTATCGTTTTTCCGAACACTTTTGACATTTCCTCTCTCCCACAGGTTTTAAAAATTTTGTATATTCGAAATAATAAAGAAGCAAATATCTTGCTTCTCGTTAAGTCACTAAATCAAGTTGCTGAACTATCAGCTATGTACGATTATTCTTGTAATCATTATCGTGTATATATGCGAGTGATAAATTCAGTTCAATGGGAACTAGTTTCCTGCAGAATTTATTCATCGTGTTTTATCGTTTTGGCGTATATGCAAATTTTTCAAGAATTTCAGGAAGTAGTGGCGAGCAATGCAAATAAGTACTTGAGTCCGAACAAAAACTATGATATATTATATATATATCGCAATTTTCCGTGATATCATAAGAAGATGGACGCGTGCTTGCGCGAATGAGGCGAATTGAGATTTAGCTGGAAATTTGCTCGAAATACACCGGTTATATGGTGCAACGGAGGTCGACGACCGAGTAGCGTTACGATATTGACGAGGAAGCCGCTATTTCGGGGGACGACGATTAATTGCCGAGGCGAGGAGAGGCGGGAACGCCGCTGATAAATATTCAATAATCGATTCTTGACGAAATTATCATCGTGCTGAGATTGCTTGCTAATAATCCGTCTGCTTAATCAGGAGTTAGAGGGCGGCAAGAAGAGTCTCTGACGAGCGTTTGTTTCAAATTTATGATCAATCGTTTTGCATAAATTCCTGTAATTCCTGAAATTATAATCGACTTTCTTCGACAAGAATCTCTGTAACAAATTTTATTTTTGTTACCCATCTATCTGTTTTATAAAGTATGACTTAATAAATATTCTTAATTATGTATTCTCATTAAATTGTTAGATGCAAAAATTCAAAAAAAATGTAAATATTGATTATTTGCTGCAACAATAAATTAAAAATTGTCATTTTGCTTACATAAAAAGAAAGAGTTGGACGTAAGAAACAAAGGAAACATAAAGAACAAAAGAAAGAACCTATTTTTATTCTTCTACAATTAGTTATTTCACTTAAATTATATTTCCAAATTAATATTACAAAATTTTAATTATTCAGAATATTCAAATTTATTTTCTAAACTAGATAACTTTGCTTTTTGAATTGGTATTGTGCATTATAGCAAATAAGCGGTATAAATTAATTCTAAATTGTGCTCATATCTTCTAGACAATATCTGCCGTTACACAATCATATCGTATCACATACGTTATACAATCATATCGTATCATGTTTTATGGAATAACATATATACGTTACGTATTATATGTTATTGCATAAAACATGATACGAGGCGTCAAGGTGCACGTTGCATTCGCAAAGCGTCGATCCAGAGCACCGACCAACCAGATGCAGGCTGCATCCCCACGTTGTATCCTCCTGTCGGCGGTTTCGGTATGAAAGCAGCCTGTTGAGGTCGGCGCGTGGTCTCGCGGTCTCGCACACTGTGCAGTGCAGCGCCAGTTCGATGTTTACGCTCGTGCTTTAAACATTTTTCGCCGCGTGCTCCGCTTCGGAAAGCCGCGATCTTGCATCCCGTCTGTGTGTAGTCTCGCACCGCTTCTTCTCCCCCTCGCGCAAGAAGTACAGCGTGACTTCAACCATCCGCGAAGAGCACAGAAGTGTTTCGTAGCTTAGCGATACGTAACGTCAGCGGGACTTGAAAAGACTGTAAAATTGAGATTTTGACTCGCAGTTTCGACCGACGATTCTTTATACGCTCTGCTTCACCAGAGACGCCGATTTCGAGGTTTCCGCAATTAAACCATCTGCGAAGAGATTTAGATGGTCGAAAGTAACAGTCGATGACAGAGGTAAAGGAAAATATTTATAAAAGGAGAGAGAGAGAGAGAGAGAGAGAGAGAAATTTTAATACCATACTACATTGTAAAAAAATTACATATAAAATTTCAATTACAATGAATAATTTTGAGATCCATTATTAAAAGTATTATATATTTACGTAAGTTATATACAACTTACAAATAAAATTTTAATTAAAGTTTCAAATATAAAATTACAAATAATATTTTTCTTTGTGATTAAACAATTTGAAAAATAAAGTTACAATTAAAGATAAGTTTATAGAAATATATTTACTTAATATATTTACTTAATTATTCGTCGATGAGTTAGAATTTTTCTTAAGCTACATTATCGATATATAGTAAAAATACAAATATAATATGTGTTATATTATCATTATGTTATTAAAAAATATACTATTGTTATTATAACTTTTAGTCTGGTATAAGTACATATTCACGTAATTAAAGCTAAAAATATAAATTTTTATAAAAATGCACAATATTAAATATTTCCACTAATAAATTATATTATTTTTATATATATTATTTATGTAATTTTACATACTTTTTTGTAGTGTATTTATACCATAAATTCTGCGGTTTCAAGAGATTCACGAATTAATATCTGACAAACATCAATGATAATAGACATTCGAGGATAAAATGTGAAAAGACATTTTAATTAATATCTATGTATTGAAGTTTTATTTAACATACTTTTTAGTGCGAGTAGAAAATTATTTCTCTTTACGCAATTTTTTTTCGTATATACGAAAAAATTGTATACGATACAAATTTTAACTTTGACGTTTTCACTGCCACGCGTTGCACATGCATGACGCAGATCGTTACGCGAATCGTGTGGTATCACATGTACATGACGCATAAAAGCAAAAATATCAAAGAAATTGTCGACCTCACATTTCTCAAACATTGATAAGAAACTTACGTAGCAATGTTTTGTTTTACAATTAGATACTGATTATTAGAATTATAAAGATAATCTTTTTTTTTTGTTTTTTCACGCTTATCTTAAGTTAAGTAGTATACGATTATTTGAAAGTTTGACGTAAGATCAAATATATGTTTAAACGTATTTTTGAGAATTTTTATTTTTTAAGTAAAATGTTACGTTGCTTTTCTGAAAATATTTATCATGAATCTATTATTATTTCTTCTTGTTTATCGAACGTTCAATTGTTGCTTCTCTGATAATTTTTATCTTGCTATTGTTTTCTTGTTAGTTGAATTTTCAATTTTGACCACCCACTACAATGAATTAACTTTTTTTTTTTGCGAAGCCACAAGGGGCAGTTCAATGTAAATATCGGCAAACTGCAACAAAGCAGTCGTATCGGCAGGATTGCAGTCGAACTGCACCGCAACATTTTTTGAGTGTACCATCGATCATACACGAAGTATAGCGTTTTCAGTCAGTGACTAAAATCAAAGATAATTTGTGTGTATATGTGTGTGTAAGAGATAAAAAGATAAAGAAAAAGACATGATAACAGAGAGAAAGAGAGAGTACATTTTTGGAAATATATTTTACATATCTGTAAATATCGATTGTTAAGCATTTCATGATTTTACAGTAAATTTATATCAGAATTTATATCTGAATTTGAAATATCAATTTTGACGCAAATATACACTGAAAAAAATTTTTAGTTAAAAATGAATAAATCAATAAAATTCTTATTATTAGAATTCCGGTCTTCATATATTTGGTTATCTGGTTGTCCCAACTAGAATTATAATAGATTTTATAAGAAAATTCGTCCAGAAATTTTTCTTAGTGCATATATTGATTCAAACAAGAAAATAAAGATTAGAGGCCTGATTCTCGAAAAATATCGCATAGAAAAAATTAAGGAAATTGATAATATCATAACATATATTGTAATATTTCCGTACATTTTTGTATACAATATTTTTCAAGAATTTCAGATCTCAGGTACGATGAAATCGTATCTGAGATGACTGCGCTACAAAGGAATTCGAAGACTCCAAATATTTATCTAGGTAGTTACGTAGCGGTCGAAAGATGATAGCAAATCCTCAACGATAATAAACGCAGGCGCCGCGTAATATCGCGACCTTGGAATTTCGTCTTTCTTTCGCGCCGCCCACATCGCGACGCAGATTATGCGTGTAATGTATGACCGAGTGCAAATAAGCAAGCTCCGCGAATCGGTGTGAAAGACGACAGGCGAAGCGTTCGTTGACGATTACGTAACGCAACGGGAAAACGCCTTCCTTCGCGTTCCTTCGCGACATACCACGCCCGTCGTATGTAAGTATGTGCGTACATACGTATATGCGTCGCGAAATAGAATCCTTCGCGGTCTCTGCGTATTTCGTCATCATCAGTTCGCGACTTTTCTTGTAATTAATCGCACTTTCCATCTGTAATGGAAATATTAAAAATATTATATTTTTACAAAAATTTGTACTTTTACCTTTAATTGTATAAATACTCATCAGATTGATGAGTATTTATGCTATCAAAATGACAATAATAATAGTATATTTTACAGTTTTTATTATATAATGATGAACATGAATAAAATGATTTTGCTAAAGTATTTAAAAATTTAAGTACAGATCTGAAAATAATTTTGTTGGGCGATCAAAACTACGTAGAAATTTCAAGCATAATGAGAAAATTTTGATATTTTTGCAATCTAATTTAAGTCCTATATAATTATTTTGACAGTCTAATAAAATTATTTGCAAATCTGTATCCAGCTTCAACAAAACCGATCTTTCCGAGTGATTTCGGAGACGGCTACATATATAACAAATAAAATATTCAAGTTTATATAGGTAATGATTGATTCTAATTAATCACTATGAATATGATTTTAATATTACAATATTACAAATTCAATATTGTTAAAATATAATTTCATTGTTTCAGTATTACAAATATTAGGTATAATTATAGTCCTCAAATAGATTGATTTCATAGTTGTAAAGAAATTACGATTTTAATTATATTATTTTAATAAACACACAGCTTTAGAGTAATGTTACTTATTAGTGAAATTAAAGTCTTTTGCATCTCTTTTTGAGTCTTTCGTAAAGAACAGGAACCGCATTTTAATATTTTATACTTTTAGAATCTTCATACAGCATAAACGGTTTTTCATACCGCAGAGTTTGTTATGCTCGAATAATTAACGAGATAACGCTTATCGGTAGCCATGTGGTCTTTGTTCTTACATATGTTACATATGTCTTTATATATGTAAAGTTTAGACAATTCAGTTGTTAATGAAATCACTAATTAACATGAAATTAATTTACGATGGATTAATTCGATATAATCTCATTTAAATATTCATTATCAAAATTTCAGTGAATAATGAAATACATTTATAGGAATTAGTTTAACTACTTAATAGCGGCGAATATACAATAAGAACAATTTGAAGAATTTTGATTAAAATAATACTGTAGTTTTTGTTCACGTACAAGTATTTTATAGAAAGATTATTCGATTTTGGGATTAAAATAATAAAGACAACAGACTCTGATTACTTAATTGTTCGGTTATTTTACATTGTTATGTAAATATTAAAAGAGCAAATAGCCTAATCCCTTGAATTAAATAACTGTTGGTACAATTTAATTTTCATGTGCGTCAAAATGTAAATCAGTCCATTACTGTGATTGATTTAATTTCAAAGTAAACAATAGTATATATATATATATATATATATATATATATATATATATGTATGCATTTGTTAAATTAAAAAAACTTATTATATAATAAATTAGAG
>NW_011627126.1:433320-482932 GCF_000204515.1 Acromyrmex echinatior | reverse complement strand
TATATATATATATATATAAATGTATGCATTTGTTAAATTAATAAAACTTATTATATAATAAATTAGAGTTAAATGTAATATTGTACAATTTTTAATTGAATTGCTAATTACATTGTTTTAGTTATTAAATTAATATTGAGTAGAAGCACTAACGAGAGAGAGAGAGAGAGAGAGAGAGAGAGAGAGAGAGAAAGACCTACAGAAATGATTAAAAATAATTACTCCAATTGTATAATTTGACACCATAAATTGAATAGTGTAAGAAAGCGAAAGTTGCACATTTCGACGCACACTGTTAAAGATTTCGCACGATCGACTGCTCGAGTTTTACAGCTAATTGACTAAAGATAATAGATAAACAAGTCGTCGCAACACGAGATACAAACGTTTCGTATACTTTCGAATCGGTAACGTCAGCGGCGGATTGTCGGTCTCGCTTAATTAACTACGAACTAGTTGTGCGCCATGTTCGGAAACTAGTTTCCGTATAGTAGAGAGACGAGTATTTTTTCAGGGTGCAAAACTACGAACTCATTTCCGATGTGGGAAAACAGTCCTACGGTCTTCCATTAAATCGCCGATGAAAGCTAATAGTGTCTAATATAGCATCTCCTTCTCTTTAGGCGATAATTAAACGTAAGGGCGCCGCGGAGATGGCGAGATGGATCTTGAGGATATATTGTTGTCGCAAGTCGAGTGCAACCACTGCAACCGCCGTGATTGTTCCACGAATCATTCTCCCGGTCCTTTAAAACGCGCGATTATGAATCTTAAGCCGAGAAAGACGAATCAGCTCTCGTTCTTTCTCTCTCTCTCTCTTTCTCTCGCGCGCGCGCGCAGAAATTGCACTTGCCATTGTTCCATTCCCTTTAACGCAGACGATGATGCCGAAGAAATCGAGTCATCACTTTTTCCCTTATTACACGTGATGAGTTCTCGACTTGTGTACTGCAGTAAATACCAGGGTTGACTTCTTCAACTTCCTGTCACGTCGTTTTTTTCAAATCGGAAAATTTCTAATGTTGAAACATGTTGAACTCTAAACGGAAAGAACGGTTTTACTGAAGTATCTAAGAACTTATAATTAATTCGATATAAGTTTGAAAATAATTCTGTTGGACTAAGAATAATTATGCACGCTAGAATGTCAAAACTTTTTACAACATTACTTATCATGCTCAAACATGTTACGTAATTGTTTTGATAGTCCAACAAAATTTTCTCTGTATCTAACTAAATTTTTAAACAAACCTCTTCTTTCGGTATAAATATTAGGTTAATCTGCATGCGAATAAATTTTATTAATGAATATATAATTTTTAATATTTTTAGATATACCCAGAAAACGTTTATTATTAATTTTCTTTATAATGAAATTGCGCATTAATCCGGAAATAGTTAATATAATTTCATAATTCGGGATAATTTTTACACACCAACAGTAAGAAAATGAAACTCCGTGTCAATCTCACAATTTTCTTTTAATTAATCAAGAGAACCTCTCTACATTTATTTTTAAAATTTCTTTTTATATGTTTTTAGAAAATATTAAGTATATACATAATAATAAAATATGTATACATAATAATCTGAAATATTATGTAATAATTAATTATAAAACAATCAATAATAAATAAATAATAATAATGACTTTTAATTAGAATGTGAAAAAAATAATTTCAGATGATTATTTACGCAATAAAAGGAAACGAAATGATCCGTATTTACATTTCACTTTTATTGACAAACGCACGTATTTAATTAATATATAGTATTTCTGTTCAGAAATAAACGCGCGCATTTATCGATAAAAATGAAGTGAATACGGATCAGTGATTATTCCTGGGTTAAGGCCAAAAATCGTGTATCTTTTCGCCAACTCATGAGAATCCATCACATAGACTTTGAATACGAACGCAGTCGTAAATGACTGTTTTATTCATGAAGTATCAAGAGTTCGTCGATCCGTCGTTTCTCTTTGGAAAAGATCGATTTCCAGAGACCGAATCTTTGCGACGCGTAAAATTCAGTATGCATGCAGAAAGCTATTTTACTAAATGCATAATTTTGAAACTACATAAGTGCAATCTGACAGTTCCGTCCATAGTCACGATATGCGTATTAAAGTGAAAGATCTGCGTCGGATCTGCGTTGCTGTATCTAAGCTCTGCCGATGCTAAGTCCCGGCATTCTGATGTGCGTGATGCTGTTTTACTTTCTAACGATCCAATACATATTGTACCGATCAACTGGGATACGCATCGCTGATCAGACGGGTGTATCGATCCTTCGATCTTTCATCTTTGTTTCCTGAACGACCGACAACTTGCATTATCGTGATGGAGACAGGTGACAAATAGAGAGAGACTTGATTAGAAAAAAAGTCAAATTTCTATTTTAATGATAGATTGAGTTAATCTGCTTACCTTATATACCTTGGATATTTCCTTCATTACTGAAACGTGTAATATATGCGTTCAGTCTGCCGCACCGTAGAGAAATTATCGCCCGAGCCGTCACTTCAGTCATTACCATGCCGATTATTATATTAATAATATTTGCAACGTGACTCATCTCAATTAAAGTAACGGTAAACGCCGTTGCGCTTGCGAGTGCGACGTTATGATCTGTGGAAGAGGACTGCTTTCTAAAGACGGTCGCACCATATTATCAAGCGGAATCGATTAAATCGCGCGTTCGCGTGTGCACGCCCGTCAAGAAAGATGAAGGAGACAGTAAAAGTGTCTCG
This sequence comes from Acromyrmex echinatior, assembly GCF_000204515.1. The sequence continues at coordinate 480,183 of NW_011627126.1, read as the reverse complement.
CACGTAGATCATATCGGCCGCCGTAATTCCGTAGACGCGCGATTTCTATATACGAGAAAGCACCACCGAGATTTTGCACGTTGCGGAATTTTGCGCGACGTTAATTCAGTTAATTTCCTAAGAGAGGATAAAAAAGATGTATTTATCGTAAGTCAAACGAATATATGTAGGTTTAATTAAGAGATGGCGATGGGGAAGAATGCGACGTACTATTACTACTGTTAGACTACATCAAAGGAACGATAGTAACCCAATTTTCTGAATTAAATAATATTTTGCATATTAAAGTGCATATTAATCCATTCCTGCAGTTCAAAATAAACAATATCCATATTAATGTTTGTACTCACAAAAAGGACTTTGCTGAAGTACCTGACAATTTAGCTACATATAAATCCAAAATTAACTTTGTTGGACTATCAAAATAATTATGTAGGTGCTGAAATCGATTGCTAAAATGTCAAAATATTTTACAGTGTTTATCATTATGCTTGATTCCTATATAATTATATTGATGATGCAATAAAATTATTTTCAGACCTATATCTAATTAGATTTTTAGATATTTCAGCAAAATCATTCCTTTTATGTATAATTTGACTTTATGAATTTAATAGTATAGAAAAGTCTTGCTCGAAGTGTCGCCGTAGAGTCGACGCGAAAAATAATTACACGTCGCTAAGATAGGAACACTTTAACATACCGCTAATCTCGCGTTAACGCTTTTTCACTATACTTATCGCCTTTGGAACACGCAAAAATCGAGCTGCGCTCGCTTGCATCGCGACCAGAGCAGATGCAATATGCACACGCCCTCTCCATATCTCTCCCTCTCTCTTTCTCTCTCTCTCTCTCTCTCTCTCTCTCCCTCTCTCCCTCCCTCAAACGATAGAATGTTGCGGGCGATCCTGTTGGACCGGTACTTTTTGTTTTACATAATCCACTACAGAGAAACGTGGCGTGCAGGATCGCGTTCGCCAGGTGTTCGCTTCCGAACCGAACGTTCTTAGACTCGTTCTGATTGAATATACAAGATACAACGGTACGGAGTGATTAATATGAATAATTACACTTAGTAGATTGTAAAATTTAATTTATTAACCGATTATAAAGGATTAATAAATTAAATTCAATTACAAAATTAATTAGAGTCCGATATTATTGAATTTAATTAGATATTGCAAATTTTTTACATATCTCGTATTAAATCTAATTGTTACACTCTCACGGTCAGAGAAAATTGTGACACAACAATTATATATAAATTTATATGTGGATTTAATGTATAATACATAATTGAATAAACTATTTTATAATTGTAATAATTACGAAATGATTTATTCAATTGTGTATACATTAATTCTATATATAAAATTTATATAATTATCATTTTTGTAATTATTATATATCACTATGTCTTTTCTTTTTGAATGTACACGGAAAGGACGGTTTTGCTGAAACATCTAAAAATTTAGTTAGACACAATACAAATTTGAAAATAATATTTTTGGAGCATCATAATAATTGTGTAAAATTCTCAAACTGATTGAAAACTTTTTGTAGCATAATTGTTCATCATGTTTCAAATTTTTACGTAATTATTTTGGTCCACAACAAAAGTATTTTCGGATCTATTATAGTTAAATTTTTGGACATTTCAGCAAAATCGTTTCTTCTTTGTATAGAATTCTAGAAACGAAGCAAACTCCAAATTGAATAGAAATAATATATTTGAATTATGATCTTTTGAATTGCGGAAGGAACAACGTCGATGCTTCAAAGCTGTCGGCATTATTTTCAAGAGGAAAGAAACTGCTAGATAGTTTATTCTATAATTTTATGATTGCGACTGTGTATTTCTTATATGTCATAGTCCAGTGACGGATTCATTACAGTACGGAAGAGAGACAACATGCTGATTTCACGGACGCTAGCGAGGAACAGCTGTAATTTGGTGGCACTTCAATGACTCCGTCGTTACATACTGATAGGCGCTTTGCTCCCGCAATAACCGTGCATTAACACTTTCCTACGCAGCGACGTCTATTATTTGATTCGTATGAAAAAAAAAAGCGAACGCGGTAGTTCCGTGGTACTCATTCAACGAGAACGCTATTTCTGTCCTATAATAAAATCGCAGCTTTTCGATATAATTTAAGGAAACGTTTATAGTGAAAACGGATTGTATAAGATTAATCTCGACTTTTGTAAAATTCTGTTATAATGCATGTAAATATAAATTAAATATTTTTGCAAACAGAGAGACGAAGCTCGAACTTCCAAATGAGTATCATTGTGTCTGCTAAACTGGAGATATATAAATCAATCTTTATAAAAATCACAGAATCTACAATGAAAGAACGATTTTGTTGGAATATCTAAAAATTTAGCTACATACAGATTTGAAAATAATTCTGTTTGGATTATCAAAATAATAATTATATATAAGGATACTCAAACTGATTGTTAAAATGTTAAAAGTTTTTTGCTACATTGTCAGCAATGCTCGAGTATTCTACATAATTATTTTGATAGTCCAACAAAATTATTTCTAAATTTGTATCTACATTGAAAAAAATTAAATTTTAATAAATATTTATTTGAATTTTAAATATTTACTAAATATAAACATGTATTTATTTGATACAAAAATTATTAATTTATTAAGTAAATATTTATTTACTTAAAAAAATTTATTTATTTAAATAAATGTTTACTTATTGTTAGTATTATTTAAAAAAATTAAGATTTCATTTCATTTTTTATTTTTTAATATTTAAGAAAATATTAAGATTTCATAAATTTTTTTTAGGGTAGCTAAATTTTTAGATACTTCAGCAAAATTATTCGTGTAAGAGACTAATAATCCGCGAATCAAAATTTTAAAGTCTGAAGAATTTAAAATTTCCTAAATAATAATGAAGTATATAAATCCATACGTTAATAAAAATTCTGGGTTAAGAATCTTTAAATTCTTAACCTAGAATTTATAAGGTCAAAAGTGAACGAAAGAAGATGCAAAAAATAATTCTGCAGTCAATGACAGACAAACAAAGGCCAGCTTCTCGTATTCGTCACGTTCATAACTATGAAATAATGTGCAAGTAGCATTTTCTTATCGGAACACGGAAAATTCATGTTGCATAGAAAATCTGCATAACTTGCACCTTGTGTTGCACTCGCTCGGAAGCAACTTTTATTACGAGACACGTCCGTGTAAGTTGAGGAGTTGCCGCTCCATCGAGAGAAGTGAGAGTCTGTCACCTCAAGATACATTTCGCTATTGTCTACCGGCGACATTTAGCAGCGCGATGGCAGAAGACTGTTCCGCGACTTGTCTTCTGGTATTTTACTTTCTAACGATAGCGAGCGTTTGGGACATTACCTTTGCCGGCAAGAACTTTACGGCGCGTGAATGCGGCGGAAAGCGGTGTTTTAAGGTTTAAGAATTCGTTCTGCGTGGGAAAATTTGTTGCGACTGTGAGAGCAGAAACCGCTCACGCTAATTTTCGTTGATTTTCACAAAATTGTCGCGAGCGAGAAGCGATCGCGATTGCAATTTTCACGCGTTCGTGAACACTTGGAAAGTATGTTGGCTTGTCATTAAAAAAACCGTCAATCAGTTAAATATATACATATATACATACATATATAAATACATATATAAATATTTTTTATATCATACATATGTAGATCCAACAAATATTTTAAATATAAATACAAAATTTCTTTTAATATTTCATGTACTAATTGCGAACTATTATGTTAATATAAAATTTCTCAAACTTTTGTGAATCGCGACCCACTTTTTAAAATAGCAAACTCTGTGACCCACTTAGTTTTAATGGGAAAAGTTGGAAATTGATTATTTATTTATAGTTAATTTTATTATTCTTCCTTTTAATTTTTTTTTTTATTAAATACATTTATTAATATATTTTTTCAGATATATTAAATTTATGTAAAAAATGCGCTTGTTTGCTACATTAATAATAGCCTTGTCAATATTGAAATGAATCGTTTTCAGGTGCAAGTTTGATAATTAATACTTAAAATATCGCAATTTAATTTTAATTCCTATCTAAAAAATCAATTTCACACATGTACAAAGTCGTGTTAGAGAACAGTACTCTTAATATTATGAAATGTAATTTAATATTCTAACATTTTTCGTGACTCACTAAAAATCAGCTTGGGATTCACTAATCGCGACCTACACTTTGAGAATGCCTGCATTAATAATTAAAGAATTTATTATTATTGGATTAGCATGTCGTTTATTAAAACTGTAATTAAAAAACGAGAAATTTATGTTATGACGTGAATATTTTGAATAATGGATATTTTTGCTGAAGAAAAAGAGCGAAGAGTTGTACATAAGATATGAATAATTTATGGCGAGCATATTTCGTTCATTCTTGATTTGATGGATTCGTTTGCGTTGAGGATTTAAAGATTCTTAACGTAGCATTTTATAATTCATATACATTTATATAGATTTATAGACTTAAATTTATATATTTACAATTACATGACTTTTATAGCTTAACCCTGGCAAGACGTTAACGACGCGAAAACGGTAATTTATTATCGCGGCTCAAAAAGGAGACAAGATTTCTCGCGTTACCGACATTGCAATATTATTACTATATAATACAAGCACATGAAATGGGCAGATTAGGATTTGAAAAAGCGACGTATAAAGAACGACGATTGCGAAGCGATGATAATTAAGGTGATCGATGAACCATAATTTGTAACTGTCCGTCTAGCAGGTATTTTATTTTGATTTTTTGGATGCTCGAAATCTCTATAGCGAACGCTCGGACTTTCTCATTAATATTGGGTATCAGAAGGTCTTTTATTTAGCAGTTTTATAACATAATATTAAAAATGAAAAAGATAATGCAAATGCAGACAACGCAATTTTCTCGCCGATAGTTATATTAATTTGTTTTACATGCGGCAAATCTTTTTATTTCCCAAACTTTCTAATGCTACGGACGACAAAAGTACAGTCTTATGTAAATTAATGTTAATGAACGAGTGATATTTTTTAGATTTGTATACATTTAATATATAAAAAGGATTTACAGTGTTTATTATAATATTTTTTGATATATTTACTACTTTCATGTTTATTAAATAAGTTAAATTAAATAAGTATTAAAATAGTAAATTATAATAAATACTGTAATAAAAAAATATTGTAATAAACACTGCAAATTCTTTTCATGTAATGAATGTATATAAATCTCTAAAAATTATCTCTTGTTTATTAATTTACAAGACTGTACACTATTTTGTCTGATAGTGCCGTCCCAAGTCTTATCGAAAGAAACTTCCTTCTTCCGGCTGTTATTTTACGCTACTACTTAAATCAACTTCATTTCAGGGCGACGAGCCAAATGTTCCTTTCCCTTTGATATCAATCGAAGATAGAAATTCGCACCGTCGGATATCGCGTGGGTGCACGACTACCGGTAGCACGCTGCCGTTCCTCATTGTCTTTTTTGTCTTTTCGCGCGACGTGGAGGGTAGGGAAGTGCATGTATACACGCACATTCGGTTTCGCTTTTCCCGAGTCTCAGGGAGGCGAGAAAACAAAGCTATTCGCGCTGAGTGCGACGCACGCTCGCTTTCTAAACGGTCGAACGCACCGCACCGCGTCGCATCGCGTCGTACCGTAATGCACACGAGAGTATACGCATGTTCAATCGACCAGAGAGTCGTTCGTCATCAGAGAGAGAAACGTCCTAACCGCAGCATTCGTCATTCAGTAAATTCTATCAATTTGCATGTTACGTCGCTAAGTAAGCAGATTACTCTTGTACCGGGAAAAAGGACCGAAATCAGTTGACACGTTTTTTTTTTATTTAAAATTTCGTCGTTTAGTACGAAAGATTTGTAAGAAAAAAACGGATTTTACTGAAGTATTTAAAGACGTAATTATATACAGATTTACAAATAATTGTGTTGGACAAAATAGTTATATGAGACACTCAAAATAATGTAAAACGTTCAAATTGGTTACTAGAATATCAGAACTTTTTGCAACATTGTAAAAACTTATCAAAGATCTTTTACACTCATTTTCGGCAAAATTAAATTTCATCTTAGTTTAACTTATTCAATTTTTTAAATTTTTATTAAAAACGATTTTGCTTGAATAAATAGATACACAAAAGAAAATAATTATATAGAAAATTTAAGTATAATAAACACGGTTACAAAAAGCTTTGACATTCTAGCAAGTTTGAATATATAATTATTTTGATAGTCTTATACAACAAAATTATTTTTTTCATCCGTATCGAGCTAAATTAAATACTTTAGCAAAATCGTTCTTTCTGTGTGGAAACGAATTAATTATCATTAATTATCTACACCATTTAATACACGTTACATATTTAAATAGGTACTAATTAATTTATTAATTTTTAATTAAGTTAATCTACTAATCAATTAATTACAAATTTTGTTAATTTTTCCGTGTTTTAGGACATAAAAAAAAGTTATGCTGAAATATTTAAAATTTTAACCAGGTATAAATCTGAAAGTAATTATGTTAGACCAAAATAATTATATTGGACATTGAAAATTTTTTGCAGCATTATTGCTTGGACATTTTACATAATTATTTTAACGGTCTAACATAATTAATAACTATTTCTATAACTGAACTTTTTTTTAAATACTTTAGCGAAGTCGTTTTTTTCCATGCATGCATATCTTACGATTATTTCTCTTAATTGCTACTCTCTATGTATAAATTACATATATTGAGCGCAATATTGTACATCACAAGTGAGTATCCACAATTAACATAGCCCTCAGACTTTCATCGATGGTCACGCTTGTTCTGCATATAGACGCATAGGATAAACAGAGTAGATAAGATACGCAGTAGCGCATGTCTAATTTCTAAAATGCTATAAATTATGGAGTCATGTAAGGGAAAGGCGCTGTGAATTATAAGGCGACAGAAATTCCGCTGTTCAATGCTGAAAAACATCTCGCAGTTTTTCGATTAGTCTCGATCTCTCGAATAATTCGCCTCGCATTTGCAGCATGGAAACGCAAAATATTCTTATTATTCAATTTTCGATACTTTTTTGTGTAGGATATCTCTGATCTATATCCCCAAATCAAACATTCTGAAACTATTATATTTATTAAAAGTATTCTAGTGTAACTATCAAAATTGTATTTCTTTAAGCTTGAAAATTAATTTTTCATGTAATTTTCTACTTTTAAGAGCTGGAGTATACTATCAGAAAAATATTCAATATGTTAAGTTTTATAAGTGAATGGGATTAGCATTTATAAGTATATGTGCTCGCGAGAGATTCGATTGAGTTTTAATTAGATCAACATAAATTTATCGACGTTTTAATGCAACTGTCATTTGTCATCGCGATCGAGTGATGCACCGTAACTTTTCAATTAGCTACAATTTCCAATAAAGCTTTCCTAAGCTTTAGATCATTCCGGCTGCACATTACATCGCGAAGTTCCATCGTAACTGCAGTTTTCCAGTGGACTTTGGCACTCGGTTAATATGACTTTGTAGAAGCAAACATAACACTAATTCATAATAATAGAATCGAGTTTCATTTTTAATGATTCACGAAAATATCACAGTTTTATTATTCGCGCCATTCTAATATTTATTGTTATATTCTTAATTTTATTTTTCTCTCATATTTATTTTTTAAGTAAAATAATTCCGCTATTCTATTTGTCCTATCGAAAAATCATTTTTCCATACAACAATATATTATTATAACGTATTATAGCGTTCATAAGGTCTTATTTCAATCATATTGATAATTCAATAATTCGATAATATTGATAATTCGATGTCGGCACACTAGAAAAAAGTTCCACGAATCAACTCGTTCAAATGACTCGGTGGTCTGTTGTCGATTATGAGAGAGTGAAAGTGTATGTCGGTGGTACAGGTGCTTTCGATGGCAAGCACGTTTTCTCGGTTGAGATTCAGTTGCACGCACGATCTCGGCGAGTGTCGATCACGTTCCTTTTTTTTCCTCGTTCTCGTTTCGTTTGATTTTCCAAAGCGTACGTCCAACAAGCAAATTATCCGCAATCGCTTCGTATCGATAATAGCACGATAACAATCGACGTTGTTAGGAGAACTGACGATGATTTGTTGCTAGTGTGCTATGGACTATTGCGGTACTATGAATCACAAGTGAATGTTTGATGTATACGCACATCGCGTATTGTTTCTACGAAATCGACCGACAAAGAAAAAAGGTATAAATGTTATTTCAAATTTCCCTTTCAGAGAAAAGAGAATAGAATACAATACATTTTGATTGCAAAAATGAAAGACCTTCTGAGCCTTTATTGTCGAGAAAAAAATTGAAGGTATCACTTTCGATTCCATTAGATTAGAGATCCTTTAATCAACGAAATAATTATTTTTTATTAGCTATTTATCCGCTTTGTTTTATCAGTTCTTAAGAGAGAAAAAGAGGGAGAGAGAGAGAGAGAGAGAGAGAGAGAGAGAGAGAGAGAGAGAGAGAACATAGAATAAAAAAGATAAAGAAATAGTGAATGTATGTCCTTCTTTCTCGCGTAATTTTGCTAAAATTAGATTCTGCCTACACAAAACGCGGCTCTAGACTCTGATTAGAGGGTCTCTACATTAGATAAATAGCACTTGATAACGCTAAAACGGATCGAATGAAGTGGTCGTGATTAATATCTGAATCGATAGCTGGACGTGCTATAATTAACCGCGTTTGTCAATCACCTTTTAAAAGCAAGAAATAATTGTAACGACGAGATTATTCTTGCCTGTTCCCACGACCGTAAATTCTGTAATCCCTACACTGTAGAATTGTAGAACTACTGCCTGCAATACAGTCCGATAAGCAGACATCGGCAACTGGTATGTGTCTTCCTGGTATTTCTGCCGTTCACTTTTGTAGCACCAAAGTATCGCATTACGTTGAAAAGAAAGAAAATGTTTCTTATTCTTCCAGGAAATAGCCAAAGCGCGGAAAGTCGTTTGACATCCTTTGTAGAAATTTAATACTAATACTTTAATACTAGTAAGTTTATGATAAAATTTAATTCTGAGAGTATTGTTAACAGTACTTTTAATATTGAAAATAAGTGATTAACTAGCCAGTATTAGTATTAAATTTCTATAAGGGATACTCCACTTTGTTAGAAAGAAGTTTTAAAATAAATTTAGAAATATAAGATTTCAAGCTGTTATGTACATTTCGTACATTTCGAGAAAGTAAAATGTGTTACTCCCATCTTTTAAAAATGTTTGTCTCTACATAAAAAGATTGAAATTATGAAGAAACTTGCCTGACGTAAATTATTGTTGAATATAACTGCACGGAAAAAACAATTTTGCTAAAGTATCTACACTCAAAGAAAAACATAATGACAGCTATAAAAACAACTATATTATATAAGTTTTATGTGTATAGAATTAATGTAGAATAATATATTGTTGAATAAAATATTTTATAATAACTATTTTGTAATAACCATAAAATATTTTCAATATACATTAATTTGATAGAATTGTCATCTTTATAATTGTTACCATTGTATTTTTTCTCTGAGTGTAAAAATTGAGCTTGATACAGATTCAAAAATAATTTTGTTAGAACATCAAAATAATTATGTAGGGTAATGAATTATGTGGGATAATTATATAGGATATTGAAGCATAATGAAGCAGTGCTGCGAAAAGTTTTGACATTTTAGCAATTAGCTTGAGTGCTACATAATTATTTTGATGATCTAACAAATTGATCTTCAAAGCTGTGTCTATAACTAACTTTTTAAATACTTTAGCAAAACCGTTCTTTTCATACTCTGATACTCTTGTACCGTTCACACATTTCAAAAGTGGCACAGAAGTGACGCATTACGTTTAAAAGAAAGAAAATTTCTTCCGAGAAATATTCGAAACACAGAAAATCGTTTCATTCATACCCAACTCTCAGAATTAATTTATCTTTAGGAATAAGAGTCCAGTCTATTATGCTTTCGCATATTTCAAGATAGGATAAACAACACGTGCTCGTGTTACTTTTCCATTATCTCTTTTAAAAACTTTTATTCGTTCCTACAAAGTGGATTGATATTATAAAAATCTTATTCGGCACAAATTATTATTAAATACTACCACTGATATTTCTGCACCGTTCACACATTTGAAAAGTGACACAAAAGTATCGCATTACATCCATAATAACATTATTTCCGAAAAATATCTAAAAGACGCGTTTATATTTCATATATTCAACTTTGCCGTCTTAGAATAAAATGATCGTAAATTTAAAAATATAAAATTCCAAGTTGTTACGCTTTCGCACATTTCGAGAAAGGATAGACAACACCTACATGTATTATTATATATTCCATTTTCTTAAAACTTTTATTCATCTCTACGTAAGTAAATTGAAATTACGAAGAACTTATGTGCGCATTATTGTTAAAAATTCTATTTTCATCCATTTAAACCTTAGGTTCTTTTAGAGCGAGGTCCTTAAACACGCAAACAGAATCCTATCCTTGAGAGAGACGAGAGAGTACCTATACTATTTGCACGTCCCATAAAAATAGAGAAGCAGGCAGGTATCAACCGTCGCGACGCCAGGTACATGGTTTTTTTCTCTCTTCACCCTTGTAAGGTCTTCTTTGTAGAATTTTCCGTGAATGTCAGCGGATTCACGGCCGTTGCTGCCGTAGGAGGTGCGTAGATAGCGTACAAGGTACCCGTTACAACGCACCCACGGGGTCGCGTGCTCGCCGAGCCCATCCTCTCACCTCGCGCGTCTCTGTGTGCCCGTCTCTGTGCCCGTCTCGGTCGCGCGGCGGCTGTCAGTCAGTTTGCGTCGCGCGCTCGAACGAGTGGGTTGTAAATTCGAGTGCGAGAGCGTGTGGCAAACACGTAACGTCATAACACGCGCGGGCGGATAAGAGTAAAAGTAACGAGATATTTTCGCACTGCTGCCGCTGCGTGACAGATCAAAACAGTGCGGTTAACGGCGATCCGGCGATCCGGCGACGTGGCGTGGTAATCGGTATGTACTCGTCATATTTACGCCCGATTTTGCAGGGTTAGTAAAAATCATGTTTCAGACATGTTTTAAACCGTTTAAAGCGTACTTAATTAATTGATATTTTTTAATATTTTTTTAAACATTTTTTTTATAATACTATTTATTAAGCATTTAATAAAGCATGTATGATGCATTAAACACATGTTTAAAAAAACACAAAACATTATCTTTTGCCTCCTCTGATTTTGTTATTATTCTTAACTCTTCGATGCAAAAAAGACAATTTTGCACTAAAATATTTTAAAAATTTAGTTAAATACAAATCTAAAAATTTTGTTGGACCATCAAAATAATTATGTAGGAATCTTAAGCGGTAATGAATAATGCTTAAAAAAGTTTTGACATTTTAGCAATCAGTTTCAACGTTCTACATAATTATTTTGATGGTCCAACAAAATTTTTAGATCTGTATTTAACTACATTTTTAAATATTTTAGCGCAAAATTTCTTTTTGTGTAATTAATTTCGAAATTAAAATAACATAACTCATAAATATAAAAATATGAATATTATGTGAAAAAAAAACAATTTTACTAAATTATCTAAAAATAGCTATTCCTATAGATCTAAAAATAATTTTGTTAGACTATTAAAATAATTATGTAGGACGCTCAAGCTGATTGGTTGCTAGAATGTCTAAATTTTTTGCAACATTACTTATTAATTTTCTACGTAATTATTTTGATGCTCCAACAAAGTTATTTCCAGATCTGTATGAAGTTAAATTTTTAGCTACTTTAACAAAATTATTTTTTCCATGATTTCCTATATTTTAATAATAATACTCCAAATTTGCAATGTAACATAAAGAATTGAATTGTTTAACATTTAAAGAACATTGAATTGTTTAACATTTTTGTCCAAGAGATTTGTAATTGAATGGGTCAAATAGATCCATCATCAGTTCTGGGGAGTTAATATTGATAGATTGATAATTATGTCACTTAAACATGATCATTGCGTCATGTTCGTGAGAAATGTTTTTATTATATTTCTCTTGGAAGCCTCTTAAAGGACGGTCCTCTGCCACGTGCAAAGGATTCCAGGGTAATACTTACAGGATCCTCACTGCTTGCGGGAATTGTGCGTAAACACGTTTAAAGAACCGTTACTATTCGTGGTACATTCGAAAGTATTTAGATTGTAATTGCTTGCAGGAACTCCGAAGCTATTTAAAGACTCGCCGGCGGTTTAAAAGCGCTTTATCTTGTGCGAGAGAGTCGCGAAAATATTTTGAGAATTTTCATTATTTACGAATATTTCCTATTTGAAAGATCGTCGAATTCCTCGAAAGATTTAAAGCTTGGTAGAAAATCTTTGTCTTTCGCGAGAGATTCTACAATCAAAATTACAAATACTTGGCATATTTTTTTTCATATTGAGATGACCGCGTCGTACATTCTGACCGTTAATGTGTGCTACATATGATATATGCTTTCGGTCTCGTACATCAATATCATGTATGTGCAACGTTTATCAACAGTAACTGATAGCCAAGCTCTAGCGATTTCAAAGTTCTGGGCATTTTCAAGGTAAAGCAAAATTCTAGATATTTGTAAGCAAAAAGCTCTAGACATTTTCAAAATTTGATTTATCAACAACTTAGTAAAGAAATTAAGCGGAAATATTAATTGCACTGTAACAAGAAAAGTGTTTTGTTCTTGTCCCCATTTTTTAAACACTTAAAGATGTTTTAATTTTAAACTTTTTAAATAGACAAAACACTACGTATTTAAATCTAAAACATTATGCGTTTTAAATCTAAACACGTAGTGTTTTGTCTATTGAAAAAGTTTTAATATCTTAAATTAAATTTTAATATCTTAAAATTAAATATTTCTTTTTTCAATGTGGTTTTCCATTTAGGACATGGTCAAAGTCTCACTACAAATATAATGCTTTGAAGCATTTAAGTGATCAATCATAAAAGAAAGAATTTTACTAATAGATCAATCAAAGAATACTTCAAAGCATTTATAGCATCATGTTGACCGTTACCCTTAGTTCTTGATAGCGAACGTGTTGATAATATTCAACGGAGCGGACAAAAACTGATGCGCCATCATGAGCACAAATTCCGTATTTATCGGAGCATCCTTGACCGATCACGTTGCCGATAAACATTGCCTTTGCGAGGACCTTCGCTCGCCATGTATTCTTGACTGGTGAAAAACGTCATTTTTACGTCGCAAATTCCAAAAATATCTCATTTGAAACGCTTCATTGACGCATACAATTTTCAATCTCTTTATAAAACGTAACGTAGTCGTAAAACGTAAAAGAGCCGTGAATAATTTGTTAAATAAACGAAAATTTGAGAATTTTTGGAATTCAGAAGATATTTCGCTCTGGTTTTTACGGTTAATAGTTTACGATTTGTCTCTTTGTCGAATTAGAACAAGGCCGAGGTACATATGGAACTAAAAGAAATATAAGGATTTACTTTTAAAATGAATGCAAAAAATATTCACAATGGAAATTTTTACTTAAAATTTATATTTGCAGAAAATAAACATTATCAAATTAACAAATAAATACGTCAATAACGTTTGATCTTAATACAAACAAAACAACTTTGCGAAAATCATGTTTATGATCTTATATATATATATATATATACAATTAGAAACTTTTCTTGCTACACTTTTTATATGTCCAAATAAAACAATTTATAATGTACATTTATAATGTACAATTTTTCATTTTTATTTATTATTAAGAGGTAATATATAATATATTTCAATTATTACATATCTTTTTAGAAATTATTTTTAAAATCATTTGAGAAATTTATTTTACAACCTATTTTATTAATAAATTGCTAATTAATGTTTACTTTCTAAAAATAAATTTTTTTTAAAAAAGATCTCACTTGTACGGATACTTTCTCTACGTTCACTGTATATACATACACTTGCTACATGTGTAACATACTTTTTGTACAAATATGATTGAAATATTATGAAAGAGGCGTGATCACTGTTGATCATCCTGATTATCGCGGCGCCGGATATCACAGATGTGCTTAATCGGTCATTCCCGATGATTATCATCATTAAGGTCCCTCATTCGAAAACGGCGCAATATTGGACGTCTCGTCAAATTGTCGGCGACGCAGTTAAAATTTTCAAAACTTACGCAAGACTTATCGATGACATAAATACTTCCGCGTGCTTGTCTTAATCATAAAACTGATATCTTTACATCGTCTAATTATATCAGTATTTATAAACGTGCAATGCCATTATACATATATATATATATATTATATCTATAACGCATACTTTAGACATGTTAAATTCAAGCCATAAAGCCTTTTAAAACGAGTATAAAAATAAACAAATTTTGTCCATTTAATTTGATTATTAAATTAATATGGAACAAGAGATAATCAATACTAAATATTATACATAACGAGGCATTAAGTCTTAAAAATACTTCGCCTAATGATAACCACGCCTTCGTTGCTGAGACGTAATTATCGCGGATGTTATGCGTGTCTAATGTCTTATACGCCGACTCTTTCGCAACTTGCAAGTTGTGCGAGCAGCTGAACGGGTTCTCGCCATAAATTATTAGGAGGAAACACCGGAAGAGCCATCGGGAGAAAGCGCTCCCGTGGACCCGACTCTATCCCACAACCTGTCCAAGACTCAAGAAATTATAGTTCATTACGTCAAGTCGATACGCGCGAGATGAGGAGATGAAGAGATGCCGCACCCATTGCGAATGAGATCATCACGGAAAATCGATTGGGCATCCTAAGGCAAAATTGGCATTTCCACAAACTTGGCTCGACTGAATGTTTTGTCAAAGAGGGAATTATGCATGTGTAAACGTATCTTGTGTATCAAAGGTAATGAAAAAGGTGAAAAATGTAATTTGCGTGGGACATGTATTTTGCGTTAAGTTTTTATCTATATAAATTTTCCGATGCCTTTATTGTAGATACAAATTTCTTGAATTACAACTCTTCTGCAGATTTTTAACTTTCAATTAAATATTTTAATAATTTGGCTTTAAACAAGAATTGTTCTGATAATTATTCTATTTAAAGTTAAAACTTTGATTTTTCTTTGGTTTTTTTATATTACATATCTATAAATATAATATTATTGTATATATTGCTTCCTTATTTCAAAAGTGATTTAAAAGTGAATTAAAAAAAACTAAGTTATTTAGAAAAAGGGAAGAATTATTTTTCAATTTGACAGAAAATTATTGATTACTTTTACAGAAAACTTATGTTTACTATACGATTATTATATTACTAAAAGATGATAATTAATTACTTATTTGGAGTAAGTAATTAAGTTAAACTTAATTATTTACTGGAGCAGTGCTAATAGTACTGAACAACAGTGTTTTTAATACTTAAAATAAAATAATTAATTATTGTCTCTCAGTATTAAATTGTTTATAATATTCTTTCAGTAGATATTAGATTTCTATAAGAATAATCAAATTAATAATATTGACAAAAAGAATATAGTCTTAACATCATTAAATGTCATTTTGTTTCACAAATCATTCTTTTTTAATTGTGATGGTTTGGATAATTTTTTTTAGTGAACCACCCTTTTGAATTACAATGATTTTGACAATTTTTTATGAAGAGTTAAGTTAGTTTACTTTTGATGATTGATGGAATAATATTTATGCAACTCATTCATGATACTCGAATAACTCGAAAATGACATTTTTTTAAATTATGTTGCTTTTGAAGTAAGAGAGCATGAATGTTAAATATTTGTATGTTAAATATTTATTGAAGTCGTGACCAAATTCATTTTCTTAATCCGCGTACTCATAGCTTTCGTGCTCATCGAGTACTCCTCCTATGGCTGGAGAAAATCGAAAGTAGAAGGAATTCTCAGAGAAATAATCAGGATATTCACAGTATATCCGGCACGTCGTAAAGTTTATGTTGTTAAGTACGATACTCCAGTGGAAACGACTTATTTAGACTGTAGAAATTATAAATCGGTCTGTCACGATCGCTGCGTCGTAGTGCTAATTATATCCATACAGCTCGAGATACAGACTTTAAAAACAAGCTATACCGATTATTGTGAGTTATGTAAACGGAAATAAGCGAGATTTACGATCTCTTCTGGAACGCTCTCACGTCTTTTTGAATTGCAGATTTCAGTCAATCTCGACAGACAGCGGACGTGAAATGAGACTATTAGGCTTCAAATATATCTTTATCATTGATGTTCGACGTAAAATAACGTCGAAATAAAGTCGCTTAGAAAATCTATAGGATAATAAAATCTATTTTACGTTCTGAAATCTCATCAATTTCCAGTCACATATTTTTAGTCGAGCAAATCTGCTCCGAACTGGAATTCACATAGATAAATCGGGATAAATTGGATATAAGTTAATAGAAATTATCGAATTGTATAAAAAATTGAATTGTATAAAAGGTCGCATGGTGCATTCAATTAAACATACAAAAACCAACAAAGATAGACAAGATCCTCGAAATAATAAGAATGCATAAAACAGAGCACAATTAGAAATTAGCGTTGTAAACTGTGCAGTTATTTCAAAAAATTTTTTAATTAATCATACTTGGACATTTACATTAAAAAGTGTACATATTTCGAACTTTTTAGCCATTTTTAGTAAATAAATTGAAATAATGCACCAATTCTAGTGTACACTAGAAAAAACTGTTTTGTTCTATGAACCAAAATTTTGTTGTAACAATAAAAATTTGATTGAAATATATTGACAACAAAAATTTTTAGTCGAAATATACCGAAAAAAATTAATTTTATGCGAACTAAATTATTTATTGATGCAAACAATTATTTTTATTATTTATAAAGCAGAGAAATTATTTTGCAAAAGCAACTAAATTTTTTGTTATATAAATAACTCTACTGTTAAAAAATGCCTCAACTAAATAGTTTTGCTGAAGGCACTAAATTTGTTTTTTTAATGTACGTTTTATATGTTTAATAAAAATTGAAATTATCTACGCGATCTTAGTTACCTTAGTTTTATCTTGCGGGAAAAAGAATACAAAGCAGTCTGTGCATCTTTTTATTCCACGCGTTAAAATTCAAAATAAAAAAAAGATGATATTTATAGGTAAAGTATAATCTTTCCGAGCGATCTATGAATAAGAACTAGATACACTTCCAGGGTCGCGATGGAAAGATATCGCGCCTCGACTTCTTTCGCCTCGTAACAGTCGTAACTGGATGATGGAAATAAATCGCGAGTGCATAGACAATTATCGCTCTGTGCCGAAGAGAAAATGCGTGCTTTTATGCGCCGGGTGTTTGAACGTTAAATTGGCCGTTTCGGGGACGACTCCGATAAAACGGAGGCAAGAGGCCACGAGACGAGAATCGCGTTGAAAGCAATTGCGGGATAATCTTCGCGAGAAGCATAACTTTCTGAAACACGATGCGACTGAGGCTCGCAATTTTTTCCTTTCGCGCTCATCTTACTCGCTACGGCGATTACTCTTATTACAATTAGCCGCGGAGAAAATTCGTTTGAACTTCGTACCGTAAAAAATGCTTAAGTAGAATTGTTATGACCACATTCACGCCGCGTTTATGCAAATGTACTTTTTTTCGACCCATTGTTGTATGCGATGTTACGCGTGTCTCATTGAATGAAACAACCGGATGCGTCGTGAAGATGGAATGCGTATATATTCGTATATACTACAATCTTGATCAAAATATTAGACATCTGTATTTTTTCTATTTATCTCGAATTCTTTTATCTGCGTTGTTACCTATTGATTATCGACATTATACATAAATTTAAAAGGTTCTTGAAATAAAAGATAATTTACAGCATAAATACAGTAAATATATCAGTAAATAAATCGATTTTATTAACCATAAATCTTTTTTGAATCATTTTTGAACTAAAACTTTAAATAATAGTTCAAAGTATCTATAATATTTTTAGCCAAGGCTGTTTAGATGAACAACTCACTACAGATGAATATACATTGTGAAAATGTCAACCTTTACTTATGAATAGTCAGATGTGAGCAAAGTATCGGATGGATAAAATCGATGTTCAATCCATAGACATAATAAGAATAGACTGCGCATTCCTATTGTCATTATCGATTTAGACAGAGTGGAATAACTTGAATATTGCTCTTTCTCTCTCTCTCTTCCTAAAGTATCAAATTTAGGAGGAATGCTGATAAAGAGTTGAAAGATATACTAATATATTGATTTCTTTCTAGTAAAGCATAAAAACTAAAGAACGCAGTGTTACGTTTATGGTTGTAAATTTTTACTTTAATATGATCCAGTATAAATTTTTCGTATAAAAGTTTATAGCTATCAATAAGATATTTATTAATCAATAGAGCAGCAGTGACGAATAACAATTAAAAAAGTATTAAAAATATCTTATTTTTAATACTTCAATAATTTATATAAATATACTTAAATTATACTTCTATTAATAATTAGTTTTCTTATTGATTTTATATTTTTTAGAACCATTTATTTAGAATCAATAAAATTGAATTTTATAACTCCTGCTTTCCTTCTTCTACGTTTTCTTACGACTAAAATGTACAAAAGTATACAATACAAAGTATACGATACAAAGATGTTAAGTTTCTCACATGCATTAACGAAGGTCTCTATTTCTATTTCTATCTTTCTCCTTTCCTCTTTTCCTAGAATTGTTTTAATAATTAAGTCTTTTCCGCGCTGCAAAGGGCTGATCCCTCCAAACAAATTCGGTCAGCTGGGAGCTCGGCTTTGTGTTCTTTTTCCCCCGCCGCAACGCAAATGCAAATAGATTGAGTAACCATCGCCGACAATTGCCGTTCCCCCCGTACTGTTGGTGTCGCGCGAGAAATATTAATACCTTCCACTTCCTTCCGGAGAAACACCCGGCATGGGTCCCCCTATACGGCGCACCGAATCCGAGTCGAAACTCGTTTACGTAGCCGCATGTACACGTAAACACACGCGATCTAAACAACGCTGCGCCACCGATAAACCGAGGGCGAAAACCCAAACACACTTTTTGAGCGCGTGCGGTTGAACGCGTGCGAGAGGGTACAATTAGCGGCTATACATGTATTCTTTCGCCGCAACGAGTTACATACAATACCTCGGTGGATGGATGCTCCGCGAAATTGCTTACGGTCTATATACGGTGGTAAGGTGGTTTCGTTTTAGCGAAGAGGAGAAACGTCGAACTGTGTGCAAATCACGACGCAAAGCTGATTTTCCTTGACTCTCGACGGGCACAGTTTGCTTCTTTCTCGCGTCTAAATGTGTTCGTTAGGTGACCCGATTCTTTCCTAGCAGCTTTCGCAAATTAAAATGATGATTTTCGTATAGTCCTCACCGCGATAATGCAAGGAATGCCTCGTGGCGATCGCCTTGTAAATGTATATCGCTAGATGATCAGCAGATCGGATTGTGGCTTACATATCTCATTGTTTTAAATGCGCATACAAGCAGCCTTTTTAAAGATGAGTTTCTAAAGTTACAAAAAAGTAATCTTTAATCTTTTCTTTAATCGTATTTTATTTCATTTAATTCCACAGTAATTAAACGAACAAGAAAGGAATGAAAAGGTTTAAGAATATTGCCATTGTGTGTTAATATATCATTAATTTTTCTTCGTTGCAATATTAGAATTTAAAAACAACTAGATTTTAGACATATTGCTGGGTTGATGGAAAAGTGACACATCTCAAAATTAGCAACTTTTAATTTTTTTATTATAATAGAGCTTTTTTTAAAATTCTGAATTGAAACAATGTTTGAAATAGTAAATATGCGTAACTTCAACTTTTTTTCTTTGTTATACTTTCATCTATATTTGTTCTTTAAAACTATGTCATGAGTTTTGAAAATTTGAACACTGCAACTCTAATTTTTTACTTGTGTCACTTTTATCAACGCAGCGATATTTATATGCCAATGTTCCTGGGAAGTTAAAGGGGTACGGGAAAAATAGTGCGAAATCAGGCTTTTTGTCTATCGCAGTGAAATGACTAAAGTGGCACGTGTGCTCTTTTACAATTTTGTTGTCCTGTTACCTATATGCACCTCGGCTTAGTATTAGTTTCAATAGCTTTGCATATGAATGGTAAAAATAACCATTCTATAAGATTTGCGCGAACAACCTTATTGCGTTATTCTTTTCGTATCGTCTTTTCGAGCTTCTAACGAGATTTTGTTGATTAATAAAATTTACTCGATTTAGATAATTTTCTTTTGTAATTTATGACAGAATACTATTTATAATTCTATATACGACTATAAAACGAAAAACATTTGAAAAATCAGAATATATATAGAATACAAAGCATATGAAATTGTAAATTAAATTATATCTTAAGTTATGACATAAAACATAAATTATAGATTTGCCTAAAATTTTAAATACTTAACGCTTAATGAATAAAAAATGTTTAATTATACATTGAAATAAATAAATATAACATTAATTATCGTCGTACATATTGATATAAAATTATTATTTTTAATTTGTAAAAAATTATGACGAATATAACGCTGCAAATGTTTATTATTACTTTATTTTTTCCACTTGCGCATGGCATTCGAAGAAGCGCCATCGACAATCGAAATCAAAGGCGGAAGCTGTTAACGATAACTACGGTCCTTCAACATTGGGCGTGATGTTCAGGCATCGTCGTAAATTAATGTTTTCATTTAGTTATCGGACAGAGCTCGATACGATGCCTCTTTCGTGAACCTGATAATCATCGTTTTCCATAACCAGTTATATGAAAACGAGACTGTTTCTAACGCATAAATTTTGCATTGACAGGTCTTTTATCTCTTTAATCCCTCAATGAAAATGCACAAGACACCCATTTTATATAAAGAAACAATAAAAATTGTTTTAGAAACAATAAAAAATATATTTTTGTGAGAATTTTGTTATGATGCTTACAATTCTTACATTCTTACAATTCTTTCGAATAATAAAGAACAGTTTTGCACAGACTTTATCTCGTTTTCACTTTTACATTTTTGGCGGAAATCTTGTGAAGCACATTAGTGAAAAAGGTGAAAAATTATGCATTGACAGAAAGGTTAAGTTAGACAATATCTCCTTAAAAGATTACATCTATACAAACATGGAAAGAACAGTTTTGCTGAAATATCTAAAAATTTAATTAGACACAGATCTGAAAGTAATTTTATTGAACAAAATAATTATATAGGTCACTTAAACTTTTGCTAGAATATTGAAACTTTTTACAGTATTGCTTATCGTGCTTGAAATTCCTACGTAATTATTTTGATAATTTAACAAAATCAACTTTATATACATATAATAATCCTTCAAACTAGCTAAGTTTTTAGATATTTTAGGATAATCGTACTTTTTGTGCACATGATAAAGATTTCGCATCGATTTTTTTAAGTTGCATTAAATAGCTTAGCAATATTTTTCTCTCTCTTTCTTGTAAATCAATTTTCTGTAAAGATAATTATAATCCTTCCACAATATCTGTACTTGATGTATTAATCAGTAAGAGATATTTTCTCCATTATTTCTTTCATGTTGTAAGACCTACATGAAACTCGATTTTCTCGTGTGGATAGCGGAAACAAATTGCGCATTTAGGGATTAGAACGGCTTTCCCAGGATTGTAGGTATCTCTCGCGTTACATCGCAAGACAGATAACTAATTCCATGTCATTAGCATACGCTTGATGGTTGATCTCAGCGCGATTAACATGCGTTTCCCATGCGTAATACTTGATTTTCGTCATGTTTATATATTCTTTATAGTGATTATGATAGACGATCGTTTGTGTAGCGGTGAACGCCGCCTGCATGCCGGATGGAAAACCGCTGCAATTACTAGTCATCATCTCTGAGATACCAGCCGGAAACGGTGGCTTTATCCGATTTTACATGAGTCCGTGGAAACGTATGGCAATCATTTCGCAAAAGCCCGGCAGTCGCGATTGCAATTGTAATTGAATCCCGTTGATGTACGGCCAAGTAAGAACGATATCTCAGTGAAATCATCGATGATGACAGGAAGCCGCCCGCGAATGTGGCTTTTGATTCTTCCCCGCTTCTTCGAGCGCAGCTAATACGAAAGAAGTGGATTTGTTGGTCGTTTCGAGAAAACCTTTATAAAAATCTAATAGGTACTGATTAATATTGAAAGACAATAATTACTTGCTTATTTGAAATATTAAACCACTGTTCAATACTTTTAGTACTCCAAATAAGTAATTAATTATACTGTTTTTCAATAATAAATTGGCCAGTATTAGATTTCTGTAAAAGAAGTAGACTCGTGGATCAAACATTACTAAAAATTAAATGATTATAATATAATACGAACGTGATTCTTTAATAATTTAATACTACAAGGAAAGAATAATTTTTGCTAAAATATATAAAAATTTAACTGGATACAGATCTGAAAATAATTTTATTGGATAATTTTATTAAGTGCAGATTGACAATGTTGTGAAGAATTTTAACATTTCATCAATCAGTTTGAGCGTCTTATATAATTATTTTGGTCCAAACAAAATTATGTTTTCAGATCTGTATCGCTCAATTTTTAGATTATTTCAACAAAACCGTATATATATATACATATATTAATTATATACAACGAATAATTTAATTCGTTATTACGAGTAGTTTAATAATAGAGAAAAGCGAAATTTTATGACACGTCCTGAAAATTAACAAATTAAAGACTGCGATAGCTAGAGAGGAATGCGAAAATTGTGAATAAGCAGCTGTAATAATTTCAAGAATTAATTTAGATGATTAATTTAGATGCCGATGAAATTACAAGCTTATAGGTCAATCTGCTAATTACATCATAATTTGTCAAGTGTTTTTCAAGTGAAAGACTTACAATTATTAATATACTGAGTAGCTCATTTAATGTTAGATGCTTGGAATCTCTTTCCTTGGATTCTCTACGTTAACTGTAACCATAAGCCGCCGTTAATTTACATTACAAGTTTACGTATACGTATGTGTTTCAGGTGGTTACTAACGGTCTCAAGTGCAACTCGGACGACGTCGACGGTTTGACAAACGGTGAGTCACTTGAAGTAATTCTTTCTGTCTTCTTGTCATTGCATTTTTTTCTTCCTCATTCATTCCATCGTAATGAGACGCAATCAACGATGACGACCGTACGAGATTAGATTCATTCGATACGCTCAGCGGGGTACCTTAGTTTCATTGACGAAATCCCACAGCATAAAAGAGTCGTCAATGAGACAATTTAGGATTGTACGAAAGTTTTTTGACCTTATCTTTCAAATTTTAATCTGTATTAATCTCTAGAGGGTTGAGTTTATTTTTAAAAACATCTTTTTTTACAACTTTTCTTTGGGTAAGATTTACAATTTATTATTTCATTGTATTCTTGCTTCAAAATATGATATTTTCAGCGCTATTATAGTGACTTTCCTGTCCTGTAAAAGTTAATAAAAATGGTACTGTTGTTATTTTAATTACTACAAATTTATCTGAAAGATCTTTATTCATCAACAACTTGCATTAAGAATTTTAATAAAAATTAAAATTTATTTGGATTAGGAATAAAGACGAGTAAAGTGCGAATTATCTTTAACTTATTTGTTAATATGTAGCTAGTAATGTTTTAATGTTTTTAATAACGAATGATAAGCAATGAAGTTTTGTTTTTAGACTTCTGTGGTTGCTTTTATTTAGTCACTTAGTCTAAACGATAACTTTCACAATTTAACATACATAGTTTATCGCCGACTCTACACTATTTTTACATCAGTGTTAAGTACTTCGTGAAACCAATGTTTTCCCTCTCTTTCTTTTTAGAAGTAGTCTTAATAGCGTACGAACTACATGAACTACATACATAAAAAATTAATGCGATTTTATTTAGAGGAGAAACGTGACATTTATGTACTACTTTAGTTATTAATTATTGTTCTAATTGGATTCTAATGTTCGGGACGTTTTGCATTTCTGGAAATTTACAGCTCCTGGTTTTTATAACTCTGGCTATAATTTACAGTGCGGTTTTCCACTCGTAAATCAAGCGCGTCATGTATTGGCGTATTTATTACCGCTTATGAATGTATCATGTGTGTATCTAATTGTGTCGCGTCCGATATGTTATTTTCACAAAAACCATAGCTATTTTCATCGATAATTGCGCCGTTCGCAATACTCAACAATAATATCTTGCTCGCGGATTTATGCCTTATTTAATATGTTTATCCAATTCTTGAAGATCAAAGGATCTTATTTTTAACAAACACACATATTAATTTTTTGAATCTCAATTTCAATTTCAATTCGTTTAATTTCTATTTTTCTGCAGAATTAAATATATAATTATCATTCTTTTACTGTATGATAATGTTAAAAACAATTCAAATATTTAAAGAAGTATTGCAAATATTAGAACTCGAAATCATTTATGTTTTATTTATTTGTTTCTAACATTATCACAAAAAAAATATCAAAAATATCTGTATCTTTGTTTCATAATTTATGATAATATCAATTATCCTTTTATAACGTCATTAATATTTAATTTTGTTATAATAAAAAAAGTATTTAAAAAAAATTACTTATCAAGCTTTAAAAAAAAATGTCTCTTCGATTGTAATCACTGCTCCAGAAAGTCGCAAAGTCAAATGTGTTACAAACAGATGCGTGTTAATGCTGCTAATCTGTCTACAAATTATCCTGTCGTATTTCTAACCTCCTGAGATTATTTAGGGCACAAAGCTCGACAGGGAGTAGTTCGCGCTTTTACACAGAGTATCCTGTAAAGATCCCAACAACATTTAAGAGTAGATTCCTGAGATCATTTTGAGATGAAAATCCTAATATCAAAATGTCGAGGCTATAATAGTTTTTGAATTATATAAATATATAAAGTTAGCGAATCATACCACCTAAAGTTCGCAGATTCAGGTGTGATTAGTGTGATACAACACAGAAGTCACTTGTATATAGCACCTGGATAAATATTTCCCGGATAAATAACACAGAACAGAAGCGAAGGTTGATGATTTTCGAGATGCCATGAGATAGGAAAAATGTTTTTTCTCGTGACGTAACATATCACTTGTCCTTGTCCTCGGCGAGATTGCGACGGCCCTGACTTTGCCCTTCGGTCACTATCATCCCGAGCGAGTGCCAGCGGACGAGCACCGCGTGCGCCTGCAACGACGCGACGACGATGATCCGGCCGCATTTTCTCACGCTACTTCAGCTGCTCCTTGCCAGTGCAATGATCTCCCTTCCGCGGCCGCACATCTGCCTGAAAATTACATCCCGAGCTGGCTTACGCGCGTCTCATCCTCTTCGTCCCGCTTCGCTTCTCCGCACACGACTCGTTAATTTGAGATCCGCCACGTCACCCTCATGCAGATCCCCGGCTCCTCTCTCGGGAACCCTCGAGATTAATCCCTTCGGACACACTTCGTCCAAAATTTGAATGACCCCGCACCGTATAATTTTCTTATTGTATACCGTTCATTTATTACCGACAAACTTCATTTAATTTTCGAGCAATATGAATTGCTTAGATAATTTTTCCCCTGATTTTGTGATTTGAATACATGCAATTGTTGTTACACTTATTATTTATTAATTTCAAATTTGAGATTTAATTAAGATTAAACAAATTTTGACACTAATAAGGGACGAAGGAATGTGTCATTAATTTATTTTATAACAAAATAAAAATAATTAACGCGGGGACACTTTAACGTTGACATAATGATTATTCACAAATAGAATAGACTCTGACGAATGAAAGATAAAGATAGAAGAAGTAAATATCTGAACAAAAGCAACTATTATTTTGTTTTATAACAAAATTAAATAATGGCTTTTATTTAAATATATTTTTTCTATCTTTATCTTTCATTTATCAAAATCTTTTTACGGACTTATTGTGTTCCTTTTTTTTTTATAATTATTGTATCAACTTTAAAGACGCCTGCGTTAATTCGCAACGCTTCTATTGTTGTAAGTTCGTTTCCTACGCAGTTTTTTATTTAACTTGGAAATCAATTGCATGTAGCGATGATAATGTTAGGTAAGCTCGGCGGTGAAAGTAGGAAGGAGGAAGTGAATAGGGATACAACGGAATATCGCAGGTCCGTATCGCGTCGCGGATTATTAGATCATTATGTCATCTTTAATTTAATCCGCGGTCAGACTACGTAATAAGGCCGTAATACCATCAAAAGCATAAGTGACCGCGTTGCTTATGATGAGTCTAATAATCTTCCTCCACCAGGATTCAAGGATAACAGTAATTATCGCTGCAATGTGCGATACGCTGATAGTTTCGTAATTAGATTTTAATTATTAATGAATAATTAGCGATTATACCGTAACCGCGATTATGACTTTAATTGTTACGACTTTGACCACTATACTGGTTTCACTCGAGTTTAAAGCCTTCACAAAATACGCGATTAAACCGAACTTATTTAACGAAAGGAACTAATTTTTTTTAATAAGCTAATAAGAATTCGTTTGATGGCTCTACAGCGTCGTTTATCATCGTGTATTTTCCATGCTTCTGATTACATTATTTTTCTTCTCACAAGTTTTTTTTTTGTGATCTAAATTTTGCCATGTAATCGCGATTAAAGATAACGAAAGGTTATCGTTTATCTGCCCGTTTTATGGATTTATTGCGAGGAGCTTCAATACGATATTTAATTATCAAACTGTATCTAACAAAGTGAAACATTGGGAGATTATACGGGATAATTTATTCGAGAACTTATCAATACAACATTCGTGAAGCATGTTAATAATTTGGTCACTTGCATTACACTAATTTAGTGCATATTAAAAGCTGCTGTACATGAAATTAGTCAAGTTAAATGTAAAAGCATATAAGTATTTTAAACGGTTTAAGTGCTCAATAATAACATTGCCATTTATTTAACAGAATATATATTTATTATTCCATACTGTCAAAGTTGATTTATTTACCTACATTTAAATTTTGTCCACAAGATTTATAAATTTTGTGTAATGCGAATTTATCATACACGGAAAAAACGATTGTAATGAAGTATTTATTAAAATTTAGCTACATATAGATCTAAAAATAATTTTCATGTGCCATCCAAATAATTATATAGGAATCTCAAACATAATAATAATAAGCAATGCTGTAAAAAATTTTGACATTCTAGCAACCAATTTAATCGTTCTACATATTGTGATGGCTGGAGAAAATTATTTTCAGATATATATCTATAGCTAAATTTTTTAATACTCAGCAAAACTGTTCTTTTCATGTAAAATTAGGAAGAACAGAATTGATAGAAAGATATAATAAATGTTTTAAATGATTAAATGTTTAGTATAATATTGTCATGTTATTTAATAGAATATATATTTATTATTTCATTGTCAAAGTTAATTATATTATGTTACTACATTTAAATTCTTTACATAAAGCAGTCTGTAATGTGTAGTAACCCAGCGTAAAGTGAAATCACGATGAAATTAGAATGGACAGAGATACTCAAATAAAATTTTGCAGTCTCTTTTGACAGTCCTTTATGGGCCGGTCTCACCAATTTTGATTAACTAGAATGACCTATTAAATTTCAGTACTCCCAACTGCAAAACAGAAAGCACAATTTTCTGGCATGGTGAAAGTACTAAGAATTATTTAATAATAATTATTATTGCTGCATGTATGATACCAAAGTACATGAAATTAATTATTTTAATTATTTTAATGCGATTTTAATGCCATATATTCTTAACAGCTGCCAGAAAGTTATGTTTTTAGCTTTGCAGTTGTCAGTATTGAAATTTAATCAATCGAATTAATTGAAGTAAGTGGGATTGATTCTATAGCTTTGTAATTCTCCGATAGTTTGCGTTGAACTATCCGAGATTGCCGTGCCGCCGTCGAGATCGAAAGTGAGAGTTACTGTTTTTGCTTATCGAGAAATCGAGGAAAGTGTCGTTGTAGAGGATATATTTCGCGGCTGTAAACTTTCGATTCGGATCTTGCAAACGTTCGTTATTATCTTATGCGCATCCATACATGTTCCCTCGACGTTTCGCTTCGAGGTAAGCGACCACGGTTGATGTTACCGCATGAGGCTGTAAAATGCGCTTCGCTCCGCACGCGATTAACGACGCCTCGCGTCGTGCCTCGCCGGACATCCCGGGCGCGAAATTCACTTTCCGCTCGTAAAATCCAACAATCCGGATCCGGTCCGGATCCTCTCGCGACGACAATAAGGGGCTGCTCACGTCGAGAGAGCGCTTTACTGATGGCCCGCTACGACTGTCAGATCATTGAATGGAATAGAACTGACGAATCAGAAATGCTCGATAGGACTTCTCGAAATGTCTGTTCTTGTGAAATTTTTTATTATTTATCGTAAACGATATATATTTCCTAGCAAAATTCTGCTTTGATTGGATATTTTCTTCGAGTTTTTTTAAGTCACTGCTTATTTGTTGGAACGTAAATAATTGGGACGTTTAACAATTGCGTTGTGATTTTGACTTGTCTTAAGCGACATCTACAATGAGGGTTTAAG
Organism: Acromyrmex echinatior; assembly: GCF_000204515.1. Next base: position 451,481 of record NW_011627126.1, on the reverse strand, counting down.
ATGTAAAATATTGTAAGACTTAAGTTTTCAGTTTTAAGTCGTAAGAAATTGACCAATTAGTTGATTACTCTTCTCCCATTCGATTGTAATTGGTGAATTTCTTACGAGCTTAAAGCTTACAAGATTTACATCTCATTGACGCCATTTTTAGATTTACTTCCGAAATTGTATTGTTCTTTTCTGAGATCATCATATTTTCATGTTTTTGCATCCCCGAAATTTTTTGAGGGAGACTGTTGAGATTTTATTCTGAGCCTTTTGATTCGCAAATGTCTCGATTATATCCTTTTTGTATTTTATTGAAAGATTCTACTATAAAATATACAAATTTATGTATATAGGCATTTCTATTTATTGTAGAAAAAATAATTCTCGAATTCCAAGAAATATTGAAATAAAGATATCGATCATGCCTTTATTATTGCTTGTCGCACGTAACGTAAGATTAAAGGATTTTGAGTAAATCCTGACAATTTATTTGAAATCTTTAATTTGTGATCATACAGCATGTGTTGTGCAATGTCATTTAGTCGAATCGAAACGTAATCACGTGTAATAATAAAAGAATTATACCACCGTGTGACTTTACGCGCGCGATAGATTGAAATTCAATCATTTCTATTGAAGTGCAATAAAGTGGTAAACATGACACGTGCACTCTTATATAATCGTGTTATTCTGTTACCTGCATGCACTTTCTTCAGCTTTGCATTATCAGTCTCTTTTCAGTTCTGTGTATGAATGGGCAATAAAAGAGCACTCGACAGAATACGATATATACCTTTCACGACTTTTCTTAAGGCATCATATATTTTCCAATCCGAATCCTCGAGATTTCGATAAAGTTTGTAAAAATTCAGATTTAATAAGTAGATATTAATTTATTTTAACTGCACGTTATAGTGTGAACAATTAATTAATTATCCAAGCAACAGAATTACATCTAAAATACGTTTAATAATCGTTAGGATAGAAACTGATAAATAAACGTCATAAAAACTATTTAAAAATATTATTAAAATATTTAACGTTATTAACATATATTTTAAACATAAATTGTTTGTTGGGTATTTTATTAATAGTTGTATTATAATAAAAATTTGTAATTGCTTTATATCGATAATATCGTTATTTCTTAAAAAGATATAAATAAGTAAGATGGATAAGTAAATAAAACATAAATAAATAAGACATTAATATTATATTGATTTTTCTCTACTCACTCTAAGAATCTTATCGGTGGTTTAAGTAAAAAGAAAAGTTAATCGTGAATTTAATTTACGATCAAGTAGAAATTTTTATTTCTAAAAGCATATATCGGCTTATCTCTCGTGGGGTCAGTACTTCCGTATATACATAAGTATTAAGTTAACTTATGTTGCAATCTCTTGTAAATTGAATCGGGATCAGTGATTATTTTCTATGCGAGGCTGACGATGCACGACGTGCGTAAGTAGGTGATCGCGTAACGGGCTTCCGATTCCGATTGTCATGCATAACGTCATCTTTCTGTACATCATGCTTCGATAAACTTAAACCAAACACTATTCGACGAAAATACACGAAATATCAGATAGAATTAAAACATCGTAAATAAAAATTGACGTCCATTATTAATTTATGTGTAAAGAAAAATCTATGATATGGAATAATCAATAAACTTTTTATTAAATAAATTATGTGCCTTCTAGCTGGAACATAAAGTTTTAACTTAGATTTCACAAAAGTGATACACTCGTTTTTTCAACCAAAAACTCATTACGTTTTTGATTAAAAGTATTGATGTAAACTATTAAAATGTAAATTCGACGGTGCAGCAAAGTACTGCAGTAATGAAGCAATTAGCAATCTTGTTCTATTGAGAAACTTCTTACAACGCGTGATTTGAATATCTTTTGACATTGAAGAAAGATTAAAAAATGAAATATACTTTCCTTCATTCATCATTCAATGATTACGTGCGCTCGTATCTAATTGTTAGCTCGAGTACTCGCTTATCTTGGTGCTGTACTTATCTAACGCTAATGATGCGTTGCATACTATATGTACTTAAGTATTGCCGCCGGCTTATCTTGTGCTTTCAAAAATTCGGATCAATGCACCGCCGCGGTATAAGTCAATGACTCTGCGAATAAACAAACAAAGCAGGCGCATCCGCCTGTGAATAATCGGCTTAAGAATGTTTTCCCTGACAGTATCCTATTTTTTTCAATAAGCGGAAAGAGCGTTTTCTCCACTGCACGCGTAGTGTTTTATTCTACGACGACTTTTTTTTGTTAAATTCAATGGAGGAGCAAACTTAAAGATAAAATTATTTAATTTATACATTTAATTTGAATTTTTTATCGTACATTTTCTAATTTGAGGTTGATTAAATATCGTGACCTCTTCCTGTCACCGAGTTTTTATAAAATCGCGTATGCAGTTCATGTATGCGGTGCACGCGAACGAAACGTTCGCTCACTTTCGCGGCCTCATTTCGTGACTCGATCGAACATTTCATTGGGCGGCTCGAAATAAATTTGCTCGTTTTTCCATCATACTAGTATGTGTAACACGAAATGCTTCCATTATTTCGAACTCACGATTTACATGAGGAAGTTATAAGTAAATTGCGATCCTCTAATTTATTACGTTACACATGTAAGTATTTCTATCAATCTTTAAAATGTAAAAAATTAATAATATTTCATTTAGATATAAATATTTTAAAACTAATAATAATGTAGCATTATAACGCTAATGTAATATTATAATTTTATCATTAACTAATGTTAATAATAATATTTTGTCGATTACAAACGAATAAATTTCGAAAATCAATTTAAATACGTCAATTGAATGGCGTCATTTTGGCTTTTCATCTTGACTGAGAATTTCACAACGTTATCTTGACAGGCACACGGAAATGACATGTTGCATCAATCTACTAGTAGGACCGTGATAAATAATCTTGAATAAACGATGATAAGCAACGGACGACAAATGTATTATTATCAGAAAGCGAACCTCCTGAGCGCGTATCAACGAAAATTGTGACGCTAAACTTTTGACAATAAACGAAATCTCGTTGCGTGATTCTTTAGTGTGAAGCTATGATTTCGAAACGATTCGATTTTTATCTGGAAACGCGTTGCGTCTTCTCCAGCAAAGGGAACGGAAGTAGAACGAACGATCGGTCACGCAAGACAAACGTCGTGGCAAATGTCCTTGTAATCATTTTGCCCAGTTCTTTTTCTATAATTTTATCACATCCTTTTCATCCGTATTGAACTAACAAGTATTTTTTAAGAATGCAATGTTAATACACAACAAATAAAAGCTCTAAACGATCAAGGTGGATCTTTAGTACTTAAATAATTCAGTGTGAATTTATGTACTCATATCCAATCCTACAAACTGCTCGCCAAATTTGATTTTCAATCTGAAACACAATCCTAACAGAACTAGAGTAGTAATATCACAAATTAAATTCACACAAGTAACTTAATAATATTTGATGCTCATAAATATCTTAGAAAGATCTTCATAATCTGATGCTGATAAACATCTTCATTAAATATAAATAAAAATATAAATAATTTTATTGGGAAAAAGCTTCCTCCGCTGATATTTGAACTCGGATCTCCCGTATTTTTTATCTATAATCCATGTTCAACAATACTGGAAATTGATTATGTTTTAAGGCAGCCTTGCTAAGCTCTCTTTTATTTATCTGTGTCGTTTGTATCTGATATTATTATATATTGACGTCGAGAAAGTTGTCCGATTGTTAATCGTATCTTAGGCCTAAGCGACTCGTCGTGTCTCTCGCGTGCCTTTCGAAATGTAGATCTAACGAAAGAGGGTTAAAACGCTCGACCCGGTTCATTCGCAACGGAAACACACCGTTTGTTTCACCTTGAGCCGCGACTATTCCATTTGCGCGGCCCCCTGATCCCATTAACGCAACTATATCCGCGAAGCCCTACAAATATATGTAGAACTTCTCTTTTTGATACGTCTCACGTACTGAGGAAGTGTCTCACAAGTCGCGATACCACAACGATGTGTGAACAGAGTAGCTCAGTCAGAGCGAGAATAGCGTTGTTAGAAGGTGAATACTTATCACAGGATGCGCCGTTATGTAAAAAGACTAAGGTGAACCAATTTCAAGGATGCAGTTCAAAGTACTCAGACAACAGTCTAAAATTGAGATATAAAACGTCTTAAAGATGTCTTTTATATATCTTTAAAACGTTTTTATTTCTTTTAATGTATTTATAAGATGTCTTTCAGGCGTCGTTAAGATGTCTTATGTTTCATTTTTGGACGTGTGTGTTGTTTGGATAAGAATGACATCAGAAATTGATTCGAAATTTTATAAATTAATATAAAAAGCTGTGCTATTAGAAATTTGCTCCAAATTATATATTATTCAGCAGTCATTATGCGCAATGTTAATTAATTCCTGGTCTTCTTACATCATGGACTGTACTTTCGCCAATTTAAGAGTGATCGTGTGCATTAGTTGTACCGTTATTCTGTTAGAGAAGAAAACAATTCACAAAACTTCACTTAATAATCTAAATTCAGTTATGGATGGATCACCGGAGAAATATTCGCCTACCGTTCTCTCAATTATTCCGAAGCGTTAAAAAATTCTTCTTTAATTAAAATTTCATAATGTAAGTAGTTGAATTAACGTTGCAATTTTGTAATGAGGCTAAAAAACCGAGTGAACGATACTATTCAACTTCAGTCACGCGACTACTTCTATTACAAACGAAAGACGTTAAGCAATAAAGATAGGCTAACTCATTTTTTTAATAGCTCGGGAAAATTGAATATTATTTATTCAATATTATTTATAATGCAATATTATATGTTAATAATCTTAATTCTGTTCGCGTTGCTTGAAATCCTTAAAAATGTTTATACTTAAAATAAGATAAATATATGTTCGGGTATCGAAAAGAGAGAAAGCAAAAATGCTGACTACAAAAATGCAAATAGCACGAACAGATTTCTTGTTATTGATATTAATAATAATGTTTGTAACATAAACAATTTCAACGATTTAAACGTCTATGATATTTCATCGATATAAACGATAATACAATTTTATTTTTGACTTATCCTCTCGAATTCTTGGGAGAGCGAAATGATTTTTTGTGTGAGGATTGGAAATTTATTATAACAAAAAAGCGATGCTCGCGATTGTCATGCAAATACGATATACCGCTTGAGTTTCAGGAGATCGAATTTGTATTTTTTTTTCTTTTTCAGGAAGAAAAATGGCACCGGTTCTGGGCGTACCGCCTCCACCACCACCAGCTCCTCACATGGGACCAGATGGTCTGATCTTACCGAAAAAACCATATAACCCTTGCCTTATCTCCACTAATCATAAGGACCTTCACAGGGAATTACTCTTCAACCAAAAAATGTAAGTCGAGTTTCTTCAAAATTTAAAACACGAAATTACTTTGATCCTCCTGTTTTCTCAATTATTCCAAATCGTTAAAAAAAATGCTCTTTAATTAAAATTTTATAACATAACAAACAGATTTAAATCAACATAACGCAATATAATGTAGCATCAACATAGTTAAGTTAATATAGTTAAGCTACAATTTTATAATAAGGTTGAAAATAGTATTTCTACAAAAATATTGTATCTCTTTACAGCATAGAGATAAATTATAATTTCTTCAAGTTCAATAAAAACTTTTTATTCGATTTAAATAATGACGTAAACTAGAAATTGGAAACTTAAATTAGAAACGCTACATCTTACTGTTCTTTTTCTATTAGAATTACTGACAGAATTAATCGCAAGATATTTTCTTTTCTTAAAATCTTTTTTTATATAAAATTTCTCTTAATAAATTCATTACGTAAAGTTTCTCTGAATATATTTTATTTCATTAATTCTTTGACTGAATTCTTGACGAGAAGTTTTTTATTTAGACAGACAGTTTCTTTTATTCCGCCTGCGGTAAAGCCGGAACGAAAGAGAGAGATCCCCCCTAAAGTAAATACATACTTTATCGCTTCTCTCGTGCGTTTAAAATTAATTAATACTATTAATTAATACAAGGAGAGGTGATTAATACTCGCGATGAAAATGGAAAGCCGATTAGCCACGTGTAAAAACTTCCTGATGAAAGCTGATGCTATCGTAAAATGAATTTATTGTGCATTAATCCGAGCGTGATCGAGTACCAGATCGTTCAAATTTCGCTTGATAAAACATTTCTCACGTGATTACGTATACTTATTTTCGATCGCGGTCAATCGTGATAGCATCAGATACGTTTCCACATTAAATCCCTGTTTATGTCTAATCAGTACGTGATCGCGCTCATACTCGGCGCACCGCACCTGTGATTCTTCACGCTTCGATGGAATTAAGCGGTTCACGCTTACCGACTTTTACCTTGGCACGTAATTCACGCCAATTCGCACGCGTGGTTTCTTCACTTGCGATCAAGATTACAACGTAATCTTACGACGCGTTCTTGTCTGTCCTGTATCTTTTCTTTCTCTAAATGTATCTTTATTACTATTTGCACGCGCAAAGTCTTATTTTATTTATTTAAGAATCACGTATTTTATTTATTTAAGAATTTCTTTTTCAAAATTTTATTTCGTGTACTCGATTTTATTTTTGATATTTGCATTTCTCTAACATACTTCAATTTTTACACTCTGGAGATTATCGTTATTACATCAGCGAAAGCCGCTTCTTTTTTTAATCAAAAAGGATTGTCCCGGATTCATTAAATGTACGCTTCTCCTTTTTTTTCTGCAGCGGCAAGAACGTCTTGAACCAGAAAAGTGAGCTGCAACGTGCTCTGGAGAAACAGAGAGAAGCTGCGTCGAGGAAGGAAGCTGAGAGGATCCGTGAGGAAAGCTACAAAGACGATCCCAGGACTGCCTTGCAAAGAGCAATCGAGCAGAGAGCAAGATACATTCAACTAACGGTAATCCGAGATAGGGCGTAATTAGCTAATCCTTTGTGAAATTATTATATCGACATATTATATTTTTAGATTTCGAATTCTGACATCTGAATCTTTACATTTCCAAATCCTCGAAAGAAACTATTCAGTTTTTATGCTTCTATTCTTCATTTTACTGGAATCCTAATTCTTTACTTTTAGAATCCTTAAACTTTAATGGGGGCTTTCTATAATAAGCTATACTAAGCTTACCTAATTACTAGCTTACCTAAGTCTTAAGTTGTAAGGAATTGACCATAGTCGAATATTTTTTTTTTTACATTCGACTATGATTGGTCAATTTCTGACGGCTTAAGACTTAAAGTTTAGATAATAGCTTATTGTAGGAAACCAATGAATCTTCAAGGATTATCAATCTTTTGACTTAATTCCTCTCTAGAATCCTCAAATTCTGAATCCTAAATTTTCAAAGATTATCGATCATTTGACATCTTATGAAATTCAATCGAAATAACAGAAGATGCATAAATATAAATAATTCCAATTCAAATATGTGATCAAGCTAAACTCTGTTTACGCTGATTTCTTTATTAAATAATTTTTTTTATAGCAGGAGCAATCGCGAGCGACGACGGAGCCGCCGAGCAACCTTCTGATAACGGCGAGAGCAAAGCTGAGGCCGCGCACCGAGTCTCAGTGAAGTCGGCGAAGATCGAAGGTCGTGCAAACCGATGTCGCGCCTGGATGAAGAGGACGATCCGCTCGAATGGGCGGTTCAGAATTTCACCCTTCAGCGCCTTATCGATTGCAATCAGTGTACATATGTATAACCCGATAAGATTTCCTTGACACAAGGGTTATTAACGGCGTCATTTGGCGCGTCGGAAGACGTGTGTTGTAACAGGCGTTAGATCTTAATATTAGGCGTTAAGATAACACGATGGAACGTAACGAGCGCGCATTTGATTGCTATCGCGAACAGGATCGCTGGGGATCTATCTCGAGAAACATTTCGTGGATGTTTAACGCGTCACATCGCCGCGCCAATCCGTCGTAAAATCATTCCCAAACAACACAAAGAACCAAAATGACATTCGTGTCTTGAAAATTAAAGACTATCTTTATGACGCGTCAGTTTAGACGCCGTAAATTATAGTGTCGTGTGCGTATTGCCCCGGATCAAGCGGCACACAAGTGGTTCTCATAAAACGCATATCGGGTATCTCAATGTACAATACAATCAACAACCAACCACGTGTCTTCGTTTAATAGTAGATCAGTCGAGCTTAGTATGCGTTTGATGACCAATTAGTATGTCAACACGATAACGTTATTATATGCGGTAATCCAATTATATTGTACGTGCTAACGTTGACTCGGATACAATAATTGACGTATTTTTTCTTACGAGGACGGAGATTTCGTCGCGAAGGCATCAGCGACGGAATAGTACAGTAGGACAGATCGACAATAGATAGTAGTTGTAGATTAACGGCGAGATAACGCGAAAGAATTTAATTGTGGATGATGTTTGCCGATTATTGAAATGGGAAATTGTCTCTGCTCTGAACCTTTGATCTTAAATGATATTAAATTTTTTTTAATTTGAGAATATTCAAATTGTTATAAAAATCACCAGTGGCAGATATTTGCAAGGATTCGCTCTCGAAACATTTGTCTACGTACTGATAATAAAATCTATCGTTTCGTTACAGACAAAATGATATTTGTTTTGCGCCGTGTTTAGGATTAATTGTTCGAGCACGAATCATGAATCGCGAATGCCCGGATATCCGCGAAACGTATCCACGTCTGTGTAAGAGTTCTCTTCGTGTCGAAGGCGAGAATCCTTTCCCTTCTCTCCAGAAAATCACGACGATGTTTTCCATGATCTTCAACGCGATTTCGGGCACGTAGATAGAATGTATTTTGTACGAAGCTTAGATGGTGGCATTACTTCGTTTTCATTTTCTTACATCATGAAATAAATAAACTCATTCACGATAAATACAGAAACAATTCCGTAAAGTTAACGTGAAACTAATCACATGATTCATTGTTAAAATTATCGATTTGACGTGATGACTTCTGGACACAGTGAACAGCTATGAACAGATCAACTGAAGATTAACATTACTTTTAGGTAATCTCTGAGAATTGAACGACAAAATTATATCGTTACGATTATATGAAAGTGATGCCACTTGAAAGTAAAAGTAGTTTCCGCTAGGAGACAAGAGACGAATAAAGTCAGGACTCCGCGGGACCATGTGTTCTTGTACTTCGTTACACGGCAGTAAGACAAATTTGACATCTGCCTTGCATAGTAGCAATTATTAATCGTATTTAAGTATCGATATTAAATTTAACTATATTTTGTGGCTCATTACATTTGACAAATCTTACAAAGATGCGCAGCATCATTAGATCGAAAATAATATAAACCGTTAAGTTTGTTACAACTTTAATTTATCAAGCGATTCACACAAAGCTCTTATAATATATAACTCACATTTAAGAAAATATACCCGTATATCCAATCAATAGAGAAGCCACAAACGGAAGATACTTTCGTTTTCTTTTTGTACAGTTATATGTACACGTGTATGTATATGCTAATTTACTTTTGTCATATTTAGTTTAACATAAATTTAATCAAGATATTCAGGATCTTGAGAGAGATCGTCACAATGATAAAATCTCGGATTCCAAATATATTTTATTCAACATTAAACATCAACCCCGTCATTTCCATTCCAACGTGTAAGGAATCAGTAATAAAGTGGATAAAAAAACGTTGTAAAAAACATAACAGCGGAGACCCTTTTCTTGAAGTATTTATATTAGAAATAAAAAAAAATTAAAAATACAAAGAAGACACATTTAACAACACGCATGGAAACACCTGATGTTTTAGATTATTGGTGGTATATACGTTTTTATCGTCTATATCAAATCTTGCTACTTGATACGCTTTTTGCGATTGAGAAAAAACCGAAGTTATGGATAGTATACTCAGAAATGTCGTTACTAACATATTACAATGATTATTTTTTGCATCAAACATTGGAGAGTTCGATGCTTCGACAATGATGTTACATCGAGATTAAAATACATCTTGATATCCGATAATAATTCATGTAAAACAACGGCTGCGCTTTAATAGTCGTCACCGCGAGAAATGACTTCTTTACAGGTGGGACGCAAAACGAGTGTATGCTCAAACTGAGCAGTGTAACAGCCCTTGACGTCGACCAACGGCGGATACGCTTCTACGGCGCCTTTTTCACAAAGATCCTTCAGCGCCATTTGGTATTTGGTACAACCGACGCGATCCAACCAACGTTTACAAAAAGCCAAAGTACCTAAAACACGAATAAAATGGAGAGTATTCGAATTCTCAGATCTGTTGTTGAGTAAAGCCTTTTTAAACTAATCAAGCATCTTTAGGCTTCTCACCGAAATGCTTATTGATAGTGTTGAGAAGAGACTTGCTGCTTTGCAATCTCAATGGCACGAAACCAGCATCAAAACTCTTCATATAATGCGAACATTCCATGTCATCGTGAACCACGCCTCTACCAGTAGAGCCGAAAGTTTCGATCGCATAGAACTCGTTCTCTTCCATTCGGATTGCTTCGCCACCTCTAACTATTGGTACCGTTTTTCCGGCGTGTATGCGGTAAGGTGAAATCGAATGGCCATTCAGATTTCTAATTGATTTCACCTGCAAAGAAATCAATTAAATGATTATTGAATGATTATTTAATGATTAAATTCTTATCACTATCTTTAACTATTATTTTTTTTCATATATTTTCGCAATTAAATGTCGAATCGAAGTTTAAACACTTGTGAATTAAAAATATTATGTATTATGTATTTTCTTTTTAAAGCTCAGTTAATTAATATCAACTGATACTTACTATCAAAGATAGTCACATTATATTCTTATAAAATATTTTGTGTTGTTCAAAAATAATTAGATAATCATAAATCAAGAAAAAAACATTAATTAAACCAAATAAAATTAACTTTGCATATAACATTCTATATTTCGTACCTGATACGTTTTGCCATCTAATTCCACCTCGTACGATTCCATAACTTCTTGAATAGCAGCACCAACATCGCACAATTGTACATCGATACCAGCGGCCTTGATACCGGTATTGGTGGCGTCGCGAACAGCCTCAATCAGCGGGTCGTACTTGGGATTGAAAATCAAAGTGAATGCACAATCAATGATTCGCCCATTAATGTGAGTTCCAAAGTCGATCTTGGTGACGTCGTCGAATTCGAGAACAGTTGGATCACCGGCATTCGGAGTGTAGTGAGCCGCGCAATGATTGCGGGAACAACCAGTCGGGAATGCCAATCCAGCCAGGAGACCATCCTCTCCTATCAATTTCCGAGCGGTTTCCTCCAGCTCATTACAAATTTCTATCATAGTCATTCCCGGCTTGATCTGCGAAATTCATTAAAGAAATACATTTGCAAAGAAAGAAAGAAATACATTTGCGAGATTTCAAGTGTTTTGTAAGATTCGCAGATGATACAGTAGGTTTATTTCTTGTGTACTTATTATTCTAAATTCTCTTTGGAGTAGAATCTCACTTTGAAGAGTGAAAATTAAGCTAGTCTTGAAAAAAAATGGCTCAATTTTGTATCTTTAAGAGTGAGATTTACTTTAAAAGTTTTAGAATATTTACATGAAACTATTAATTTTTACATGAAATAGATATATATTTGAAGTTTAGCAAAAACGAGACAAAAAAATTTTAGAGCAATCCAGTGAGTTATAAACTGGAACGCGCCTTCCCTATACTAAATATATAGGAAACTTTGTCTGACAGAGAAACGAAAAGCAAATAACATGCTTGTTTTTCTGATTTTTTCCTAAAAACAGCATTTGTTAATTAGCGAATCTCTGACGAAAAGAAAACAGTATAATCTTTGCCTCGAAGTATCATTATCTAGGATACCTTCGCTCTTTGATATAGTATGCTCCAATATATTATAGAGCTTATTAGTGCAATTTAGTGTAGCAAAAAAAATTAAGCCTAACAGTGAATCATTACATTTTTGTTTGTTAATGGTAAATAAACAGAAATAAAAGGTTCTTACTATGTTACACTATACTGTTTAAGTTTTTTTTTTTTGGTATATAAAGATCTTTATATTGTTTACACAATAATTCAATGTTTATTCATGCAACTTTAAGAATTAAAAATGTCTTCTCGCAGTAACATAGACTTACATACCCATTCCATGATATGCTTCCTCGTTTGTCGATGCGCCTCGGCTGCCTGTCTGGCTTCATTATAAATATCATTATGCATTCTGTCGAGGGCGCGCGCCTCCTCGCTCGTGAAGCGCAATTTGGCCATCCTGTCGTCTACCCCGGCGGGTCCGTGAACCATTATTTGTCCCACTGGAAAATTACCATCCGGGAACAATTCCGACACAGGAATACTCGGTGGATCCGTCTGCTGCTTAACCCCACCCTTATCTTTGGGTTTACGCTTCTTCTTTTTCTTCTTTTTGACCTCTTCGGTTTCACCGTTGTTTTCCGTCACCTCTGTGGTACCTAAAAATTTCAACCGAATAATTTGCCATCATTGCGGCATGAATATTTATTAAGAACCATTTAATGTTAAATTTCAGCTTATCGTTATAAAAATATAAAAGAATTAGAGATTACTGACAATACCTTCGGCCACTGCATCATCATCCTTAACTTTATCTTCTTCCCCTTCTGGCACATCTGCACTAGCTTCTCCAGCACCTGTACATTTCCATTATCAATATTTCATAGAGAATCAATAACACAATTTCTCTTTTATATATATATATATATATATATACCCACAAGAGTCGTTTGAAAAGTTATAAGCCTCAATATGAAAATGGCATTACTCATCAAAACCATTTTGGCACTACAATCGTACATGCTTTGAAAAATACCTGTGAAAATTGTGGACGCTCATTTGACAGTCATTTGTGCCAGTTGATGTCAGTGCTTTTGTAAAGATGGAAAAAATCGAATATCGTATCTGCGCGTATTACTTTTCAAATGCAAGAACTTAATCATTGCCAGTTTGGCTCGGAGGACAGAGATTTTCATCAAACGAGGTCATCACATCTGTAGAAGCCTATTTTGCAGAGCAAGACGCCAATTATTATTTGAATGAGTTAAAGGGATGGAAAAACATACACACACACATACACACACACACACATACACACACACACACACACATCACTGGGAAAAGTCTATCAACTTAAAAGGAGATTAGTTGAAAAGTAAAACTGAATTTAACCGAAAAAATACTTGTTTTTATATTAGGCTCAAAACTTTTCAAACGTATATGCATGTTGACTTTGGATACATATAACTTATATATGAATTTTTTGGAATTTAAAATTTATAATTAGTGTTCTTTCCGTAAGTTGCAATGTTCCAATATCATATAATTTGTTTCAAGTTCGTCATTTTCAAAGTCACATGTTTAAGCTTAGGATTGTTCTTTGTAGTTGAACATATAACTTTCGTACTTAAGATAAAATACATATTTATTAAAGTTTAAACAAAAAAAAGAATGTAATCCAGAGAAAGTTATAGGCAGCTATAAAGAACAGAAGTTTGTTTTTATTTCTTTTTTTATTGAACTACACTAGAACTCTCCTTGCTTTTACCAAATATGCCAAATATATATTTATTTTATTTTAAGTACAAAAAATACATTAATTCAATTATTAAAAAATAAATCTTAAATCTTTTATAATTATATATAAAATTCGATAACAACACAGGATCGAATTTTCATCATTTATTACGATAATTATCAATGCACATAAACACGAAATGTTTCCACGTCACCTTAAATTCGAAGAAGCGATTCCCATAAGCTTTGAAACTTCTTAAGAGAAGAGTTTACATTACTCCTTTTAAATACAAATACCTTAACGATCAACAACGTACTCGCGCCATTTGTACAGATTTAAACAAATCTCATGAATAGTTTATGAATGTTTAGAAGAATAATTAAACAAATCATCGACAACTTCGTGGTCGATTCTATCACGATAGGAAATTCATTAAATCATTAATGGGAACCGCATGCTACAAAAAATCGAGTGTGATACGTTCGTCATTTAAGGACTCGAACAAAACTTACCGGCCTTCTTCTTCTTTTTTTTCTTCTTCTTCTTCTTCGACGCCTCTGCCGCTCCGGTTTTGTCTTCCTCGTCGACGATTTCGTTCTTCTCCTCGTCCACGAGTTTCTCAGCGGATTTGCCGACCTCGTCCAGCACGGCCGCCATTTTTGTGAATAACCACGAATAACGGCAAACCACAGAGCACAGAGGTCATAGAAAAATCTACAAACGGTTATACCATGGACGTATGAATATCTGAACGAAGCGTAAAGCCAGCTTATTGGTGAGGACACCGAAATCCCGGTGTGAGAGTCAGCCATCTTGTCTGACGACATTTTAGCGCTCTATTTGAAAATCGATATATGTATTATGATATTATTTGTATTTCCAGTGTATAAAAATAGGATTGTATGTGAGGTAAAGTTAAGTCAAAGGTTGTGTGCAATTAAAAATAATTTTCTGTTTATATTAAAAGAAGTAATGAATATATATACCCATTACTTCTTTTAATATAAAGAACATTATTTTTTATTGCACACAATCGTTAAATATTTATAAATCAAGTAATTAAAAAAGAGACTATGAGCCGAGGTTTATTTTAAACCGAAAATAATATAAAACTAAATTTAATATAATTAAACAAACATTTCGATCTATATACAAAGTCATAATTAACGTTACAACGTTATAACGTTTAAAAAAATAATTAATTGCAAATAGTAACAATTAAGATTGCATAAAAATCCTAATAAAATCCAAAATCATGTCAAACATTATTAATATAAAATATATAATACTCCCTCGAATTTTATATTAATATTTTAACATGGCTTTAGATATTATTAAAATTTTAATTTGTATACGATTTTAAATGCACTCGTAATTACAGGTACGTTGTGACATTGATGACCTTGTATAGGTAGAAATATTTATTCTATTATATGAAATTTAATTTCACATTATTTCCGGATTAGCATTAAAGTGACTTATTGGCTTTTTTTTATTATTTATTTTATATCGGATCTTTATTTTTATTATATAGGTTATAAATATGTACCGATGAAAACTTATTTCGACATTTTGCTCTTGATTAATTTGTTCCTTAGTTTTTCTATAGCTTTTATTGTTACAGCCGATTGCAATATAATGTAGCATTGTTGATGTTTTATTTTAGAAAAATATAAAATTTCGTATGCGCAAAATTTGCACACAAGTGAAACTGAACCTGAAGTAAGCTGAGATCTATAGATTTCTATATTTCATACTCATAGTCAGATTAATGACGTCATTATTTGCTTAGTTTGATAAAAAGTTATCACATGTTAACACAATAATAATCATATATCAACAAAAATTATCACGCTTTAAGCGGGGAGAATAGACTCTTGCATAACGCATAAGAAATTAAATTAATCAGAGTTCTTTATTTCTTTATTTCATGGAAAGGAAGAAAAAAAAACGGAGAAAAGAAACGGAGGACTTTAATTGGTTTATTTTCTTATGCATTACGTGTTATGCATTATGCAAGAATCTATGCTCCCCGCTTTATATTCACGATTTATCTGTTACCATGATGAAAGTATGAAAGATGTACTCTTGTACATTTTAAACATAAAAAGAGCGATATCCAGAAGCCACCATGTTACTATGATTATTTGAAGTTGGCGCTATGTCATTATGACATTATGTTGAATTCCTTCCTTTGGAAATCGAAAAAAATGTAAATTTCTGCATCCTTTTTTCGGAAACTATTTATATACGTTTTTATACGTAAACTATTTTTATAAATAGTTAGGAAACTATTTTTACGTAGTATATAAACACAGAATCATACAAGCATTTAAGATCCAGCTAGACCGTTTAAGACTTTGATTTCTATAGTTTGTGTTATCAACATACATATATATACAATCCTATAATAATATATTATGTTATTTAAATGTATGAACATATTATTTATTTTTGATATCATTTTTAACAATTTATATCATCATAAACAATTTTTGTGTTAATACTTAAAATAAATATAAATGCATAATAGAAAATATATTCATATATTGATAAAAGGAATTTTATTGTTATTAACACTTGTAATGTACGCGTCGTATTTCAAGAATATTCTTGCTATTGTCGTTATATAATTCACAAAGTTTAAAGAAATTTAGCATGTAATCTACTATTCAATACGATACTTATTTACTCCAATTTTTAATGCCTAACTAACCAGGTTGCGTACCATTTGCACCAGAGTTTAAATTGCTTTCACCTGCAACAGCACCATAATCATTGAAAATATTTTTCTTAATACACCTTTCATAACATCGCATAATGAGCCTGAACTGAAATTTATGAGTTTCATGAAATCTATCCTTAGTATTTTGCATATATTTACTAAATAATTCATTAAATGACAAATCGTGTTATGGTTCACTTTTATCATATTCTTAACTCAGAGCTATTCGGAAAGTAGGTAGAAAATCATTTTCGATTTTTAATAAAAATTCGATGACACATGATACAAGTTGAGTTAGTTGTGGTGCAATGCAGTTCAAAAGTTTGCTAAGTCCGTTAATTCATTAAATCGTTGCGAAAAAGTACGCACATGATTCCAAATTCAGTGTCAAAATATTTTTAAATCAACCAATTTAAATGTAGTTCGAAAATTCACCCGCGAGCGATGATTTTTTTGTGCCTTCTGAATCTTTTCCTACATTCTCTGTAGATTCATTCGATGACAGTGTGGATACATTCAATCTGTAAATTCATTTAATGATCATAAAAAAATGTCAAATACGCATCCATCGCATAATTATGATTTAAAATAAAACTAATAATAATCTTATACATGAAATATATGAATTTCCTGACCAAAACAAATCTGTAAAGTTTACTGTGTACTGAAATTTATTTTATTTAAATACCTTTTCACAAAATATTCTTTTTTATTAAAATGAATAGGAATAATAAAGATTATTAAGGCAAGTGAGAGTAAATCATTGTAGGTAGAGCGCATTCAATATATTATTCATTAACTAATACGTTACATTCATTTAGAAATAATTTTGACACAAGTCATTATATCGTAATATTTGACGGGAACATAAACTTATAATTTTTTAATTTTATACATACTTCCGCAACATTAAACTGAACGAGACACGGAACAAAATAGTTTATGTTACAATCTTCTTGATGCTTCCATGGGTGCTTTCTATATAACTAATCTGTGCTTCGCGGGTTTTCTCCATGTCTTGGTCCATTCTTGATGTGCCAACGTTTCGTGGGCCTTGCAGTCCACTTCATCAGGGCGAGGAGCAGCCTGATACTGAGCTGTTCCTCCAGGTCCTTCCTTTTTATGTTACGCTACTTGTTGAGGTGGGAGATTTTGGTGGAGGGGGGGGGTTAGAGTGATGGGGGAGACAGATAGTGGAATCTTGGTCGGTCTTTGCTGGTCGGGAGGATGGTCTTCCATATCTTACTTATGTTATAGCCATTATCCCTGTTTAGATTGTTAGGGTGTTTTTGTATTTCTATGGCTTTTCTGTATTTTCTTGGGAAGTATGATGTGGTGTTGGTTATCGTGGTTGCTTGGTCAAACAGTATTTAATGTTCTGTTTCGACGTTATGTTCTGATAGTGCCGACTGTGTGACGTGTTTCAGTCTAACGTCTCGTTGGTGTTCTTTTATCCGTAGGTTTACCATTCTCCCGGTTTCCCCGATGTATACTTGTCCGCAGGAACACGGTATTCTGTATACTCCTGCGGAACTGAGTGGCGGTCTTGGATCTTTGGGGTTTTTTAAGATTTGTCCTATCTTCTTGGGTGGTTTGTAGATAGTTCGGATATTGTGTTTGTTCAATATCCTGCCGATCCGGTCTGTAGTTCCTTTGACGCACCTCACAAAAAACCAAACCCCCCCCTACATTACGTCAAGAACCTATCGAACAAAAACCTGTCCCAGGACACTATATCTGCGCTGGCCAAAGGCCCTAATTTCGCGGTGGCACCTAAGAAGGTTCCAAAAGAGGAAATAATCAGCCAAATAGCGTCAACC